>VZRV01004347.1:1429486-1839858 GCA_013398115.1 Falcunculus frontatus | reverse complement strand
TAATAATGAAACAGAAATTGAGTCTTAACTCATGTAGTGTGTCAGGTTTTTTTTCCCCCCTTCAAATCCCAGACTGTATGAAGATGCAGTATGGGAAGCAAGAAGAAGAAGAAAAAAAAAAAAGAAGAAAAAATATGCCAACATTTTCCTTAGCACTGTTGCTTTTACCAATGGTTTACTACTACTGTTCTGTAGCTGTGTACAAAGAGATGTGAAATAATTTCAGGCAAAAATAAACTGTAAGTGAATATCTTTTAGCTGCGTGCTTTGTGTTTTCTTTGAAGCAGGCTTTGGCTGGCTGGTGATGGGGGAACACTGGGAGGTGCAGACTCCAGAGCAGGGGGAGCAGCGTTTGCCACCACTCCCCAGGCTGGAGGAACCACCACCTAGAAGGGAGGAGGAGGAGGAGGGACAGCTGAGCTCTGTGTGTCCTGTTCTTGCATCCCTCCCCGAGCCTGTTCTCTGCACTGTCCCCAGTCCTTCAAAGGCTGAAGGAGTCCTTGCAGTGGCCATCAAAAGAGTTGCACTGGTGAGGGGGTTTCTTGCACTGGTTGCCTGATGTAGGCAGTGAGGGAAGCACTGGGGCATCTCCAGGCTTGAGAGGGGTTTTTGTACATTGAGGTGCATTTCAGGGCAGCATCCAAAAGGAGGGATGTGCTGTGTTTGTGTTCTCCCGCTGTCCTTGATGGAGCCCTTCAGGCTGTGGGCTGGATGCCAGCAGGAGACCCAGCTGGAGCTCCACAGCTCTGCCTCCGTCGTCGGCACAGCTACTGAACTTCTTCAGCTTTCAAACTTGAAACCAATTCCCACAGGTGTTCTGAGAGCTGCCTTCATCACCTGTGTTCCCTGGCTCCTGTACTCTCACTTTTATCTGTATTTCTGTTCTGTTCCACAAAAGAGACTTCAGGACATGGAGAAACACAAGGGTTTGTACTGTGCTTCCAGCCAAGCTAAGAAGTGCTCGCAGGATGGCCCTTGATAAAGAGAATAACCTGCTTTCATTTTTTTTTCCTTCACTGAAGCCAGACAGCTGTAGCTGAGTCTGTTGGGCTTTTTGAGTGTTTCCCTTGAGCAGTCACTGCTGTCTGTGGGCTATCCTGCCCTGGCAACAGCAAGGACTTCACAAAGCCTTTCTGGACCCAGAAGAGCCAGAAATATTCTTGGGATGTTGCATGAGGAACTGAGAAGGAAGGAGAGCTTTAGGCCTTGGTGAGATGAAGGCATGGGTTGGATACAGCTTCTCTTCCTGCTGTGGACAATGACCTGTCCCTGAGCTCCCCAGGCTCTGCCTCTGGCGGAACTGGCAACAGCATTTGGGTTCTGCAACCTCAGCTGGATCATCAGCATTGGGGAAGCCTGAACATCCACAGAGCTTTGCTGAGATGCCACGTGGGGTGACTGGGAGTGAGCAGAGAATGGGCGTGTGTGAGATCCCCCTTCAACACCCGCCCCAGTCCTGCCTTCTGCAACAGCCTACAAGAAACTCCTCTGTGCTTCCTCCCCGCTCCTGAACCAGCAGAATCTCCCCCTGCCATGGCAGCAGGTTGAATGAAGTCTGAGTGAGCTTGGAGCTGGTCAGTGTGGTGTTAAGTAAAATGGTATTCGGGGTCTGTCCCGCCTGGCTGGAGTCACCACTGTGCCAGGCAGCTGCCTTTGGTCTCAGGCCTGTGGCAGTTCCAGAGCAGCATTGTGAGGCTGTCTCAGGATTGTGTCTGAGTGAGGATTCTCCTGTCGGTTGCAGAAGGTGGGGATTAGACATGCTGTAACAGAGGTGCTGTATCTCAGCTTGCACTCAGTTTTCCTGAGCTTTTTGTACCAGAGCACTGGGCCTTGTAGCATGGCTTCCCCTGGATAGTGATGCCTTTCTGCCTGTGCCCAGCTGCTGCTCGCTGATAATGGAGCTGTTCAAAAGCTGCCTGGTTCCATTTGGGAGGTGACTGCAGCCCATCTTCCTGGGGACTCGGAATGCCAGGGGCTTGTCTAACCTGCAGCTCTCGGCTTTCAACCTGAACTCGTGCAGTAGCTCTGATGCAAGTCCAAAGAGCACAAAGCCGACTTTCGGGAGCAATTTTCTCCTGTCCTCATTAAAACCCTGTGGCTGTCCTGCCTTCCTACTGCTGCTTCCGCTGCTCACAGCTACCTTTTGAGTTTTAGAAGACCAAACACAGCGATGAATCTCACAAAGTACCTTTGCCTCCAGTTTCCCAGCTGTGTGGGCTCAGCTTATTTGTTGCTCAGAGAGTGAAATATGTGCCTAAAATCCTGAGAATTCAGCATGGATTTGCTTCTAGGAGAGTACTGAAACAGCTGCTGGCCTGAAGCATTGTCTAGGGGGTTTTTTACCAGGTAAGAGCTTGGTATGTCTTGTTCATGGGATCCAGGTGGAGGCTGGGTTATCCACGAGTCCCATCCCTGGGGACCTGAGGCTCCTTGCCTGACACTGGCTGAGGGATCTCATGGGGAGGTGTGGGAGATGGTGGCACTGGCTGGGTGTGGAGCATCTGCAGTGTCCTCAGGGCAGATCTACAGCTTGCTCTGTGTCCTGATCTGTCCCCAGAGCAGGAGGGCCTTGTCCCAGGGCTGTGACCTGGCCTGGTCCCCAAGGCAGGGAGAGGCTCCATCCCTGAGCCCCTCCAGCACTGAGCACAAGAAATATCTCTGATGCTCTTCACTCCTTACGCTTCCCAGAGAGCATCAGGCCTCTGTTCAGGTAAAGTCCTCTTGGAAATAGAGTGGGCTCTGGACTGGCAACCCCCAAATGCAGTAAAGGAATCGAGTAGCAGAGAGGTAAAAGCAAAGCAGGGATGCCAGCTCCACCCAGGACTGCTGGCTCTGGAAAACAGCAGCTTGTTCCCTTCTTTGGGATTTCCTCTCCCCTGATGGCTGGGAGCAGCAGTACCCTCCTCTCTCACGTGCACAAGGATTTTTAATCTGGAGAAAGAGCTCCTCGAGACTTTCCAAACATCTCTAAGCAGTAGGGCAGTAAGTGCTGCTAAAGGCAGTGCTGACCTCTCCCAGCCCCTGTAACACCAACCAGCTGTGCCCATTAGAACACATCACTCCGTTATATTGCTGTCTCTTGAATTTTTAATGACTTTTTCCAACTAAATGGAGTACACATATCAAAATATTTGTTTTAAGTGGACGTTACAATGCTTTTTTCTTTTTCCATTTTCTTTTCTATTGACAGGGAAAAGCTTAAGTAAGTATTGGAGATTAGCCATTTTTATTAATAACGGATCTTGGAATGTCCTTTTTGCCAGTAATATCAAATGTGCAGGTATTTTTCCTGGGAGCCTGATAACTGCTTTTTTTTTTTTCAGGTAATCTCACTTTCATGCTTTTCACCAACCAGCTAGAACAAGTACTCTAATACCTTTGTAATTTTCCACTGGGCCCTATGAGATTTTAAACACATACATACCCAAACCTCACACAGATCTGCTGGTCTTGGATGAACCTTTTTGATGTAAATATATGTCTTTTTCCTACCAATCTCTACAAAGACCCAAACAGAGCACTGTGTAGGAGAACAGAGCTCTCAGTTTGTGTTCAGACCACTGAATTGGTCTCAGCACCTAAATTCACCAGTTTGCCTCACAGATCTGGCAGTTGATATAGTAACCAGTTTCTTGTTAATTTTTCTTCCAGCTGGGATAGGATATCAAACATTAATCCTTTAATTCTGATGCAGCATACACTTGAAGTTGAGTTGTTCACAGTAGATACTGAAATACTTTTAAATCTTAACAGGCTCTCCCACCCAGAATCTCCTGTTTTTACATAAGCCTTTGCTATGAAATCCCTGCCTTTGTATTTAATTACGGGAAAGTTCTTTTAAAAAGAGAAGTTTGCTTTGAATAAGAGGTCAGAGACCCACTGACTGTCTCACTTTAATGGAAGTGTTGCTGCTGTCTTTGGTATACACTGTACCTCCTTTTATTGAAATTCTGAAACCTTAGCTTAGGGACACTTTTCTTTCTATATTTTACCCATTATGATGACGTTAAGGATAACTAATGTTAGTGACTCATTTGCCAGGTGCTTTGTGATCTTGGGGCTAGGTTTGGTTATTTACTGCTGCAGAGGGGCAGAGTGCGATCCCTGAAGGTCGCAAAAACACATTTATCAGGAACACTTCAAATTGGAGTTTAGGCCATAATGTTAGAAACACACAATCTGTGGTTGATTGTTGTTTATAAAAGAGAAAAGGTACTGTAAACCTGTCTGTTGACTAGGGTTTTATGTTGTTCTCTGTTTCTGTTTTACCAGCTGCCTCCCCTCCACATGGTTCTCTCCAGGACTGACAGATGGGATGAGCAGTGCCAGGGCTGGGGGAGCATCCCCATGCCTGGACGGGGCCCATCGAGATCCCCTTCATGGTAAGGAAAAGAGATTCTGCTCTGCTCCTAGTGTAGTAGCAGGATTTGTCCAGTGTAGCAACAAAAAAATAAATCAAATCTTTATAAAAATCCCAGCTACAGCTGAAACAAACCTCTCTGTGACTGGGGGAAGGGCTGTGTGAGGGGCAGCCGGGACAGCTGAGCTCAGCCACGGCATTGCTCCTGCCCTCACTGAGGTGAAATTCTTGTTTTAACATTGCAGTGAACTCGGTAGAGTATTTTTGGCTGGAACAGTCTGACCCAGACTTCTGCAACAGTCCACTATTAACTGATAAGTTAAAGGAGGCTCTGGGGGAATCGTGGATGTGGCTGATGGGATGAAATCCATCCCTGGAACTGAGGCTGGCAGAGTCTCCTTGCTCATGCCTGGCGGAGATGGCAGGTCCTGCTCCTTCACAACTCTTTTCTTCAGAAGAAATGCTGAGTGTCATTGTCAGAGGGATTTTTGGTTTAGAGCTGGGGGAATCTCCCCCGAGCGCTGAGGGCAAAGCTCCACTGTGCAGCCAGAGCTGTGCGTGGCCTTCGGGTGCTCACACAGGATTACATCCCTCACAGAGACGTGGAATTTCCTCTTTTGGGGGTTCGTCTGGCTCCTCCTGACAGGAGAGCGAGTGGTGCTGGCTCTGCCATAGTGCCTGTGACAGTGAGCTTGTGTTCCTGCACAGTGAGAGCTGCAGGACCCCAGAGTGCCAAGCCTCTGCCCAGGTCACCTCCTTCACATTTCGGGAGCTTCCAAACCACCTTTCTTGGAAATACAGTGGATTTATGAGGACAGGGAAAAGGGGTTGCTGTGCACAGGGTCCTGATGGGTGTTTCCAAAATGCAGCCCCATCCCCCTGCTACCAGTGAGGGGCTCCCCAACACCCCCAGATGACATGAGGAGGGCCGGGGCTGGTGAACATCCCTGGATGCTCTGGCAGGCCCGGCACCAGGGTCACCTCCTGAGAGAAACTCTCGAATAAATAAATAAAAGCCCCAAACCAGGAGGGAGAAGAAAAAGAGAAAAAAAGTTGCAGTTGAGGTTGAGGCTGCTGCAGAGCCGATGACATCAATGTTTCCATGGCGACAAAATCTTCACTTAGGTATGGTGAGTGCCCTGAGCTTGCGGCTGCCAAGGAAACCCGCCCGAGCTCCAGCACCAGGTCCTGGGCCTTCCTCCTCCTCCTCCTC
Organism: Falcunculus frontatus; assembly: GCA_013398115.1. NCBI lineage: Eukaryota > Metazoa > Chordata > Aves > Passeriformes > Falcunculus > Falcunculus frontatus. Next base: position 1,834,285 of record VZRV01004347.1, on the reverse strand, counting down.
CTCCTTTCCCTGCTCAGGGGCTCTGAGCTGCACCCTGCTCCCTGCCCCATGTGGAAGTTAGTTGGTGAAATTGTCCATTTTTCACCCCCACTGCTGTGCCGGCGCATCCCGGGAGTGATGAGGGAGAACTGCCCTCAGCAGGGACATGGGGACGTGGTGGCTCTGTGACTGTCCATTGCCACACCACAAGTCACCTCCTGTCCATTGATGGACTCCAACGTCTTCATGGCGGCCAAACAGAGCTCTTGGCTTCCTGCAGCTCACGAGTGAAGTTGCTTTGGGTTTTGGGGCCTGGTTTGGGCTGACACCATGCTCAGGGGTCACAGGGAGCCCAGCCTGCCATGGGGACCCTTCCTTTCCCTGGACATGGTGTGGTGTGGCCTCAAGGCAGCACGTGGCTGGAGGGGTGACTGTGGAGGAGCAGGTGGGTGGGATATTTTCCATTCCTCCATGTCTTAAAATGCAGCACAAAGCAAACCCATCTGTGGCCACCCCTTTGCTGGGAGGTTGTCCCAGCACAGCATGGGTTGGATCTGGGAAATTTTTTTCCTATGATTCAGGTTAAATCCTTTGAGTACCCACAGCGTCAGAGACCACCACCAAGAAGAATAAGGGAAATTCAGGAGATGACAACGGTGTTTATACTCCCCCACCATCACGTTTTCCCTCCTCTTCATTAGTACAAATGAGCAGCTTCTCCTGAAGTTTGGTTATTCTCTAGAAATGCACTGAATTCAGATAAGAGCAGTCATTAGTCACCAGGGTGAACCCAGGCCTAACGAGCAGTGAGTGAAGTGATGAAAAATAATTGGCAAGAGGTTTGGGTCTAAATAAAGTGGGATTTCAGTGCTGTGCTCAGCTGAAGCCATGCCATAGCTGGCCAAGGGTGAGCCCCCTGACCAGTGCTCCCACAGCAGTCTTGACAGCCCAGAAGGACCCCACAGGCCCCTCCACATGGTGGCAGCTTGGTTGGTGGCTGGTGACCAAGGGCTCTGTCCTGCCATGAATTCATCTGCAGTGAAAAAGTATAATCCAAATCCTGTGAAAGCTGATGGAAAATGTTCTTTTTTAGCTCATTTCAAGGCAGACCACAGTGATTAATAAGCAGTCTGGGGATCTTTGTTTGGTTTTGTGTTTTTAAGTGGATATTGAGTACAGGCCTAAAGGCTCCAGTGATGGATTGTGTCACATGATGCCACTGCATCACTCCTTGTGTGACCATGGCCAGCCCTGTGCGACCCCACCAGGGACTGTCTCCTTGCCTGTCTGCACTCTGAGGTACGGCTCTAGCTTTGATTTTAGAAGTTGGGGGTTTGGGTCTTGGTCAAGCTGTTGTTATTTCAGAAAAAGTTAAAAAAAAAGAAGCAATCTGTCTAAAAGAGAAACATCTGGCATGTGAGACACTGCTGGCGCTCAGACCCCGGGGTCTGTGATCCATCAGGCTCCGAGTTGCGCCGTGGCTGAGCTGAGCCAGTTGCTGGGAAGGAAAGGAAAGGAAAAGCTCAGCAGTGGCACAGCAGAGCTGCCAAATCCCACATGGCACGAGGCAGCCAGCCTGGTGCTCCCACCCAGGGCATTGAGGTGGTGGTAGAGCAGGTGGCCAGGGGTGACAATCGCCTCACACCACTTTTATTTTTGGGGAAAACCACGCAATACACCAGGAGGCAGAACTATGATTCAAGGAAAGCCCAACCTGCTGCTTAAAGCTTTAAAAGAAGTTCAGCAGTTTCACAGTAAAAGGGCTTAATTTTATCCCACAGCTGTGGTAGGAGCAAAGGCGATTAACTAACAGCAAATCTCTTGAGAAAAGAAAGGATTTTTTTTAGGCCTGAATTTTTGAGAATAATTGTCGATTTATTGATATCCCTTCAAAATAATTATGAATTTTACACAGTACCAGACCTCCACTATCCGATTTCTGGTCACAAGAGAGGAGTGTAGTCCAAGGGAAATGACTCACATCTGCCTGTGGTTGAAATTAATGAGATATTTATCTGGAAATATTCTTGTCAGTGGCTTTTCCTTGTATTTTGATTCAGGACAACAGCATGGAAAACATCGCCGAGACAGTGGTGTCCTCACTTTGGTGGCTGCAGGGACAGGACGATCAGCTCCGGTAAGTGAAGGATCAGAGGAGTGATGGGGTTCAAGGCCAAGAAATCCCTGTCTGAATGTTCCAGCTCACTTGCTGCAGGAAGCAGCCCATGATAACCCCACAAGTGGTATTTATTGAGGACAGAAGGGAGAAAGGAGATGATGGGGAAAACCAGAAATCATCTGTGAGACCTTGAGATCGGACTTGTTCTTTTTTAAAAAATTTTTCTTTATCCATCCCAAGAAAGCCCTTTCACATCCTGCATTATCTTGCCTGTAAGCAGCAGCTCTTCCAGGAGATTTAAATAGACATGGGAAGAGAAATCCTTCCCCTGCCTGCGCCCGGGGTTACCCCGCGCGTCATCTTCCCGGAGAGAAATAGCAGTGGCCGTGTGAGCAGAGAGCTGAGCTTTCTGGATTGCTTCAAAGCCCTGCTCTGCCAACCAGATTATTGATCAAGAGGAAACGTCGGCGTTTCAGAAGCTTCCCCAAAAAGGCACGGAGCCTACTCGGCTCCCGTGCGTCACTGGGGATTTTTTTATCCGTGGATTTTCCGGCGTGTTTAACACAGCCGGGTCGTCCAGGAGGGACCCTGGCAGAATCTCCCTGCCAAGTGACTCACACTCGCACATCATGGGAATATGGGTTGACTTCAACATACTGCACTTTTCAACTCTGATTCATGCCACCCTAGGAGAGTAAATAAGGCAACTCCACACACATCTCGGCCGTGATGAGCTGCCTTCCCACTGAAAAGGTGTCGAGGCGAATGACACTGCCAGGGAATGGTGTCACCTGTAGCTTAGCCAGCGATTTCCCAAATAGGACAAAATGTGTTTCTGCATGTACACCACGACTCCCCTTGCAGCCCAGGGTACCTGCCCTCTTGCACGTTGCAGGAGGTCTTTACTAAACCAAAGATGCTGCCCTAATTCCAGCGAGTTGTTGGCAGGTTTGCTAAAGCCTGGGGACATTTATTAGCAACCTGGGGTTGTCACTTTTCAGGCAGATCATTTCTCCACAGATCACTTCAGAAGGGTGACTCAAAAAAGCAGAGAGCCTCACTCGTCTGGATGATTCCCAAATTCAGGGTAAGCCAGGTTGCTGCTGCAGAAGGCGTTACGTGATGCATTTAGCACCATAGAGACAAAAATCAGGAGCATATTTTTTTAACACGATCTAAATGAATTATGTATCTGAAATCAGTTGTTTGGGGAAAAACTCCAACTGTCATTACTGGTACCTGAATGGTGGTGAGTCACCAAATTACATCCTTGGGTTGGGGAAACAGGGAGCTGAATAAGTAGATGTCTAGTTGCCTCTTAAGCCAGTGAAACAATCCAGCTAAAGCACCTCCTGTACCAGTCAGATGATTTCTTCAGTACAATTTCACTCCAATCCTGGCTTGCAGCTTTGCCAAGAAAGCCCAAGGAAAGTGCCCAGGTGCTCCTTACAGCTCCCATTCAGTGTCTGCAGGCAGTGGCAGCCCCTACCCTGGGTCAGCTCTGGCAGCTCCCTCCAGCACATGGCTCTGCAAACCCAGTGACTCAGCAGGAATATGTTGGCAGAAATCATCAAAAGAAGGAAGCCTTAGACATCTCCTGATAGCAGATTGTGGATTTGTGCTTTTTATTTAGCCTGATCTGTCATTGAGACCATGTAGCTATCGGTCTGTGCCTGGAGGGAGCTGGATTACAGGTGGTTTTTCTGACTGCAGGTCGCTGATGTGAAGAGGTGAATGTGTTCTTAGGCAGGTTAGCCAAACGGAGGGGCAGAAGCTATTGAATAAGCATTAAGTGAATTGGGGGCTTAATTCCCAGTGAATGCCAGCTCCTCTAGTTCTTTTCTCCCTTAGGCTTTAATAAAAATCTCAGTTTTATCCTGAAACCTGCAAGAGAGAAATATCCCCAGCGGCATAATTAGTGCATGCTATGCCACCACTTACAGTGCTGTAATATTGTCTTTCTTTCAAAGTAAAGAAAGAAAGAAAGAGCCCCCCCCATTTGATTACATGTTCTGTTCTCTCCTCCAGCCTTGTCAACATGAAGCACAGAGATTGCCTAATCTGCTCTTGTTATTTAATTACGTGACTGCTCTGGCTTCTGGCCGTAACCCATCACGACTGGCACGGCATTCCTGCCCAGCCTCCAGGCACCTCCAGCTCCGGTGGGTATGGGAAGTGTGTCCCCACATTCTCTGCCTATCGGGTGTGCGAGTGCTCAGCCAGCACCACAGTAAGGACATGGCTGGCATCCAGCTGAGGAGTGAAGCGCTGGGTCCCCAGCACCCGGGCCTGTGGTCCCGAGGGGACATCAGCCAAGCCCTTGAGGAGGAGGCAAGTGGAGGCATTGGGTGTCCACACCCTTCCTGGCATGCCCGCTCCCCGGGAGTGCCAGCTGGGATTTGTGTGGTGGTGCCCTCCCTGTGCTCCCGGGATTCCTGCGGGCCCCAGGGCGCGCCGGGGCTTGGTCCAGCTGCGGGGCGCTGGCAGCTCCCAGTGGGAGCTGAGCCCCAGCCTTGGCACAAATCCTCCTCTGTCCAGCCAACCTCTCCTGCCCTCGGGGGACAGCTGCAGCCTGCTTGTGTCTGGGGGTGGTGTCTTAATCCAGCCACTTAAAAAACCCAGTAAAAAAGTCCTTCTGCTAAAATGCTGCTCTAGGAAGGACGGAGGACCCCAGCTGTGTGGCTCAACAGCACGGATGAGAGTCAAGCTTCAGTGATGTTATACCAGATGAATTTATCCTCTCAGCCTTAGTCAAACTGTCTGCATACCTGGTCCCTTAATCACTGTTTTCATTGTCTTGTTATTTAGCTCTCTTCCTCACAGAGCTATTAAACTCCTGGGATTAAGGACATAAAATGTGTCTCCAAGACAGAGTCCGTTCCCCCTGCTGTTGACAGTTTCCCCACATGAGGCCCTCAGCAGCGTAGCTGTGCAGGCCAGAGAAGGAAATAAGAAGAACTTGGTCCCCCCCAGCCTGAGCCTTGAGGCACATGGTGCTTTTCTTCCTCTGCCACTGGCAGGGAAATGAGTCACCATCAGGACGGCATCTTGTTCGTGAGGTTGGTGTAGCTCTGGGAGATGGACCCTGGCAGAGTGATGGAGGTTTGATGGCACTTAGAAAGGGCTGCTTCTATCAATAGCTTTGCACAAGCACTTTGGTTCTTTGCAGTTTTCATTGGGGGAACAGCTGCAGAGGCACAGGCTGATGTATTTTCCACCAAGCCAGTCCCCCTCGCCTGTATCTGAGCTTTGCCTTGGGGGACAGACCTTGTGGGGCTCCTGCACTGAGGCTGAATTCTTCCAGCACCAGAACTGTAACACAGGTGTGGGAGACCTTTAGAAAAGAGGGGATTTCAACTGAAATGTGGTGCTTGTGTTTCTTAGGCTTTGAGCATCCCCACCTAAAATCACAGGGTGCTGAAGGACGAGGCGCCTGTTTTCCTCTGTTCTCATTTCATTTTTTTTCTTTTGTTTGGTCCCCATCATAGCAGCTCTTGGGCCCAGGCCCAGCACTTAGCAGCAGTAGCACAGGAATTGATTTCAGCAGAAGCAGACAATTTCCTAAATTATTAATGTTAATAGTGGACAAACCACAGGACACAAGCAAAAATATACAGAACAAAGAGCTGAAGAAAAGCAAGAAGATGGCAGCCAGAATCATCAGGGTGATCAGAGACAGAACAGGGATAGAGAGAGAGATGTCCTGGGTGACTGGGACCACGAAGGAGAACACACAGAGAAGGTTTTGGGAAAATCCAAAAGCAAAGCAGTGCACCCCTTGGAGAGATTCCCAATTGCTATGGATACATGCACTGTTATTATCAGGGTTTTATAACAAGCAGCTCACACACAGAAATTTCTACATGATGGAAGATCTGTGCCCCACAGATCTGTGCCTGTATTAGAAACCTGCTGGGGGGCAGGGGACACTCCTGTGCTGTCCCCATCCTGTGCCCTACCCCAGGGGTGGTCCCTGAGGCTGCCCAGTCCCTGTGACACAGGGTAGCTCGTTGCCAGCCTGCCTAGCACGTCCTAGCTGTGTTTCTCAGAACCCCTCTGTGTTTTCAGCTGATTTGCTTTGACATCAGCAGCCGGCAAGAAGTTCTCTGTGTCGGGGTGTGTGGGAGTGCTATGTGACACCTTAATCATGCTAAACAGGAACACACATTCAGATTTCCTCGGCTTTTCAAAGAAATGTGATTTCCTTTGTGCTGCAAAGAAAGAGTTGACTTGATTGCGACTCTCTGTGGAGATCAGCTCTGGTGCCTGTGAATTAGGGTGCCAGGATCTCATTCTGGGAGAAAAAGGGAGATAAAACACACCAGGCTTTTGAGCTGCAACTATCAGGGTTGAGTTTCTTGCTCGTAACTGGGGTTCATTTTGAGGAGACCTGTTTAATTTAATTGGCCAATGTATCATGAAATCAGATTTTGTTCAAAAATTAAAATTTGTATTCGAAGTATCTTATCATACTGAAATATGTATACTCAAATATCATACTGAATCCCAACTTGGAAACAGTTATTAGTCGTTTAGCACAGGCATGAGAAACTAACACAAAGTCCAAATGAGTGATTCACTTGCTAACTTATTTCTCCTCCCCATATGGGTGACAAATATTTAAAATCTCAGTCAAAACTCAACTAGGGATGAATATAAATGAGTACAGATGTAAGTGAGCATTTGCTGACCCAGATGAAATGAAATAATGGTAGGGAGGAATCATGAGACACCTGCTAGCAGAGGGCCCAGTGAAGAGTGATGGTGACGCAGGGTGGGATTTTATAGCTGGTGTTATTTGTGATATGAGGCAAGGCCCTTGGGAAAGCTGGATTTGCTGGTGTGTTCGTGCTGCTGACAGCCTCACTCGCTCGGCTTTGCTCATCCAGACGCACAGGACTGCTTGGATGCTCAACATGAAAATGCTTTTCATTTTCTGTGATTTAAGAGATAACCTTAAAAACAGTACATTTGGTAAATTACCACTCATGATAATAAGCAAAGCTCCTGTTGGATCTGATAAATGAATTTGAATGATTATGCTCAATTTAGCCAAGAGCTGTGTTCCTGCTAGGTATGTTCCCAAAGCATGGGACTGAAATGGGGTACTGCCCTGGAACCCCTGCCAGGGGCACTGAGGTTTGCCATGGCATTCACCAGACATGTGATAATTGTTGCTGCTGAAGAGTTTTAGTTTTCAGCATCAAATTAACTGTTGCCTAACCCTATTCACATAGCGTGCAAAAAAAGTAGGTCACTCAAGACAGCAGGTACTGCTTGGCTTGGAAATCCACTTCTGCACGTTCACGGTTCAGCAGCTCCTCTAGAGGAGGGATCACATCCGCTGTCACCAGGCTCCTGCCCGAGCTGCTGCCTCAGAAGAGCAGTGACGTGCATTCCTGTCCCCAGTGTAATGTGAGGGCGCTTCTCCTTTCCCAGGTGGGCTGCTCCGAGACAGGGAATGTCCCCTTCCATCTTCAGTGGCAATGATCTTCCTGTTTTAATGGAGAGCTAATGATAATCTCGCCTTGCTCTCTGAATCGGGGTCTGGATTTCCAGTCTCAGACTGGGAAATTATATCTCTGCTCAAGGGGAAGCTGGAAGGAGGATGAATTTCTCTTCCCGTGCCTCGGTCTCCTATTCCTCTGTGATGTTGCAAAAGCCAGGTGCTGCCCAGGAGCAGGATAAGCCCTGCTCCCTGTGGCTGCCAAGGGCTGCACGGTGGTGTCCAGGGACAGCAGGGTAGTCCCCATGGAGGTGGCCCAGGAGCTGGCTGCTGGTGGAGCAGCACTGCCCTGGAAAGCAGGACAGTACAGACCAGCAGAAGCAGGGTGGGCTTGTCCTGTGAGCCTCTGAAGAGGAGTTCAGCGTTGGTTTGACAACGTTGGATGTTCATCCACGACGAGCTGCTCTTTCCCACGGTGCTCAGGCATTCTCCTCAGGGGGATTAAGGCAGTTTGCATGATCAGTTCTTGGCACCCAACCCCTAAATTTTGTGTTCTGAATGCTGCCTGCTGGGCTGGGGTTACCTGCCCTGGTCACCTGCAGGAAAGCAGACTGAGGCAGAACCTTTCTGCAGCTCTCTCGCTGCATTGCCACACAGTCCCACACCCAAATGGGTTTCTCTCACCTCGTGCTCTTGCTGTATTTCAGTCTCCACATTTTGTGCCTGACTGCTGGCCTGGATGGCTGGAGGCAGACCTGTGGTGGCACCTTTTGGGGCAATTGCAAACAGCAAAGGGTTTTCAGTCCCTCAGCTAAAACACATCCACTTGCATCGTGGTACGGGTTGGAAAACAGCCACTGCTCCTTCTCCCTGGGTGGAGCAAGGGGCTCTCCCCATCCATTTGTCAAATCAATGCCATTTTAGAGCTGGGGTTAAGCAGTCACACAGAATTACCTGTGTAAAAATACAGTGCAGGGAATGTTAGCTAAGCTCCACTTAGATCACTGCAGATGTGTTATTTTGGGACACATTCATACTGTGCAGTCCTTATTCAGACGAAACTGCAATTGACGTAATTTTTTCCATAATGTTGCTTTTATTTGAAATCATATCTATACATCTTGTACAAATCAAACTAATAATAAGCATTTCCATGTCAGACTCTACTTATGGATTAACTTTGGAATTTAGTTTATAGACATGATTTAACTTCAGTGGGATTTATGTCCCTAAAAGGACTGCAGCAACAGGGGACAAATGCAAGAAAGTGGCTTTTTGTCTATAATTCAACATATTTGTTTGTGGAACCCTGAACAGTGTTCTAATTTTCCATCTGAAAACTACCTTGTCACCTCTTGATTTACAGCATTTTCCTTTGCCTTGCTTCTCTACGACTCAGTATTTCTTACAAGGCAGGTATTGTCAAATCTCTTTCTTGAAACATATAATAACCACCTTTTGTATCGAACAGGCGTATAAATTACTCGGCTTATAAGACAGAACAGAAAATAAAGAGTTGAGTATCTGGCGGAGATGCTGAAGAGTGATGTTATTATAACCTTACTGTGAAAGATTTGCCAACAGAAAGTTACATATCAGTGAGGTAATCAAAGACAATATTCCCATTATTACATCAAATACCAGAAAAGATTATTGTAGGATATATTTCCAGACAAATCACAACTCTCTTATTGGGATGTTCAGTAGCCATCCTTGTGCATCACAGATGGGATTCATAGCTTAAATAGACCCCAAGCAATGAAAGATACATGATCACAGGGGTTGCCTGTCAGTGTCACAGATGTATTATTCAGATTTGCTTGGGAATTTTCCCAAGATGTTTGTTTTTAAGTGGGAAATAGCGTTCCTGCAAAATTAATATCTCACAGATTTTCAAATTTTTCTTCATGAAAATTACACCAGGAATGGAGCAGCTATTTCAAGGTGGAATGGTCCAGATGAAACCAAATCACAGTTCTTGGCTTGGAGCAGTTTCAAACAACCACCCAGCCTTGCCTGAGCTGCCGACAGACGTATGGGATTTATGTTCCGATGCTTTGTCCCTCCAATTCCTGCAAACGGGCTTGGCTCATCTTCTGGCTGAAGAAAGGCATCCACCCCGGCAGCCAGCAAACACCGTGTCCCTGGGCAAAGAGGTGCAAGGAAGCACAATGTACCCTTGTAGGAAAAGCTGAAGATTTCGGTTGACAGGGTAATAGAAGATTATAGGGTCAAGAGGCAGCTTAGAGAAAAGCATCTGTATCAGCCTCTCCATGCCCTGCCTCTCACTCAAACTGCTCGGCCCTCTTTAAGCGTCCGAACCAAGTGGCCTGTGCGAGGGTAATCAGGACAGCCCAACACAGACACGGAACAGAACCCCAAAGCATTATCTCACCAGCTCCTTGGTGCCTGACTGTATCCCAAAGCAACCCTATTACCCAGGGAATGGTGGGAATGGCCAGCCCTCCCCTAGACATCACCTGCAGCACCCGATCAATAACGAGCAGCATTACCGTCAGCGCTTTCTGTTTGATTTATCGGTGCTTGTAAACATCAGCTGACTTTGGATGGGGCCCTAAGATCAACCTGGCTGAAGTGGAATTAAAAACAGCTAAAAGCCCTTGGCCGCCGTTTATTCGCGGCTGGGATTTGGTGCACGGCTCCACCTCATGGCAAGTGTGCGACAGAGCTGTGGTTTGGCCCCGCAGGGTGAGGAATGGCAGCGTTTCCTTGGCTGTCACCAAATCAGACAGACTTAACTGAGACTCGGGAAATCAGAGTCAGGTGCAGCCGAAATCTCGGTGCTGAGCTTTTCCTGCTAAAGGCGTGAGAGTCGCACACAGGCTTTGGCTGCCCTGTATCCTTTCCCCTCTCTGCATTAGAGGTGGGTGAGTATCCTGGAATCAGTTCGGTTGGAAAAGCCCTCTAAGATCCTCGAGTCCAAGCATTAGCCCAGCACTGCCAAGGCCACCACTGAACCACGTCCCCAAGTGCCACATCTACACGTTTTAAAGTGTTATGCCCTCAAGAGCGACTTATTTATCGTCTAATTCTCTTGACACAGGTTCCTCACGGGCTCCATGGGATGTCCAGCTCCGATTGCAGGAGTCCCTGTGGTTGCCGAGGGTGGCCGGGACCCCCGGGGACCGCGCCCGCGGTGTCCCCGCACACGGCTCGCGTTCCGCAATCTCTGCTGCCCTCGCATGGCACGTCTCGGCAAGGAAATGAGCTTGGTTTGGGCACATTCGGGTTTGAACAGGACATGTGCCATCAGTGACCGCCACTGCGGGCTCGCAGGCAGCTTGGCAAGTGCTGATGGTCGTGACCCTTTCCGCCGTAATAACACTGAAAATTGATCGTCGCTGGACTTCGTCACATTCAAAGCCGTGTTCAGTAATAAATCTGAGCTTCTCTAGGAACGGTCTTGAAATACAGACCGAACAAGCCAACCCATCTATCTGCATGAGAGCAGGCGGGGAGTCCTTGTCTGCTCTTTGGTAAGTGGTGTTTTTCTTTATAATGTCATTTTGTTCTTCACTAATGCTCTCCATCCAAGGTTATCAGGAAGCTAATCAGCTAGACTTCCCAAGAGCAAATCATTACCTAGGAAAATATTACTCATCCTGAAGACCAAACACAGCCTCGAGCCCTTGAATAGGTATTAAAGAAGGCTGTTCCAACCTGATGATAAGAATAAAAATTTCTTTTGCATTAGGGTCTTCTTAGTGCTGTTACTAGTAAGTGTTGTATTTTATAAAAGTATCAAATTATTGATCTGACTATCAAGAAAATCTGAATAGATCCTGCTTCTCAGCTATGAGAAACTCTGGTGCTCCGAGTTTCTCATACTCAGTACAGTATCTCACATCCATTTCCAGCTATAAATTTGTAGACCTTTGCTTTCATTTTATTTAAGCTTAATTTTAGTACAAGACTGTTCTTACTGTTCACTGCCTGTGGTTAAATCCCGTGGTAATATCTGCAGTGTGACCCACACCTGTGTGCCTGCTCTCGTAGGGCATGCAGAGGACTGACTAAACGTGCTGTCCCACGGGATGTGTGCCACATGCAAATACGGGTCACATGTGCACGAGCAGATTTGAGAAGATAAGCTGCTAAACCGGCCTATCTCTGGGAGAAAGTCAGGCTGGCAGACTCAAACAGCTGAGCTAATAGCTAAACTGATCCTTAATCCATCTTTGCTGTAAACTAGCTAGAAAGAGATCACTAGGCACTAAGTAGCCTGTGTGGATGAGGTAAATGATAAAACCTGAGAAAAATGACTGGGAAATTGGGAAAGTCAAAATTTTGAAACATCAAAACTACTGGAATGGCATAGTTGTATCCAGTGCAAGGCAGATGGCTGTTGGGGTGTCTGGAGGTGACTTTGCTGAGGCAGTTAGATTTAATTGCTCACTTACGAGTCCCCTTTGAAAGAGACCAGTCAAAAAGAGCCAGTGGATGTGCAGCATGAAGAGAGGCATTTAGGAGCCAAGCCAGACACTGGTCTGATTCTGCTGAGCAACATTTCTTCTAAATGAATCCTGAGCAGAAAAGTCTGCTAATACTGGATGTAGGCAGTGAGTGGCATCGTGGTATCACAGAAGAAGCAGCAGAGCAACAAACTAAGAGGATTAGACACAGCAGAGGGACAGATAAGAGGCTAAGGAGGGGTAATTCTCAGGATGGGGATCCTACCTGTGTTTAGTGCTCTGTTCATGTGCCCACACATGATAAGTTTTATACACTGCAGCTTATGGAATTTAGTACCATTGGCCAATGAATCTTGTGTTGCTCCTTCATCTCTGCCCTGCAGCTCCCAGGGATAAGGAAAGCAGGCATCTATCCTCTCTCCCTGTAGACTGATGTGCCTTCTGCATGGCTTGTAGAAAAGCACTGTACAAGCAACAGCTCTTGGTGACAGAAACACCTGGTATGCTTGGACTCACTGAACCATCACTGGTTTATCATTAAAAGGGAGGATGGCATAAATGGTCCTAGAAGAATGCACACAAATCCTGGTATGAGTAACAAAGCACCACAGTAGCATGGATGATATTTTAACATCCTGGGAAAGGAGAATTTTAGGAATCTGAATCATGCAAAGATGCTCGCTGATGTTTCTGGGTCACTGGCTTGGAACCACAGCAGCCAGGAGCTCCTTCAAGGTTTGCTGAGGGCTTCAGGCAGGAGGAGTGGAACTGCAACCGGAGCAGGTTTCCTGGCTGAGGCTCACAGTCCACACACCATAGACTTCCAGCTCGAGGAAATGTAGTAGAAGGGATATATAAACATGATGTGACATATATAAATAGGAATATTACTTTGGCACACTTGTCCTGCGTTTTGTTCTCAGTGGTAGCTCCTATAAATCATCAGCTCTCTTATATTATCTGTAAGTACAGGATAGGGCCAGTAATATTTCAAAATTCAATTTATCATGCTGATTCCAAACCTCAGTGCTGTAATACTGACTTTCTTTTTATTAGATAATCCTTTGCCTTTGGGAAATGGGTATAGAAGGTGTTAAAGTTGCCATCAACAACCAATGCTTTAAAATATATTTCTTTTTTGCCAACATGGCTGTATCGTATGGTAGCTGAAAAAATAGAGGTATAAATAAATATGGTTGGCATATTGGCCTCAGAATTACAAATTTTTTTTTCAGTGTTACACTCATGCAGATTTAGTTTCTAAGTACAGCGAGATAACTTTTGATAGCAGAGGTTCCATCTGTAGTAAAACAATAGCAACGCTAGTTATAGTGATAATGCTGCGTTAGTGGTGGAGCCTCGTTGACAAACAGTGTACCACAAATACTGCATCCAAATACTGCATCACAAACACTGCCTCCTCTCCCGAGCCAAGATCTCAGCAAAGTGAACTATCCTTGTCTCCATTTTGCAGTTGGGGAAACTGAGGCACAGATTGCCTGAAGTCCCGAAGGAGCAGTTGCAAGGCTGGGGAGAGCAGAGCACAGCTGCAGCTGCCATCCCAGCCGAAGTGTGTCCTGCCATGCAAATCCCGTGCTGTGCAGACCAGCTGCTCCCATGCAGGGACTCTGGTCAGGGACTGGGAAGCTCCCACAGCAATGAGATGTTCTGATCCCTTGAAAAAGGCTCAGTCTTTTGGAGAGCTGCTGCTCTCTCGGGATGCCTGTGCAGTGCTTTCTGCAGACAGTTGTCCCTGTCCCCTTTGCGACATCAAACTCCACCGTATTTGCTGCGCAAGCAGTTTGAGGGCAAACACAGAAGGAAAACTAACAGCCAGCTGCTTTCCATTGAGTTCACGGGTTTCTCCTGGATACTTTGCAAGAGTTTTGTTTAGCCCAACTCTGGCTTCCGCCCGTAAGGATGTGAACAAGCAAAGGGGCCGTGACCGCTCTCGTGTGAGCGCAAATGGCCCGACCGTGGTCACACAACAACAGCAGCTCAGGTGCTGGGGTTTGAGGTGTGACCTGGTGCTACAAAACCACAGCACAGCCTCCGAGGTGTCCTTTGGTTTATTCTTCTGCACTTTGTTCTCAAGAGCCTGCAACAAGCCCTACAGAAGTAAAGAGAGTCTGTTTTCTGTGTTTGGGATTTTAGGGTATTTCTTTGAACAAATCATTGCAAATCAGCTGCTAAAAATGTGTCTGTCATTTTTTAAATAAGGCATTTCCTGTAAAATCAGCTGGGATTGTCACCCTCTGCAGTAACCCAGCAGTTTGGTACAAGAAATACGGCCATTTCTTCCTTGTTTTTTCTCAACTGAAACATATCCAGAAAGACTCCTTCAGTCAGACGGAAGACTAATTTCAAAACATCTTTATTATGCTGGTAGCACCAGCCCATCCCTCAAACATTAATCTTTCCTTTTAACAGTAAAAATGAAAAGGAGGTAGTGTTGGACCAGTGTGGTGCAGGGGCTTCACGAACACTGAGGAACAACTGCAGCTTTTTTTTCTCTTCAGCTGATCCAAATTTTTATGCAGAGCCTGGTTTTCGATAGAGTGATTAAAAACCATTTTTGAACAAGCCTGGGAAGGCAGCAAATTTGTTCTCAGCACACATAAATAAAGCCATGATGTCTGAAGGTCTAAAAAATATCTGTAAAACATATGTCAGCAAGAAATAGCATTTCCAAGGCAGTTCTGCTCTCAACTTCGATGCTTGAATATTTCAACAGAAATTATTAGTGTGGATTTTTTTTTTATCATCATGGAGGTTTTCAAAAAAATTGGTGATTCTTTCCCTGTTTGCAAAATGCTTTTTTTTTTTAGTGAATCATTGACAAATTTCTTACTCTACTTTCCTTTTTTTTTTTTTTTCATGTCATATCAACTGAGATATATCTTAATGCATTTTAAATTGTTCGTAGGTGTCTTGGCACAACAGATTTTTCCTTTTCTCTTTGTCATCACAGGAATCAGTCGTTTGCTGGCTGGTTGGATTTTTCATTAACGAATTTCAAAACACACAGTGCTTTGCTTAATTACAGAGTCTCTATTTCCAGCTCCCTCATCAGAAGGTAGATGTAATTGTGTAACATGCAGATTGAATTTCAGGTATTTCAGCCAATGATGCCGTTCAAGGACTACTCTTGTGAGCTTCTGAGTGGTTCTGTTGCATTAATTTTTCATACCCATTTACAACAGTAAAGATTATCAGCTTGTTTACTGCTAATAACTAACGACCATGAAAGGCCAAATTAAAAGCAGTTTTGTAACTTAAAGAGATACACCTCCAGCTGATCCTCTTTTTTCCATTGCTTCCAGTATTTACAGTGTTAGTTTTGGATTTGTGTTTTCAGATTTCTTTCTTATCTACATGGACTGAGCTGGGGCAGAGATGGCAAGAGGCAGATGAGGACAGCAGAAGCAGGGACTGCCTGTAAGTACTGGATTAAGACGTGTGAAACTTCAGCTTGAAACCAACTAATGTCTCAGTTCTTCACCTGTGGGAATAGAGTAAATAATCTCTCATTGTCCTCCTGTCCTCCTCCTGCTATTATCTGTGCTGCAATCCAAAGGAGCACTGGTTTTAGCTGTTTGCATTTCTGTAATAAATGCAGCCACAGATGCAAAGTATTCCATTTAAAGCGACAATCTTCAGAGTGAAACATGATGTTGATACCCCAGCTAGCTGTAGGTGAATTCAAACTTTGCATTTTTTAGACAAAAAAAAGTTTTCTTGTATGCTTTTGCTCTCTGAGAGAACCACAAAACAAAAATGCCTGTCTTTTAAATTCTCAGCCTCACACTTCCTGACTGACCCAGTGTGAACCACTGCTGCTCTGCACACATTATTTCCTCTCTTTGAAAAAAATAAAAATGAAAACAATTAGCCACAGTCTGGCAATACCTTGCTTTTCCATTGACCTTATCTCTCATCTTTTTGGGGTAGAAAGCTGCTCTTCACCAGAAGGGAGCTAAAAGCAGAGCAGGGCAGAGGCGGACGCGGGGTTGGAGACATCACCTTCTCCAGCCCTGTGTTTTCTGATTCTGTTGACTGATCTCCTCCTTGGCATCAAAGCACCTCACTGGTGTCCACTGTAGTAGGAGGCTGGAAACATTTTGTTTTATTCTTTCTGTAGTATCAAGGATGTCCTTTTGCTGCCTTTTTTGTCTGGCAATTTTCTTAGCAAAATATCTCCTTGCTGCAGCACTGCTGCTATTGCACTGCCCAGGGCTAGAGCCTGGCTCTTGTCACACTACAGAAATCATCAAAAAAGCAACTTTAGCCCTTGTCTTTGCTGTGTAACTGAGGCTCTCCTGCCGCAGCAGTAGCCAAGGTCTCCTCAGCCTGCTGAAGATGTCTGTCATCAAGTCAGCAGCTCTGTGTGTTCCCTCCATCTGTGCTGCCAGAGCAGGGGAAAGCTGCTGACTGGCACTTACTGGGAGCAGGAGTTTCTTACTTTTCCTTAGAGGTCCTATAAGGAACCTCTTCTCCAGTTCTATTTCTGCATGTTTTTTTATTTTTAGTTTTCTACGTTTTCTTTTTGGTCAAAGAGTGTCACGTTTTCTTTGTTTTCATAAAATATCTCAAAAAATGGACTCTGTTTTGCCATATTAAAACTCTGTTTTGATATAAATATTTGTATTACATTTCAATCTGTTAAAATTATATTTATGTCTTAATAGATTTATCTACATAGCTAATTATAAATTCTGATTATTATTTGCATATAAATAAATTGAAAATCGGTATTATTCAGCTTCAACATATTCACTATTTTTAAAATAAAAAAATTAAATGAGTGACAATTATCAGTTGTTAACAAAGTGAACCTTCTCTTAATTTTAATACCCTCCAGGGTAACAAACCAGGAATTTTATTCTGTCCTAACTTTTAAATCCTTGGCTCCATGCTTAAGCCATTTTTTCCTGACAGCACGTGGCCGAACACAAGCTGAATGTTTGCATATATATTATAAATACATATCTCAAAACAGACATGAGTTTTTTCAATTCTCAGGGTTTTGATTTTTTCTTCTTCCGAAGGATTAAAGATATTTGACATTTTCCTAAAAGCTCAATGAGCAGAGTCCCTGAGACTCTTAGTGTTCATCAAAAAAGTAAATTATAAACCCCCTGGATGCGGAAAAAAACAGGAAGAAAGGGCATCCCGAAGGTTTAGAAACCAGAAAGCAAAGAATTCAAAATTTGCCTAAGACAACCAGAAACTTACAATTGTTGGTTGGTCTCAGGTGGGGGCATTATTAACACATTGCTGTGTTACTGATGTGTGATGCAAGTGAGACAGTGTGCAAAGGGCTCAGCCCATGCAGGCACTAGAAGGGGAGAGAGTCCTGCTGGCTGGAAGGGACATATTTCAGAGTTAATGTTCCACTTTCTTTCCTAGGACTTCTTTTTTTTTTGTTTTTCCCCTGCTAGCAGCAGCCATAACCAAATCTGTCCTTGCAAAGAAGTGAGTGTCATCAAAGGTGACAACTTTTTTTTTTTTTAAAATTTTAAGTTAGCTAAAAGGCCCCGGCTGTTGAAAACTTGATTAGAGATTTTTGTATACTTAAGGGGGTCTTAACAGTGTGCTTTTACCCAGGTGGAATCAGAGTACAAAGAGGAAGAAACTTCCATTTGACACTGTCTCACTAATCTCAGCAGTGTATCACTCATTATTCTGCACAGGATTAAAGGTAAGCTCTGTATTGCTGCCTTTGAGGCTCAGCAGGGCAGTTATCCTTTGCAAAAATGGGGTTAAATAATTCCCCATGTGTGGCAAAAAGGTTCTGGATAGAACACAGTTGGGTTTAAATTACCTGGCAGAGCCTTCAGTGTTCCAGCCTTTGTCTCCTCTCCTGTAAAATATTCTGTAGCTTAGCTCCAGGATAAAAGGAGTTTCTTAATCATAAAGGAATATTAAAAAACATGTTTTTTTCAAAGAGGGGGTGGTATTTGAAAATCACTAGTCCAGCCTGAGAGGAAACAATTTTTGTGTGTGTGTGTTACATTTTTATAAT
Source organism: Falcunculus frontatus (assembly GCA_013398115.1). Classification (NCBI taxonomy): domain Eukaryota; kingdom Metazoa; phylum Chordata; class Aves; order Passeriformes; genus Falcunculus; species Falcunculus frontatus. The sequence continues at coordinate 1,816,283 of VZRV01004347.1, read as the reverse complement.
CATTACAAGCGCGAACAAGTCCTGGCTCAGCTGAAGTTAACCAAGATATTTTTAATTGGAGATCAGGCCAAATAAACACTTGTAAATTCACAGTCCTAAGTTCTTTATTCTAGACATTGTCTCCTGTTAAATGAGGAGCATATTAGAAATTTTCCATGGAAAGAAAGTTGGTTGTTTTTTGTTGTTTTTTCTCTGCAGAGTTCAAATTTTGGGTTTCTTTTTAAAACATCTCTTAGAGTGTCTAAGTTCAGATTTTCAGTCAAATGTTAGTGATTGAGAGGTGTTGGTAGCTGGTGTTTACAAACATATTGTGAAATTTCTGAATTTTGCACAAATAGAATCCATTTGGAGAGGTGAAAGGATTTTTATTTTAATATGGTAAGTGAAATAATAGTATTCCACCTATATTCATATTTATACACACACACATGTATGTGAGAACAGCAACCATGTAGAGTTATCTGCCTGAATTTCTGAAAAATGGTCCTTTGCTCTTCTGAACCGAGGTTCTTCTGAAGCTGCAAAGGTAAATTTGCTCCCCAGCATACTCAGAAGTCTCTTAGTACAGATTATGGGTTTGATCACCCCATACCAGCTCCTACCTCGGTCTGTTGGCACACAGGATCTCTAACACTGCATGTTGAAAAGACGCTTATCACAAAAAGTAGAACACAAGGTTTTGACCCTTTAATGTGACTCACTCGGTTATGGCTACAGTGCAGAAAGATAACAGCAGTTGCAATAATGATTTGCATTCTATACAAATATGCTGATCCTGGAGATATAACCAGATGGATGCTTTTCCAAGACACAGGCATCTGGAAGGCGTATCCCTGAGATCTCTCATTCTATCCCTATTCAGAAATTATCACTAAACTATATGATTAATTTTTCAATCACATTTTGATTTCAGTGAGATTTTGACGTGTGTTTACATGATAACATGCTTATCTGCATTAGGACCATCGTGCTCTCACCATCCCCAGAGAATTCTTGTCTTTTGATTAACTAGAGGGCTTTTCTAAACTTTTCTGATGCAGCATGTGTCAGATTAAAGCTGATCTATGCATGAGCGAGCACAGATGCAAGGAACTTCTCCTCCCTTCCTGTGTGCCCTGAGGAAAGGCCTTGCACAATAACAAATCCCTGCAATCAGCCATGTAGAAAGTAGAGAAAGACCTGGGCTATCTCTGTTTTATGATCTCAGAAAAGCTTCCACCAGCAGTGTAGCAAAATCAATGTTAAGAAGAGTTCAGCAGAATGGGAGGAAAAAGGAAAACAACCGTGGAGGGAAGCCTTGGTGTGTGTTCTTCTCACACTGTGAGGCACCGCCGTGGCTCCCTGGGACGAGCTCAGAGCAGTGGCTGAAGGCTCGAGTTCAGCCCTGCTCATTGTGCCCAGCCTGCCTGAAGATCCCTTCCCTGAACCTCTCCAGGCTTTCAGGGATGACGAGTGAGAGCGGGAGGCTAAAGCAGATAGTAACAGAGCCTTTTCTCTCCTCAAGTCACCCGTGGTGCTACTCTGTAGTGGGAAAGAAATGAAAGGCTGAAAGTTAGTTGTGGAGGAGAGCCGGGCTGTTTCTTGCTGAGTTACAACTCACTTCATTCGAAACTATTGTCAAATGCTGCTTTTTTCCAGTCCTACCCACTCAAATTCACGTTATTTTTATGAAAGATTTTTATGTAATTGGCTTAAAAAGCACAGGAGAAAATTTCCTCTGGTTCCCTGCAGAGCCTTCTGCAGTTTTCCTTTTCTGCTGAGGCCTTGTAACATCGGTATCAATTCACTGTTGATAGTACTGGTAATGAGCTGCTGGAATTTTATCACTGTGGAAGTAGTGACTGTAATATTTAACTCTTCACCTGAAGGGGGGGATTGCAAGCCCTTTAAACATCTTGGTGTTTTCTGTAGCTAAAGCTGGCTCAAGATGCTGAGTAAATAACTTGTTATTTACAGTGTGTGTGTAGTGTGTGTATAAAAAATGCACTTTGACACTTATTTCAAATAATTTCACATGTATTTTTTTAAAGGTTTTTATTGAGCATCCCAAACAACACAGCAGACTTTTCACTCAACTGAAACTTTCGAAAACATAATTCTCCTAAATGAAAAGGTTTCTTCTGGCACAGCGAGCTTTGCTATGAGGAAATGCCATTCCAAAATCAGGACATTAGGATAAAACCTGAAAGCCATGTTCTGCCCAAGGCGTGTAACTGCTGTGAGATCTTTGGCAAACCTCCTAACTCTGGGCCTGATGCCTTTGAAAATGTGATATAATGAGTTTCATTGTTTTTTAAAAATTGTTTTGACATCTACAAATGCAAATAGTTACAGAAATTGTAAGGGACAGCACAGTATTTCGTGTATGAGGCCAGTGGGCAGTAACTCCTCAGAAGATTTTTTAAATGCAGATCTTGCAAATAACCAGAGACAGGGTGACTGAACTGAGGAGTAGCTCAACATTTGAGGGCTCAGACAAACATTTCAGCAGGCACCAGGCCAGCCACTTGAAAGCACAACCTCCTTTCCTTCATGTCAGCTTTTCTGCTAGTGACCTTAGTAGTTCACTTTAAGTCAATATTTACTTTAAATATTATGATTAAGTGACAATAATTTACCAAGATTAAAATGCAATGCTGATAAGAATGGAGCCAAGTACACACTAAAACACTTTCTACAAGAGATCCTCTTCAAGGAGCCTGAGCTCTCTTATGCTGAGAAGATGCACTGGGGGTGTTGGACCTGTCACACTGTGTGTTGGTGTTGAAGGTGGGTCCCCTGTAAAATTCCCCTTGAATTGTGCTGCTACAGCTGGACATTGTACTCAAAGATCAGCTTCAAGCTACAAAGGCCCTTTGAGACACTAAAGATGATCACTAACACCTGATCAAGGCTCCCCAGAGCAGCTGAAGCTATTGCCATGAGGAGCTGACAGCAGTCACTGGGAGGGACGTCCTTCCCCTCTTCTCTCCAGACTGCAGCAGTCGTGCCCCCTCAGCTCTGAGGTAGTATGGGAGTTGTCTCGACATGTTTAAAATCAGCTTGAGTCCTGCAGATGTAAAGTTCATAAGAGCAAAGCTTGAAAATTAAGTTTTCTTTATGAAACATCTGGTTAAAAAGTTTTGCAGGTCGAACCAGAAAATCTAGCTGAGCTAATATACATCCTGCTAAGGGGTGCAGATACTGTGGTGGTTAGTAAATCCTTTGGCTAAAAAATGTCCATGACAGTCTCTAAAATATTTGTTCCTCCCGCTTAATGACTCTTTCAACATTTCTTACAATTGATGGAATAGAGCTTTTCAACTTCTGTTTTCTACACAAAAGCTGTATTTTCTTTGTAGCTCCTGTGAGGCAGTGACACCAGTTTTGTGACCATTATTTATTATATCCACGAGGCTACCTAGCCAGTCCTGTGCTTCTCTTTCATGCCTTGCTTTATTCTTCAGGGGAAGCAATCAACGCTTCATTACCGAATACAAGACAAGGTTGAACTTTTCAATGCTGTAATTAAGAAAGTGTCAGTGTGAACACTATAAATTCCCTTTCTGAGAGATTTATGACTGAACTGTAAAACTATACTCCCAGCTGAAAAACTTGCTTTTCAGATCTTATGAATTGTGATTATATATTTTTAATTCAAGGGGCCTTTTAAAATTATAAGAAGAAAGTTAAACTGGAAAAAAAAATACAGGAAGGAAAAATTTATTCTGGTGGTTAACCTTCTCCTTTTTAAACACACAGGCTTTTTTGGGGCAGATTGTTCAACTCAGAGAACTAATTTTCCCACACCTCTCCTCAGCATACACTTATGGGCTTTTTTTCTACAAAAAAAAAGGACTGAAGATGTCACCTTATTATCTGTGTAATTATCTGTGACTATGAGATCCAGACTCCTTACAGGAAATTCTGTTGTCTGCCTGGAAGTTCTCACTTTTGAGTTTTGGATGCTGGATGGCAGAGCTGCTGATTCTGATAACTCAGATCTTTTGTGGTTGTGAGGATGTCTGACTACTCTTACTTCTGGTCTAGTGAATGTGCTGAATAACAGCTGATATTTTTAAGAGTTGCTCTTTTATTGGTTTGGTTTTAAGGATTGCTTACTCTATCTGAGATTTTGTTACATCCAGCAATTTACAGGATTCAGTGTTATGGTCCCCACTGCAGCAATGTTTTTCTCCAACACACATATTTTCTCTGGCTATATAACGACTCTTCAGCTTTAACAAGTCAGGTAAGTCTAAGGTCACGCAAGAAATGTTGGGAATTGGTCAGTTTTATTTGTCCTTCCAAAACACCACTGAGGCACAACCACAAGTATGTCCAGACCAAAGGTTTTCTTTGCAGCAGTGTTTAACTACTCTGAATACCATAAAGATGAGCAACTCTGTGCCTGTGTGGCTTCTGGGTTGTTCAAGGGTGGTTCCTGTGCTGAAGCTGTGCCATATGACTGGTGAGGAGACTGTTGGTACCTGGCCAAGTGAAGCAGAACCAGGAGGGGCTGCTGGGGCTGGTCTTTGCTGGAACCCGGATTCAGTCAATGGACCCAGATGACTTCCGGATCTGACAGTTGGCATTAAGTGAATACTGCCATCTCCTGCTTGTAAAGTATGTAAAATGCCCAGGATCACCTGCACCGTTCAGCTCACCGTGGTGTGAATGGATGTTTGGGTATTAGCTTCTGCAGCTAGGGAAATCGGCTGCTTGGCTCTTGCTTTTTGCCACTGCTCATATAAATTCAAAGGCAGCTTCAACATGAAACACTGAAGACTTAAAGATGAAGAGCTAAAAATAATTTATGGAAGAGACACTGTGGTGTGATTAATACATATTCTCCTTTTCTCATTCGTTTACTACCATGGCTCCTATAAAATGTGAATTTGTAACTGAGTTACATGTTATAAAGAGAGAAATTTTCCCAGGTTAGACATCTGGAAAAAGTGAAAAGTCTTCACAAAATAGCAAACCATGATAAGATTGCAATGATCATCTTTTTGTTTTGCATTTAAAATGAACCACACCTTTCCCAGGTATTGGGTTTCAGGCTTTTCTTCCTTTTGTGGCGATATATTTTGAATGTGCTCTTCAGTTCTGTTCTGATAAGTCATACATACTTATTTGAAACCCTTTAGTTCTTTTGACCACGATAACGGCTTGTTAGTTTGCTTTTGGGAAGAATTTCCCAAATTGCTCCTATAGAAGAAATAGATACAATTGACATTTTCTTTTCCTTCTATGTAGCTAGGAAATATTGCTGGTGGCGTTTGGTGCAGAACCCCTTTGCAGGTACCATTTTGTTTCAGTAGTTTCTGCACGTATAGAGTGAAAGTATCAAGTAATGTTTGACTAGTGTTCAACCATTTATAACGCCGACTGAAATTACAGAAAACTATTTTTCCTCTCAATAGAGTGGACTAGTCTGTTAAAAGACCTGTGCTTTTCACTCCCTTGTGCCAGCCACCACTGTTGGAAGGAGGGGAGATGAAGAATTATCTCCGTGAGACTTAACGTCAGTGTTTGGGAATCAGCATTAGCAATACAGGACCTGCCATTGTAACACAGTCCTTGCAGAAATGGCCAAAAGCTTCCCTGAAAACGCTGTGGCATCCCTAGCTTTGGTTTCTGGGTATTTATTTTGGAGGCTGCTGAACTGGCATGACTTGTTCCCCGTGATGACCTTATCATCCTGCCTATGGGTATAGGAATTTTCCCCAGCTTTGTCAAATTGGTCTGGGGCAAGACTAATACCTCAAGTTGAATGTACCAGGGCTTGACCTGCAAGGAGGATGTCAGGTCCTACCACTACTCTTCTGAACCCCGATCTGGGAAATACTTTTAGCATTGCCACGCCTAAACCGAGGCGCGATACAATTGTAGCGGATCACTTGGAGTCAGTTTTTAACTTGACAAGTTAACTCCAGCGACAGTGAAGTTGTAGAGCCTTTTCCTAAGGCTCAATCACCCTCCTCAGAGGAGCAGAACTTCAACTCCGAGCCGGGGACAGCCCGCGCTGGCAGAGGTGACACCGCGCCTCAGGGGGCGGCTGTGGGGACGGGGCCCTGCGGGGACAGCGGCAGCCGGGAGCTCGCCTCGACAGCAGCCCCGGGGGAGGCGGAGGGACGGGGCGAGGAATCCCGAGGAGTCCCGGCCCCGCTGAGAGGGGCGCGGGAGGGCAGGGCCGGTGCCCGCGGCTGAGGGGAGCCCGCGCCATGGGCGCCCGGGGTGGCCGCGGGGTCAGGTGGCGCCGCCCCTTCCCGCTGACGGCAGAAGCGGAGCCCCGAGAGGCGCCGCGGGAGCAGCGGGACGGGAGCGGCAGCGCCGGCACTGCCCTGCACTGCCCCGCCGCCGCCCGGAGCCCCCGCCGCGGTGNNGGCGAGTCCCGCGTGCGGGAGGCTCTGGGGAGGGCAGGCGGGGGATGCGCGGGGTGCGGGAGAGGGCCAGGGTGCAGCGAGGGGTCAGGGACAGCCGTGCCAGGGGGCGGTGGGCTCTTAGGCTGGAGGGGACAAGGGAGTCTGGGGGCTGCCTGAAGTGTCCCTCCCACCCCACACCTTGTGTCTGGCCGGGCCCCGCCGCAGCCCAGCCTGACGGAGAAGAAGGAAGGAAACCTTGGCAGTGTGGCGAGTGCCTGACAGCAGCCCCGAGCCGTGCGCGGCCCTGCCCGGGCTGAGGGCCCGGCCTGGCCGGGGCAGGTGGGCACCGTCTTGAGGCGGTTCCGCTCCCTTGCCCCGCCAGGCCACAGGGCTCTGCGGGCAGCAGCTGCATCGCAAGGGCCGTACATTGGTTGTTATTAATTATTAGTGGTGTGGTACTGCGCTGGTGTCACTGGTGGATATCCATCTGGTGAGGTGATGTCCTAAATCCAAAGGCAGAGCTCAGGGCAGAGGATGCAACAACCCTTTTGCAATGCCTAGAGCTCATGGGAAAATTTAGAAATCGGCTGGAGTCAAACTTTGGATTGTGGCTTCTTGGTTAACTTTCTGTGGAAAGCACCTGCTGTGTCATGTGGGTGAAATTATAACAGACTATGTATTCATCATGGTTATCCCAGATATTTTTTGCTAGCTTGTACATTTATAGCTTGCCTTTTCTACAGTTTTTGCTCTCTGTGTTATCACTAAGAGAGTTATGAGCTGCACACTGATCTTCCGCTAAAAAGGGTTTGTGTGTGAAAGTCTGAAGTAAAACTAAATAGACAGGATAGATTAAATAGAATTTAGGGTTTTTTCCTGTTCGTGTTCACTTGGTTACTTGCAGTGCATCTTTTAGGCTTTTTAGTCCAAATCAGTCAGGCTTTTCAATTAAAACCTATCAGAACAGGTCTTACACAAACAGTAACAAGTGATTCAAGTTCTGCATGTGGTACAGGACACCAAAATTTGGCTCCTGTAATTCTTGCAGTCAAAGGGAAAGAGTCATGTCTGTGTCTAAGCTAGAGCTTGTGGCATGTTTTGATGGTTATTAACTCACTTGCTGAGTCCTGAAAATGATGCTGGATCTTTCTGACTTAGGCTTAAGTAATTTTCCAGCAGAAGAGCAGTGATGCTTCTGTTACACACAGTATTTTGTAGTTCACACTCTGCTGGGTTAGAGGCATCCAGGTGATGAAGGTCGTCACAGAATTCTGCTGCATGAATGGGTAGAAAGATTGTTAATTCAAATAGCTGTGCAGTGATGGGTGTAAGAAAGGCTGAGGGGCCCCTGTGGGTGAGTGTAAGACAGCCCCTAAGGTTTGAAGGTCTAACGCCAAGGGCTTCTGTTAGTTCTTTTACTATTAAGCAGCTCTCTGTGATGTTATTCTTAAACTGGAGCCGGTAAGCAAAACAGTCTGGGAGTGCAAAGAATATTGCAATATTCTTTCCACCTTAAGCCAAAAACTTGGCTTATGACTTAGGAGTAAAGTTAGATTAAATACACTGTTTTCTCTGTTTTAAGGAGAAAGAGCTCCTTTAAAAGGGGAAGTCCAGTACATCATATTCAGCAGAAACTGTTTAAGAAGCCACCTCTGAGAGGCAGTTCCTTTGTACTAAGGGACTTACCTCTCAAAAAACCTGCTGCATTGCCTTTTATTGAATAGCTGTATTTAGAAATTTCTATTCTTGTTGTTCTAAATCATATTTCATTTAACAGCTATACCTTGTACTGTAAAAGGCAGAGCTGATGTATATTTTTTATCACCTCTTGAAAAACTGTACTAATTTAGTTTAGTTTTTTATTGTTCAGCGTAGTGTTGCTCAAATGCTTAAACCTTGTCCCAAATCACAGCGTATTTGTTTTATTATGATTCTTAATGAAAAGAGCAAAGTGAGAAGACAGGGATTCTATTTTTTTTGGTCAGAAAACAGACACTGTTCAAAGATTTTAATTAAATTTTTTATTTTTCCCTCCTTTCATTTCTTGTTATTACAAATCATTGTAGCAAGACAAGATGACCATGGCTGTCTTTTTAGGTGCAAGCCTGTCATAATTTAAATGATTATCTGTTTATCTCCAGGTGGTCTAAAAGGATCTGTTACAATATGGCCAAAAAAATAGATAAATCTGCCATTGCTTACGATACTTCAAAGTTGTTCACTCCCTCCCAGTTGTGGGATTGGGGTACATGTATTTTTTCAGTAATATAAGGAAAGACTACTCCGTTTTCTTATTACTGTAACAAGCCAATATAAAACACCAAATAATGTGAATAATGTTTTGCAAACCACGGAGTGAGATGGTTCTTGCTGTAGAGCACTTCAGGCTCGTGGTGGGCAGTGCAGAAGAGGCCACCCTGGAGGTAAGAAGGGACTGTTGCAGCTTCTCTGTTAACTTTGAAAAAAAAAAAAGTGTTTGTTGAAGTGGTAGAATTCAAAAAGGGATTGGAAAGACTGTACTGGACAGCTTCAAAGTCAAAGAGATTCTTCCTAAAGCAGCTGGTGACAGGATGTTAAAAGGCAGTTTAGTGACATTAATGAGAGGGAGCAGCAAAGAGCAGTCAGGAGACAGTGACACGGGGTGAGGAGGCGAGGGCTGGCAGAACTTAGGAAGGGGAAGCGAGAAGTGCCACGGTCAAATTAGCCATGAACACAGAAACTGAAACTGCTTGTGATGGAGAGCAGTGGTCTGAGGAGAGAGGAAGAGAAGCAGAGGAGACGCCGTGGCTGGTGCCTGCATGCACAGAGCTTCTTTAAACCTGCCCTGCTCAGGGATGGGGTTAAGGGGGATGGCTGAGGGCTGTGTGGCAGCAACCCCTGCGACTTGGGTGACAGTGATACTCATTAATGGATGAAAGAGCAGGTTGCAGAGCATTCTGTTTGTAAATAATCTCACCGAGGAGTAATCAGGCTCATAATTAGCTGTTTGGCAACAACATGTGAGAGACCAGAGAGCACAGAAGTTTGCTAATATTTGTGAGAGCTTCTCTGTACACATCTCTCTTTTGGCTGTTTGTGCCAAGATGTGTCCCAAGTGTATCCACACAAATATCTGCCACCCAGCATGTGGGTAAGAAAAAGTAGGCTGTGTAGGAGAAACAGAGCCATGAAGTTTTAAAAGTGCACAAACTGAGACTTTTTAGATGTATCCAGCACTTCAGTGTTTGTATGGTTTCCCCTCATTACAGTTCTCAAAAGGACAGTTAGCTGGTTCACATTCTCACGTAGGTGTCATCCAGGTTTAAATTCTAATGCAGTGCAAGAGTTTACACATGCTGATGTTGCTGGAACTGCCCTCTGTGAAGGCTGTTTGTACCTTCTTTCAGGATAAACCAGCAAGGGTTAATGTTGGCCATGTACCTGCCTTGCATTTGCATGGGCAGGAGTCTCTGTTAGGCATCTAACTACATAAATGTGATCTTTAAAGAAATGAAAATGCTGATTTAAATATTGAATGTTCTCCCTTTTCTTTCTTATATTTTTCTCTTCAGGACACTGAACACCATAGAAGTTTGATTAAAAAGAAAAGATGCCCAGAAAGAATATAGACTATGGAGTGCTGCCTGAGTATGAGAAAAGCCAGATCAAAAGGACCTTGGAATTGGGAACTGTTATGACAATATTCAGTCTTAAGAAGAGCAGCCCGGAAAGGAGGACTATTCAAGTCATAATGGAAACCAGGCAGGTAGCATGGAGCAAGACAGCTGACAAGATTGAAGGTTTCTGTGAGTATTTGCAACGTGTACCTGAACTTGGAGTTACTAATAAATTAATGTACTTGTCAAATATGAATTTAATAAGCCTTTGTTAACATTATGAAGCTTTTGGCTGAAAGAGTTTGGTAATTTGCTGAGAATATTTTGGATTGTTGCAATGTAGATGAAGAATCTTCTGCAGCTCATTATTTAGGTATCTAACATTACTTAAATATGATTAACGTGCTTTTTATCCTTAGCCTTGTTCTCAAAGTTTTCATCTTTGAATATGATGTTTGTATTCTCTGAATTGACAGACTGTTTTCTATCATTATGTCTTATAAATTCAAGTGATTAATTACTCTTTACCACTTCTCTCTCCAAAAAGGAAAAGGAACCAACCAAACACCTTCAAATACAAGGAAACTGAATTCACAATTTGGTATTCTTGGGCAACTTGCTGTCTCAGGATAGAAATCATTATTTAGGACCATTATTGGAAAGTCCCAGTGACTTAGGAGGATGAAGCTGTGAGATAGGAGGTGGTTTCAAGGCCCTGAGTTGGTATTGTCTCTTTAGTTGATACTGGAACTGACCGAACCCACTATTTATAACAAGGTCAGGAAATAGAAGGGGAGTGTAAGGCTAGATAGGGCTGCAAAAACTAGAACAGAAGAATAAAGTGAGACTAATCCTCAGTTCTTATGAACACGACTGATGCCAAGAAAGCTCAGCCTGGGCTTTCTGTGATTTGTGCAGCTCAGGGTGGTGTAATGTAATTACAGTGCTTGCGTATGACCGTGGTAGCTTTTTAAAAATTAATGTGAGCATGATTTTACTCTATAGCTGCTAAGTAGTGTCTGTCCTCAATAAAGGCATTGAATAGTTTGTCTGAAATGCCAGAATCATTTATTGGTCTGTTGACGTGTGGACTTTTAGAAGGTTTTGGGGTTTTTTGGTAAATACACAGTAAGTTAAACACCCATTGGTCTGTAAGGCTTGCAGGTATTAAATCTCTGCTACTTTTTCCATTGGTTCCTGTCTCATTCCTTGTGGAGACTGGGTCTGCAACTGGAAATGGGATATAGTGGAAATAAAGACTGGTTGTCTGGGAGGATGTTTTTGTCATTGGTGGTGAAAATACGGTCACATTCAGTATTCTGGGAAAAAGCAGACAGGTCTGGACACCCTAATTAACAGGTACCCTGGATCATAATCTTACATTGTTCCAGTTTCTTATGTGACAAATGAGGGTAATTATCCTTTCCTATAATGATGTGTGTGAATGCAAGTACAAGTGTATAAGAACTCCTGAGAGGGCATGTAGAATTCAGTTATGAGAGCAGTGCTTGAATATTGTTTAGGAAATAAAGCTTGGAGTTTACACACGGAGCAATAAGATTAAAACATATCAGAAAATGACCACTCAGTGAGGGAAGGAGACCTCAGAGTCCTCTGGCCAAACCAATCTCTGACTGTGTAGTTGAAGTCTTGTCGTAGCCATTTGCCCAGAGGAGACAAATTTAAAGCTGGACAGACTCTGCATTCCAGATGTTGGGGTCAGCTTTTTCAGTCTTGTCTTGTAATCACCTTTTATCAAAGCTTCCTGTGGGTGGTGTGTGTTTGTGGTAATAAATTAACTAGTTTCCTCTATGCATGGATTTTAATGCTTTTAAAAGAAGGTGAATATTGTAATTTGGGTCTTAAACCTGGATAATCCAGCAGGGTAATGACTTGGCTTCCAGATCCCCAGGCAGTCATTGCTAGAGCAGGGAATATTGCTCCAGACCTGTGAGTTACCCAAAAGCCATCTGCCTCTCCACAAAAATTGTAGTACTGTAGCATTTTTTAAAATTGAGCAACACTTCAGTGACGTGTATAATGATGGGAACTTTAGATCTAAAAATACGTCCTAGTCTAAAGCACAAATACACAAAATATCGTTTTATTGTCTTTAAAAGCAAAGAATCTGCCCCAACAAGCTGTATTTTGCAGTTATTGTTCCAGAATATGGTATGAACAGTTGTTCCAACTCACCATGAACCGTATCTGGTCTACTAGAAATGAAAGTCACTGCAGTTTTAACTTGCTGACAGTGTGTTTGCTGAAGAGGAAGGAAGTATTTTATTTAGTTAGTTAGTTATTTGTGTGTTGCTGTTGCTTCTTTTGACTGAGACTCAGGTTTTCTTTTTGCTTGAAAAGTGGAAAAATGATGGATTTGAAGCTTTCCTATTTGATAATTGAATGGAGTAGCCTCTTGAATATGAATGTATATATGAATGACCCCAATATATGCTGGTGGATTGTGCTGACTTTGTGACAAATAAAACCCACATTTTTGTTTTTTGATTTTTTTTTTTTTTAAGTGGTTGAGGGCAGAAAATTACCATCTCAGGTATTCTAATATATTAATATTCTTACGCTGTACAAAACCTAATATTCATGATGTGATCTTAATGGTTGCTATTTGTGTGTGCGTCAGTCCAAAAAGAATTACTATTCAGTACGAGTGGGAAAGTTAAGATGGTTTCCTGTTCCGTTTGTGATATTTTAAGTCAAGTTTGGCAACTGCTCTTTACAGAAGGCGAAAAGCTCAATGTTTGCATCTGCTATGGGTTTGTGGTTCTAAATCAGACAGCGAGGAGAGTTCTTTAACTTTGGGACACAAAAATAGGCTGCTAATAGATAGCGAAGATGGAGTCCAACTTTTATACTTTATTTAAATACTCTCCCTTTGGAGATCAAGAAAAAAAGGTTGGTTTTTTTGCTCTCCCTAACTGCCCTGTATAGTGTCGGGAATTTTGGATGTCATGGTGCTGATTTTCTTGATGATGGACTTTAAATGTTTGAAGAACACTCAAATTCCTCTAAGCCAGAGTTGATTATACTTATTACAACAACCTTTTTCAAGTTTGGTTAATATTATTTTGGAAGTGATTTAAGTTAAGCCTCACAAAAACAAAAAGATAGTTACTCTTCTTCTGGAATAAATTGACCCGGGCAAGGGTGCGATGTAGGGTTAGCTATGCTTAGATAAATATTTACACAACCCCATGGGCCCAAAAGTGGCACTACTGTGTATTTTAAATTGCATTGCTCGTGAAAAGGTCCCTTTTGTTAAAAACCTGCCAGCATTTCTGTTTAGAATAGAGCGAAAGAGTTGCTAAAATTAAGGCTATTTCTTGCTCAGTGGAGATGTGTTTCTCTGGATGAGAAGCTTCAGAAAACTCTTTCTAGATCCAGGTCTTTGGTGTGGTAAGAAGTGAGGATTTACAAAGGGTAGAAAATCTGGTTTAAACAACCTCTGTCTTCATTGTGTGGTTCAGATCACACGGTGTCCAAGTACTGGAGATTTTATATTGACCTTTTGAAAGGCTTGAGTTGCCATATACAAAAAGAATTTCTAACGAAAAGGAACTGGAGAGAAAACTGTATTTTCCCCTAAATGAAAGAACACAGGTTGGTTGTGTCCTTTAGAGAAGGATATGCTAACAGTAGATCAAGAGGCACTGTAATTCTCCCTGTGTGTGAAATAGGTTTGAGGAGAGGTTTTCACAGCCTAGCATTAAGCTGTTAAATTCTGAGGTTAGACTCACCTGTCTACCCAGACAGGCATTTGAGAGAATAAACTTATTTTTGCTTGAGAGGAAAGTTTGGTTTCCTTGTACAGAGAGATTTGATTTGCTTGCTTAATTTGTAATGGGCCATTTTCTTGCAGGAACTAATCCATGCATACTGGGTAGGTAATTGTGAAGCTGTGACTTGCCAGCAGGATCTGTTGCAGTGTGTTGCTTCCTTATGGCTCTGCTGTGTATTTTTATTGTGTTTAACCTTTACAACTGTCCGTGGATCTGGGTGAGGGTGCTTGGATCACACACACCCGGGGTTGGTTTTCCCCACTTTGGACTGTCCCAGGCTGGCCACACCGTGGGGGTGTGTTGTACCCACTGGGACAGCAGTGACAGGCAGAGGGGAAGGAAGAGGTGGCCAGAGGTGGGCAGGATTTGCCAGGACTCTGCTAAGACACACGTCTGTGTGGCTGACACTTGGGGTTTGCTGTCTGGGAGGACATTCCAGAACTCCCAAAGAAGGCCTCCCAGACTGTGGTATAGCATTTATATGCACATGAATAAATTAGGGCCCAAAGTTATGATATTTAAGCTTGTAGAGCAAGCAGGTGGCGAGGTGTAAATCTCCAGGAAGCTGATCCATTAGGAATGTTTCATTCTTTCTGAGATGCAAAGTGCTTTCAGGACAATTATTAAGGGAAAGTTCACGGTGACTAGAGTTGGATTAGTCACTGGAAAATGTGTGAGTTTCTGTATATTCTTCCAAGAATCCCTTGAGTGAAGGGATGATTCACAGCCAGGAGAATTTATACTCTCAGAAATCTGTGGTGCTGTCCTTGAATGTGCAAGTGTGTGATTCTCTGTAATACAAGATGCTCATTTCAAGGAAGATTCTGTCTGAGGACAGAAGATGATTTCTCTGTTTTTGAATACTTAGGAATTTTACTTTTTTTCACGTGAAGAGGTGATCTGCTTTTGTAAAATGAAATAAACCATATTTTAATCACTTAATTTTTGGAAAAGAAGGATCACCTGTTTTTTTCATTTTTTATTTATTGCAAAAGACTCCAGACTAAAGATAACTAGTGACAATTTAGTTGTGCAAGCTCATAACAAGAAATAGGTTTAAAGCATCAGAGGGCCATGTTTAGAAACAGTTATATAGTATATGAGATGTGAAACTGCTCTTTCTGTATGCAGACCAGGAGGTTAGGGTGTAGGTAAGGTCGAAAGAGAAAAGGAAGAGGTATGTTACTATTAATTTATTCTGAAAATTTTCTCAGAGGATGAAGTACCTGGGTTGTGGAGTGGCAGAGGTGCAGACCTCGTGTTGACGCAATTGCAAAATTATGAAGCAGAGGGATAAAGGCTATGCTTAAATTGAAGCTTTTGATGCTCATGACACACCACAGTACAACAATAATAGCCATTTCTATTTTCTGCAGCCCAGACTAATGCAATAGGCCTGTCTTGCATCTTTTTTTCATTTATAACAGAAACCTGTGCTTGACAATGCATAACACATTATTTTAGAATTAATGTGAACTGCTCGTTTCACATTGTCTCACTTCTCTAGTTTTATATGTAATATTTTCCCAGAGTTTGTAGAACAAAATGACCACTTTCTAAATACATTTGCCATCTCAAAGTCATTTAGCATTACTGATTTTTCATTTAACCTACAGAAAAGTTATCAAGTGTTAAGTTCACTTGAGATTTTCTTCCTTGCTGAAAAGAGATTTTACAGAATTTGTCCTCTAGAACATGATTAAAAAACCAAAACATAAAATGAAGTTGAATTTTCATGTTTCACAGGTATGTTAAGAAGGGGAGTGTGGAAACTAAAAACAGACTTACTAAATTCATATTGAAAGTGGAATCAGAACCAGTGAGATCTGCTCTGTTTTTTCTCAATCTGTAAGATTCCCTGTGCTTTCGGACTGTGTTACACTGCCAAGCAGGAATCACTAGTTTCTGCCAAATGTTGCACCTGGATATTTAATGATCAAAGCTCGTTATAGAAGCAGTGCATCTATAATAGGGTCATGTAGATAACAGCACCAGATCAGGCCACGTTCAATTGACAGGGTGAAGGGAAATGCAGGGCTCTGTAGTTAAATGAAATGACAGCCTTCTGTGTGTTGCCACAGGCAGTGCTGGTCTACCTACCTAGGGTTGAGGTTTTTTATCTTCATTGTTTTATTTTGTGAATTTTATCCAGCAGGATCTTTGCCTTGAAATTAAATTTTGATAATTTTGCTTTAAAAATCTTTACTAAAATGACCTGCCAAAGAGAGCAAATTTTGATGCTGTGCATCCTTTTGTCTGTCAGATACATTGGGGAGCTTCAAAAACTAACACCTAAGAGAGTGTTCATGCATGTGGGTCACATTCTTAAACATTGATTTTTTTTTCTATGTGTTAAACAGCTGAGTCATTTAATTAGTAGAATTGTTAACGTCAATGTAAATTTCTTCTGTGGTGGAAAACTTTTTTTTTTCTCATTGAAGAAGATGGTATAAACATTTACAGATCTGTACCTCTCTGGGAGAAGTGATGAGCATCTACATATTCTGCTGAGGAGTGTGAAATGAGTGCTTCATTTGGCTTGAATATTAGACTTGATCTTGCTGATTTCTAGTACTGACCTTTGTTTTCCTTACTGCTCACAGAATTTGTCTAAATTTCCTTACTGTTTCAGACTTAAAGTAATAAATAAACTCACATTGAAAGCCCTGAGTCTCTATTCTGCCATTTGCTTTCTGTATTCTGAATCTGTTAAATAACAGTTATGTCATTGCAAAAGTGAATCCTCTTCTTGCTCTTTGTGGAGTAGCTTCACAAAGGAACATTACAATTCACCTTTTTTTGTGTGTGTTTTGAAATGGTTGTATTTCAGTTGTTAGCCAGGGGATCTTTGTGTAAGTCTTCAGCTGAGTACATGGAGCTTGGTTTGTGCGGTCAAATGAAAAAATGAACATGTGTAGCCTCTAGCTCTTTTCAAATAATGTCTTCCCTTTAGCAGCTCAGTTCTGCAATGTCTGATGCTAACTTACAACAACCAGACTTCCTGTCATGGCCAGCCAGTGAAATGGGGATGTAATGAACTGCACAGACCTGAGCACCCCTAAATCGGTTGATCAAAGTGAATGTGAGATGTAGGTACTCCATCCTTTCCCCACAGTCAGGTTTATATGCCAACATTTTTGTTTTGTTTTGTTGCATGGAGCAGAATGTAAACTTTTATGGGCACATATGTAAATTTTGCCCTACTCTTATGTCATTTTGTGGAGGTGCCCTTTAATTTTTAATAGGAAAACAGTAGCGAGGTGTACAGCCCCTCGAATTCAGAGCTCAAACTGGGAAGCACTGTAACATGGTGCTCTACCGAGCAATCCAGTGAGAAGTTATGAATTTAGTAGTAATTTGTTACTGTACGTGACAGCTCCGTGTGACCTGATTTCGTAAAACCCTGTGGGTTTAAAAGGTGCACTTCTCTAAACCTGATGTCAGTCACTCAGCTAAATCCCTAGAGGACCCCTTGGAAAGGTAGTCATAGATATTTTCTCAAGTAACTGTGGGTAACTGTGTTTTAAGAAGTTTTGTGGTTTATCTGTAATGACTTCCTTGGGCCGCTGAATGTCTTGGTAAATGTCTCTGTTTATATGAGCTGAATGACTTTCCCTACCACATCTGGACTGCCATGCTGCAGGACATTTATGCTTTCTTGTGACTTTGTCCTCCAAGAGAAGCCTCACCTTGTTCCTCTAGAGTCACACATGATTTGTGTTTCACTGCTGCTCTGAATAAAAGAGGCTGTTAAAACACACCTTGTGTAGTTAATAGTTAATTCTGCAGAAGTGAGAGTAGAGCCATTGTCCTCACTAACCACGATGAAGTACATTTGCAAAAGGATGCTAAAGGCTTTCTTCATTCACTGGGCACTCACTTGCACACAGCCTCTGTTGCAGTGGGCAACACTAAACATTTAAGTTTCTACAATGAAACCTACTTTGGAATACTTTGTAATGCAAATTGTTGGAAAAAAATATCTGATTCTGAGTGTGGAATGTTGCTGTACATATATACAGATGAAAATGCAATCATATTCATAGACAGAATGGCCACCCCATGTCTTGGTGCACACAACTTGGGTGATCAGAGTCCCTTATTTTCTTCTTCAAAACATTGCCAGTAGTTTCCCTTAAGCCTTCTTGAGACTTACTGAAATAATGCTCACACCATGATTTCTGACTCTGTAAGCCTCCTCTGAATCTCTCTGTAGGCTTTTTCTTTTCTTTCATTAAGGAACTTTTCCTTCATGACTGAGCTCTGATCCAAGCATCATTTGTGGCCACAGACAGTGAAAGACTCCTGGGGAATCAGGGCTTTGAATCAGGAATGGTATCTTACAGAACTCTGTAGTCCATAAGGGCAGATTCAGGTAAACTTCTACACTGTTAATGTAGACTTTTCTATCCAGGGTACCTTGATAGGTTGACAGCCTCTAAGGTTTTTATGACCCATTCATTTATATACAATCAGCCTGATGTTCCAGCGTAACATTATCTGTCTTGACCACAGGTGTTCTTGCAAACTTGCCATCCTCCAGTGAACTTAGATGGGCACTTCCAGCTCACAGAAGGTTCTCTGCTGCTGGCACTGGCTGGTTTTCAGCAGGATCTGTTCCCTAGCCCACCCGTTTGTTCAGGTGGTGGGTGGTTGTGTTCCCACGCAGAGGTGGGTGGTGGGTGACCATATGGCAGACAGAGCCAGAACTTCTCCCTTTAAACAGCAGTGCTGGTTGTTCTCTCCTGGAATGAGGAGCACAGTGTTGTATATGACAGTGTAATGGTTTTTTTTTGCAGTTCTCCTCTTGACATAGTTTTCTGCCTTTGGTTATCTTGTATCATATCTTCACACAGCTTGCACAGCATCTGCTGTAGTGAAATGCAGGTTCTGTTGTACCCTCTACCTCCAAGTGTGACTGAAGAAAATGTAACAGGAATTTGTACCTGCAAGTGTGTGACTGAACATGATCACTGCTGCTGGGTTATTTGAATGGAGATCCGTGGACATTTTGAGGATTAAAAGTTTATTGTTAAGTTCATGGCAATAAAGAGCTCTGGCAGGTGCCCTGGAAGGCACTGAGCAATTAATCTGTGCAGTCTAGTATCTGTATAGTAGTGTAATGATCCATTGAATTCACTGATTTGCCAAACGACACACAGCAGCAGGAGCTGAAGTTCGGCAGCTTCAGGCTCTGAACTGCCTCGAATGCACATCCAGATCAGGGCCTGAGACAGGACGGTAATTGAAGGTGCCTTGGAGTCTGGTCTCCTTAAAGAGTCAATTGAGGGAGTTGTCAGGATCAATCCATGACTGATGAGGCTGCTAAGGAGATCCTTTCAACCTGGAGAAATAATCACGTAAAGGAATGGATGAAATGTAAACTAATTGTGGGTTTTAGAGTGGCACTAGACTTCTACAAACTGTTTGGCTGGGGACTGGCTGTGCTGGAGGAGCGCTCTCATTGTCTTGCTGGTTGTGAGTCAATTTCTCTACAGGGCATACTTTGATTCATGTTTCCTTGGGAAATGTTTTTATCTTCTTTCACTTTTCTTGTGGAAATTGCGCCTGTAAGTGTATTGGATTTGATTTGACTCTGCGAGGTGCATCTCTCCAGGTCTGTGGTTTTTTTGGGTGTATCAGGCCCCAGGAATATGTGTATGTGAAGCCAGGGCAGGATATGGCTGTGCAATTTGCATGTGGGATTGAGAAGGAGGAAAGCTCCATTACTTCAAGACAGTACAAAGATAGAATGTCTGGGGTGCTGTGCCTGCATTCTGGTATAGGTGTGAAATTACATTTTAATTGTTCAGTGACAGATTGTGCTATAAAAAGTTCACAGTAACTGCGTAACAGCTAAGTTGGTACAGCTGATTTACTAATCTGAGTCTGAAACATGTTGCAGCTTTTCCTGGCCTGCTCCTTTCTCAGTATGGTTGGAATCTGCCATTCTGGAGTTAGTGGGCATCACGTGGAGGGTGCCAGGTGACTGCAGACTACCTGTGGAGGACACAGAGCTTAGAGCAAGAGCAGAATTAATGCTTGGTGTTCATATTTCTCTCTTCTCTCTTTGATTTTCTACATTGACTTTTCTTTCAATAACACAGAGTAATACATCCTAACCAGCACTATGAAATGTCATTAAAATACATACAGGTAGTTTTCATTCATTTACTGAAACTATAATATGTATTAGATCCTTATTTCTGCAAAAATCTAAAGAGTATTTAATAAAACTTGTGTTTTGTACGTGTTGCATTTATTTTCTAAGCAAATGTAATGACGTCTTGCCCAAATTTTGTAGGTTGTATAGAATACGTTGCCTGAAGAGGGATGTTAAATTTTGAATTTGAGTTTTTTTAATATAAATATTTTTTTCTCCTCTCACCCAGTTTTGTTCTCTTGCTGAACCATTCCTCTGTTTACTGAATGTTTAGCAGTTAGGGTATAGCGAAACTCTTTCTGAAAAAACAGTTGGGGAAGCAATAATTTGTCTACGCATACAAAAATCCTTGTGCCTCTCTGTATATACACATAGGTTCACGCAGGACAAGGGGATGGTGGGGTTGAAAGGCTGTAATGCAAGGAGAAGGACTGTAGGGAGTGTGTGTAACTGAGGGGAGACATTGGGTAAGTTTGTGTGCTTATTTCAGAGGTCAGTGTGAGGTAAGAGCCCCTGGAAATGACAACAGCAGTGCAGGTTGTGAAATCTCTTTTATCGCTGCTTATAGTTTGTACTTTGAGAGGGCCTTTTGTTGTGTTGTTCATGTGTGTGGATTTTTAGGGGTATGAAAGGAAAGGTGTGATTCACTTTGAAGTTAAAACAGTGTTTTTCAGCAGGGATTTGTTGGGTGAAGGGAAAGCAGAAGAGGTGTCTGGGGTTGTACTCGTCGATGGCTGGAACGAGCCAGCCTGGTTTGCAGTCCCTTGCCATTTACTGCAGCCTTGCAACCTCCTGGCCTCTTTGTTTGGGTACTTTCTATCTCTGCATCCTGATTCTTCTCTCCTGATATTAATGTAAATAGGTGGGTTAAGATCAACTTTTTCAGATGGTGACATTTAGGATAATAATTTGGATACGTCTTCGGGGATCTAAGTGAGACTCTGAATGGTAAGGGGATCAGAGTCATTATTAAGAGCTTTTGGTTCCTTGTCATTTATAGGCACAATGTGATTTTTTTTTTTAACAGTTTGCATGTAAATTTAGGGGCCTTGACCAATCAGTTATGCAGATCTTAGGAGATGTTTTCATGGTTTGAGAGGGAGGCTGAGACATTAAAATCTCTACCTTGAGAATAATGATGCTTGGAAGAATTAATTTAAGAAAGAATTTGTATTAGTATCCTATGATTAGTTCAGGTTAACCTTTGAGGTCTCATTTTCACGGTGTAAGTTGTTTAATGACTATGAGAAAGAAGTGTCTGGTAGAAGTTTGGCCTAGGATACTTTGCAGAGAATGAGAAGTTCCAAGATGAATTAATGTTTCATTTTCAGGATTTTGTTGATGAACTTCCTTGCTTGTCTGTCCATATTGGCATCATAGAAATGTTACACAGGTGGAAACTTTACCGTTGTTCAGCTCACCCTCTGCTGGCAGCAGAGCTGCTGTTTTGTTATGCTATTAATGGTCTTCTCTTAATGACGAGGTGCTCATTTAAAACAGGGGGTTTATATTGTGGCATTCTTAAATGCATGGACAGAAACCCTCAGCTGTTCTCCTTGGATCTTGCTAGGTCTGATAAACACATTTCAAGAGCAGCCATGAAATGTTTTTCTTCACTCTTCGTCCTGTAGCTCGTAAGTCAAGACTGTCCAGAAGTGGAAATAGCTGTTTATTTCTCTGGTCCACAGGCAGAGAAAAACCACTTCCTCAGTTTTCTAATAAGTATCTTATCTTGAGAGAACACATATTTCTATTTCAGTGCTGTCTCACTCCTGTTCTGCAGGCCCTGTAGCAGGGGTTTGAAATAAGGGAGCTGACTTGGGAAAGTGTGTGCTTGTGCAGCGTTCCCACTCTGCTGTGCTCCAGTGCATACCTGTGTTCTCTGGGGAGCAGCACGGGGAAAGTGATTAATGGGGTTATGTTAAATAACACGGATCTCTCCGGAGCTGGCCATGAGAAAACTCACATTTTAATTATTAAGCTCGATTTTCTCTTTATATTCCTACTTCAGATATTTTTCTTGAAAGTACCAGTGACTGTACTAGCTGCCAGGGTTAGCTGGCTATCTAAGATATATGTAACTTTTAGGTAGGTAAGGTAGAATTGTATATTTTCTTTCTTGTTTCTAAACAGTTGTCATAGCAATTGGAAATTACTTGCTTAGAGTTAACGCCATTTGTGAAATCACATTTTCTGTGACCCAGAGGGCCATGTGTATGCACGTTGTCCACGGATAATCGGTGATAGTGAAATAATAAAAATATGACAGGTTATTTTTCTTCTTCTGGTCCTTTTCTACTGTTGTTTGTTACTATTTACTTGCGGATTTATGGATTGCAAGCTGGTGCAATTTGCATTTCTTGTGCAATACAGACCTGCAAATCTATATATATATATATGTATATATTTTGTATGTGCATGCATACTTTGAGTTATCAATCTTACCATTTCAATCTCTGCACTTGTACTGACTGACTGAATGTTGTTTCCTTTCAGTGGATCTGATGGAAATAAAAGAAATTCGCCCAGGAAAGAATTCAAAGGACTTTGAACGTTGCAAAGCAAGGCACAGAGAAGAACACTGCTTTACTATTTTTTATGGTACCCAGTTTGTCCTCAACACCTTAAGTTTAGCAGGTACTTTTATCTTCTTTCTTTCTTCTTTAAAACTACCGATTGAACAAGTCAAACACATTGATGGAACAGGAATGCACAGAGTACTGTGGTTTTAACTTCTGCAGTTCAGGAGTGCATCAGATGCTTAAAATCTGGAGGCAGACCTTTTATTCAGCCCTTCTTGTCTGTGACCTGCTGCATTTGGAATGTTTCACTTTCAAATGGTGTGTTGTGCGAGTGTCATTTCTGATCTTTTCTAGCAAAGTAGACTTTTGCTGGTTAAATATCTCCAGTAAGGTTTTCAGCACTGAAGAACAGAGTTGACGTTGCCCTCTTTAAAGACAGCTGTTTAGTGTGGCCACAATATTATCCTGATATTTTCAGTCTGGCCAAAATGATTTTGGAAACAATATTCATAAAAAGTTAGACTGCAGCTGTGTCACAGAAATTTTCCTATCACCTATGAGCAATTGCAGACTAAATTGGAAAAATGAAGTTCTAGTTTGGGTTATTTGTGTGCATGTCACCTGATAACACTAAACTTCTTCTAAATAAGTACTAGGGGACCATAAATAAAATTGGAAGGTGAGAAATTGAAAATGAAGAGATCTGTGTGAAACAAGGGGAATTTGTATCCTCTATCTATAGAAGGGGTTGGGGCACTTCTTACTTCAGGCAAGATTATCCAGAGTCACAAACCCAAAGATTTTGAAATGAAAAGGGATATAAATTCTTACAGTACAGGCTGAATACAGTTTCTAACTAGTGGAATTTACAAAGAGATTTCTTTTCTAAAAGTTTGTAATGGTATTGGTTTAGAACCATACAGACAATTTACTAGGAGTAACAGGTCTCTCTGTCCTGAGCAGGAACGTGCTATAGTTTACCCATTTAAACTATAAACTTAATTGCAAAATCTTAATGTGAGAAAAGGGGAGTGCTTTGTAAGTGTTTTAATGCTGACAGCTTTTATTTTTTTATTATTTATGGGATGAATTTCTTACAGATTGCAGTATTAGAAGACAAGTTTTTTGCAGTCGGATGCTTTTGACATGAAAGACTGCTTGTGACTAATCCATTCTTAGAGGTTTTTAACTTTAAATAAGTTTTAGCATTGTTGATTGAATTCTGTGAAAATTTTGAGTGAGTGACTGTGCTTACGTGCAGTTGTGCCAGGGACTTCAGCTTCATTTTCTCTAACAGCCCCCCAGTCCCTCCCCCATGGCAGTTCTCAAAACAGGCCTTTGCCAATACTTTGAAAACACTTGGTACCATGAGACGTTGCTGTAATGCTGAACTGTAGAACAACATGATATAACTTTGAATTAAGGGGGAAATCCTTTTCCTTGTTGAAGGGCTTTGTCGTGCTTTCTTAAAACAATATAAAAGAATTGTTACTTGAAGGGAATGGTAGCTATCATAAAGGGCAGAATTGTCTTGGGAGAAGAATTGGTTTGGCAGTGGTAGTGGGTGTTCTCTCTGAAATTGTAACTGATTGAAAAACATTTCCATGGGGAGCTGAGGCTGGGCTCCAGCTTCATCCTTGGGGGATAAAGCATTGTTTGAAAGTATGTTTAAATAAAATGTAATCTTCACCTTTTGAGAAATTGCTTTGCTTTGAAGTCTGTTGAAAGATTTCAGCTCCATTGTGAAAATAATTTTTCAGAGCTGGTTTAATTGAAGAATGCCTTCGTGCATTTCAGAGCCAGCCTGTTAAATCAAATGGACTTTGCCCAGCTGAGGGCTTTAGTGATTGCATCTCATGCAAGGTTCTTTCAGCTTAGCTGGTATTTCCTAGGGAAAACTGTGCCCAGCAGGCAGTTCCTCATCTTGCTTCTGTTGGGTTGAAGAATCACCAAATGCAATCATGATAAATTATGGGAAGGACTCTTCTGGTTTGGGAAATGGAAAGGCAAACTAAATTTTAAACAAAACAAGGCAGTGATATACTAATTTGCAGGGTGGGGAGGAAGATGTACCTGGCTTCTAGCTAAGCCACGTAAGGAATTTTAGACCTTTTTTTAGTTTGTATTAAAATGTTCCATGTAAACTACATCAATTTTGTACATTACTCCCTTTCTGTTCCTCTTGCCTTGCAGTTTAGTCTGGAATGATCTGTGTTTAGAGGCATGATTAAGATAGATAGGAGGTGGTTATGTCAAAAGCCAGTATATTGCAATTTTGTTGTTGGTTGCTGGGAATATAATGAACCAGCTTTGTGCTATTGCAGTACTGAGTTCTTTTTCCTGTGCACTTGAAGTTGCTCTGATCTAGGCCTTGGACTTCTGCCACTTTGGAGACAGATGATAAGAAAATGAATTTTGATTGTGTTACTACAGGAACTCAGCAGTAGTTTTATAGTGTTTTTGCTGAAATATTGAAACTTTCCTGCTCTGATAAGCAGTCTTGTAAAAGGAGGTGTTTTTTTGTTAGAGCTTAGCTACTCCCTAGGTTATGCTGGTTTTTATTAGTTTTATTAGTAGCAACATGAAGCTGTGCCATGAGATTTATCAAAGAGGAAGGTTAGTCAGCAGCTTTGTATAGTAGGATTTATGTAAACAAGTTGTGTCTTGATTTTGTGTTGATTTTTTTTTTGATGTTTATGATTGATGATGTGTATTTTTTTTTCAGCTGACTCTAAAGATGATACTGATAAATGGTTGTGTGGCTTGAATATCTTGTATCAAGAGGTCATGAGTGCTCCCACACCTGCGATCACAGAGAGGTACGTGGATGTGTTTTCACTTTGTGAGACTGGGAATTGAAAGTGGAAAATCGGAATGAAATTTTTAAGGTGCAACAAGTGGTGCTTGCCAGTTACACTAAGAACACTCTCCAGTCAGTGTATACCACTGAAAGCTCATATGGAAATTATCAATGTCTGTTTTGCTGCATATGTGCTCTGGAGTCACACTCTGCTTCATACACTGAAGTGAACTTGGAATTCACCTTGTACTGTGCACCCAAAACAAAATCTCTTCATGAGATCACAAGAACACCTGGTGTTTGTGTGTTGGCTTCTTGGAAAATTCAAATGTCAGCCATATGAAGGTGAAACTGCACCCTTAATCTTCAGAGGATGTTGTATGTGAAACTGCTCAGGCTCAGATTGCCAGTTCTGTTGTCAAGGTTTCAGTGATGTCTCCATACCCCATTGCTTTTCATCACTGCTGGCATTTTTGTTTGTGGCCACTGCTGTTATCTGTTGTGAGGATATGCTCTGCCCTTGCTTTCTCCCTGACCGAGCTGTGGTTTTGACACTGATGTTGTCAGACAAGAGTAATTCCTATTGAGGCTGAAGATCAGCTTAGCAGTGCATTCATCCCTGAGATCAAAATTTATATTATATTATAAAATCATGGTCTATTTACTATAGATGCAGCTAATAGTATTTTACTGTGCATCTGAAACTGACATGCACTGTAATGAGGATTTTCTTTAAAATTCTCTAAATTCCTCTCCCTTCCCTCTAGTTTTTAATTTTTATGCATCTAACAGATATTTGAGCCAGCAGCTCAAAGATAAATCTGGCAGAAATCATTGACTTTATGGAGTTGATCCAGTTTAGATTAGCTGAAGTTTTGGCTCACTTTATCCTCCTACATTTTTACAGCTTCTGGTTACTCATTCTTTTCTGTCCTGCCCACCCTTCCCCTTCCTGTGTTGTTTATGTGACTTTAAAATGCAGAAGAAAAGTACATATTTACAAATGTGGTTAAAAAAACTGGCTGGATCCTTAGATGCTACACTGGAAATGTTTTTGCTTTACTAAAAGAGATTAATCTTAAGACTTTTAAGTACTTCTATTGAGTTTTGTCTATGGATTTTGAAATTTCATTGGCTGTATATTCTTTATAATTCTTAGATTTGTTTCTTTTTTCTCCTTCCTTTCCACAAGCTGGCTGAGAAAGCAGATCTATTCTGTTGATCAAACTAGAAAAAATAGGTAAGAAGCTCTGTCTTTTTTCAGATGTTTTTAGTGAACTTCCATTTCGGATTCTAACATGGAATGAAAAGAAATAAAGAATTCATTGTCCAAAATGTGGAATATGAGACCTCTGAAAATGGCATTTGCCCTTGCTTTTGCTAAACACCATGTGTTCATAGCACTCAGTCAGGTTTATGTACCTGGTATGATGAGGAAACAAATGATGAAAATTAAGTATTTTAAATTTTAGCCTAGAATTACTTTGCCAAAATGAGTGAGCAGTGTGTTACTGTAGAGATTGATCTCAGCTGTGAAGGTACATCAGGTTGCTTGCTTTGTAGAGGCCTTTGCCCTTTCACAGCCGAGTAGGAGCTGCTTGGACTGTACAGCCTGCTGTGAGCTCTCCTGTGCAGCTGTGCCACCAGGACTTCCTTCATTGCTGAGCTGTGTTTGCATTGCAGTGACCAGGCTCTAACACAGACAGACCAGAACCAGCAACTGGCCTGGCCACGGGCTTGTCTCTGCCACGTATGTGAACTGACCAAAGCCAAAGAATCACCTCCAACTTGGTGCTTCTCATGTGAAAGAAGTCCCATGGGTTATAGCTGCCAGTGTGATGTGTGGCTTCATGTGTTTGAGTTTCTGTAGTTCTTTCAGGTCCATGTGTGATGTGGGTTTGTAGCTTTTACATGCAGAGGAGACCTTTTTTTAAAATGAATTCAGCTGCACATCTCTCCTTAGGGTTACCAGAAATCATGCACACTGAGAAGAATGTTAACCTTTCCTCCCCTCTGTGTTATTATTTCACCATGATTTTTCTCTTTGTCTGGAATGTGCATTTTATTCTGAAGTGTAGAAAAGTTCATGCTTTTCCTTTCATGTTCACCTTTTCCCAAAAGCAAATTGCACTGTGGTGTTTCATTGTGGGACTGAGGCCGTGTTATTGCAGGAAATCACACCCTTGTGCAGACAGCCTGTGCCACTGTGCAGGGTGAGCTGAGACCCCGTTTCAGATCTGTGTTTCCTAAACTGGCCACAGCTGGGAAGGGGACAGTCTTGTCCTTTACTGGATATTGACTTGTACCTCCTGATGCATTTTGAGAACTAACCCTGCATTGGGGGTGTGTTGTTGGGGTTCCCAAAGCAAAAGCAAATGTTAGGATGGAGCAGCTGTGGCTGACAGTAGGTGTCTGCTGGAGAGGTTTCATTTGTTGCTTTAGGGTTGTTTCGTTGCTACAATGCAGTTTGGTTGGGACCAAGGAGACTTGCACTGTGGAGAGGGCAGTTTTTCCTTCTCTTTCTAGATGATTCATGCTTTTAGAAAAATCAGGAAAGGAGTTTGGACTGAGGTCTGTTGTGTTTAGAGCTGTGGTTTTTAGGGAGGTTAATTGTAAAGGTTAGGCTTCCAGGCAAGTCCTGTTCCACAGGTTGAGGTTTTTTCCAGGGGTAATAATGTCCCAGCTGTTTGTTTTCTCTTGCACTTGTCTGGCCAGAGGAAGTTGCTTGTGCTTGGTGTTTAGGGTACAGATGGAGTGCTCGTTCTTGCTTCTAATAGTATTTTTTCCAGAGGTCTGGCGACAAGGCGGAAAGCCAGGAATTTCCTGAGTTCTAATCTGGCTTGGGCATAGACTTTGGCTTAGTTCCTTCTTGCTTTGCCTCTTTCCCTCTCTGCACAATGGAGATGAGAATATCTCACAGGGTAGCTGCTTGTATGGACACTGTAGACTGGAAGTGTTACCTTCATCTATGTGCTAATTGGTTCTGTTGCTTTCAAGCAACTCTTGTTCTGACCCTGTGTTTGTAGAGGTTTAATGGCTTCTGAATTGCTCTGTAGGTCAAGGCAGGGCACCTCAGTCTTGTTTTGTTAATAATGCTTTCATGTTTTGTGGACTTCAGCAATAGGACCCACAGGTCTTGTACCTGTGCTCTCTTAACTTGCTGCCTTGCTGTTATCTAGAAAACTTTGGGTTTTGAACTGTTGCTGGGATATCACTGGGCATTCTGAAACTCTAAAAAAAGAATCAGCAGGTCTGTGTAAATGGAACTGGAAGGGAAGACTTGGTTGGGAGAGGAGGATGAGATCGTGTTCAGATGTTGCAGAAGGGAAGAGCCTTGCTGCTGTAAATCATTGGTACCAGACTGAATAACATCTGGAGAAAAAAGGTTAAAATTGTATTGAAAATTGGAGCTTCTTATTTTCTATTTGTGCTCCTCTGTTCAGTACAGCCTTTGTATGATGTTTTCTGTGTCTGGAATCCAGTTGCAGGGGAACAAAGGCTGCAGTTCATCTGACCGTGTATAAACATCTACATTTGAGCTGATCATCTAGATCTGATTAATTGTTGAGAGAGAAATAGGTATCTCTGCAACATGGTTCTTTTCATCCTAACATGGATGTCCAAACTAATTGAAATGCCTGTTTCTCCATGTCTAGCTTGCTTCCATGTAGGTGTTATGTTTATAGAAGTTTACAGGTATGTGAGATGAACCCTACCCAAAGTGTTTCAATAGTCGCATTTTTGTGTTGATAGGAAGTATATGAGTAGCTGACTAGAGCCAACACAACTGTGGTGATTTTGCTATCTTCTTTTTTTCTCCTTTTTTTCCCCCAGTATCAGTCTTAGAGAGCTGAAAACTGTCCTTCCCCAAGTAAACTTCAAAGTGAGCAGCATGAAGTACTTGAAGGATAAATTTGCGGTAATTAACTGATTACTTAAACGTGTTTGGTATTTTCTGATAGGTGTTGATGTTTCTTTTTGGACACTTCCTATATTTTTGATTCATATCATGTACCAGTAAATAAATTACACTGATTAATTTCTCAGCTTGGCTTTGCCTGTATCTGAGGATATAAGAAAATACAGACATAAATGTTCCTTCTTTCCATTGTGTCGTTGACCAAAGCCAACATTGGATTTTGAGCTCCAGTACTGTGCAAGTACATAGAAAAGTATTTTATCTTTCTTTTTCATCTACATGAATTTTATCTTAATTTTTTTATCGATATGATCAAATAATAACCTCTTCTCTCCAACTAATGCCAATATTAATAACTTTTGAAGGTCATTCCATTCCTACAGGAACCTTGAATATCCCCACCCTTTCCTGCTTTCCAACTCTCCACCCTTAAAGCAGACATTCTTGCTTCTGCTGCTCCAGCTAACAATGAGTAAATAAGGCTCCACTTCTCTCTCAGTTATGGAAATGGAGATGGGTGAAAAATGCAAGGCCAAAGATGGGGGCTAGGAGCACTATGTCATAAACCTTCTGTTTTCTTGTTTGTATTCTTAAAAACATAAATGAATTTTAAAATCCCAAGTGGTTAAAAACAAAGTTGGCGTAGAACAGAATGCATGAGAGAATGCCAACTGGAGTAAGAGTAACTTGCTCACTGTGCAAGTGCAGTTCAGGGAATTCTGAATTCACTGCATGCTACTTTCTGTTGTAGGAAATAGATGCTCATAAGGAAGAGCTTACTTTTGAACAATTTCATTTGTTCTACAAGAAAATCATGTTTGAACAACAGAAATTGGTAAGCTTTTCATAAATAGTCTTCATACTGTTCGACTGCTGCATCATAATAGTGAGAGCTGATTATCTTTTTGTTTGTTACTGATTTTCTTTTTTCCTCATTCTTGTAACAGAAAAAGGGTGCAGTGCTGTACATGATGTGTAGATAACAGTCACGATCAGCAGTTGGCCTAAGAAGATGAACAAGTCATTCATTCTTGTGTGTTGGCAGTAGAGATAGGCAGAGATACGGAGTTTTTAGAAAGAATTCTTCTCATGAGTTTGTTTAGGATGCAGAATGTCTTATCATTAGGTTTGGCTGATCTTTTTTACTGATAGAAGCAATTCCATATTCCAGATTACCAGCAGTGAGTCCATTACAGGACATGCATCAGACAGTCCTTGGGAGGCATAAATGCAGTGGAATTATATTTTAGCTAATTAAAGTGGGCAACTGCCTGACTGCTGTTTCCTTGTATTCACTGTACAGACTCATGAAGCTGGTGGAAATTGCATGCATTTAGTGACTCTGAAAGTTAGGAACCCTTTAAAACTTTGTAAAAACGCATAATTTGAAATTACTTGCATGAATGTGTTGACTATGTTCTTATTGTGGATTCAGCTTTAATTTTGCAGATGCTGAACTAGAAACTTTGATAGTCAAAGTCAGTGCTGTTTTTCTGGCAATAGGGCTTGTGCTGTTTAAAAGTAATGCTGCAATCATGGTGAAGTGATAAAAAACCTGGATTTACTGACAGGATTTTAGTTTTGGCCATGAAAGTCCTGTTAATTAGCTTGAGCAGAAAACTGAAGAGTAAAACACACAGTAAGGAGCCTCTCTGACTTCCTTAAGCTCTCGTTACTGCCCTGTGTGAATCATTGCAAAGACACTTCTCAGTTTGCTTGCAAGCGCTTTGGGTCAGTTGATAAGTTTTCTGCAATCTCTAACGATGCTGTGCCAAGCTAGAAACAATTTAGGTTTTATATTCACTTGAATAAATGTGATGGATGGTACTTAATTCCAGTTTTTCTGGGATCTCAAACAATAAAAGCTCCCCAGAAATTTGACTGTTTGTATAAGGTGCTTTATCTAAGCAAGTATTTTGCCTGAGAATTGTGTTCACATTGAAAGGTGTGAAGTGCAGTTGCCAGCCTTGGCAGTATGTTTTTTCTTATGCATTTAATTAAAAATGTGGCTTGCCAACTTGTATGCAACTTCTCTAGAGCAGACAGGCATTTATTTCCCCTTTCCAAACCAATAGACATTATTAGATGGATTTAGATAGAAAATTGGATATTCTTTTATTATTTATCCTTTTCCCCTTTTTTATGTTTGTTCTTTTTTTTTGTTGTTTGTTTTTGTTTGTTTTAAGATTCTTGATGAATTCAAAAAGGATTCCTCTGTTTTCATTCTTGGGTGAGACTCTTCATTTGTATTATTTTTCCACATTTTCGTATGGTTGTAGAGTTGCAGGATTGGTTTTTAATTACCTCACTGTTTTTTTAATTTTTTTTTTTTTTGTTCTGATGTTTTAGTAAGTGAAAAGAAATCATGAATATTTTTGCATTCAGAAAGGTGAACTTACATTGGAAGTAAGTCCTGGTGATTGTTTTTTACTTTCTGACTACAAAAATGTTATGGACTGAAGTTTCCTGTCCTCTGATTTTATAAAGACCTGAACAGAACTGTGGAAGGACAATTTGAGGCAGAAATTTTAGCTTCAGTCTGGAGAGTGGTGTGGTGCACAGGCTTTGCCTAGACCTGAGCAGAATGCTGGTAGTAATGGTTTCTGCATCTTCCACTTGACGGACTTGAAAGTTTAAGTAAGATGTGTACAACATGGAGAAGATGTCACAGGCATTGCTAACCCATTGATTGTGGATTTAACCAGTTTCTCTTGGTTTTGAGTATTACACTAACAGATTAAGGAAGTAACTTAAAAAGTTTGCTCTGAATGTACCGAGTATCTCCTTAGCTCTGGGTCATGTCATTAGTTAAACTGTGAGATTGCTTAAAAGCACAGATTTAAAAGCACCTTCCTGGTACCAGATGTTGCTGTGTTTGTGACTCACAAGAGGCAAATCATTGATATCACTTTTCCTTGGTGCAGCTGCACCTTGTATCCTTTTTCAGAAGATTTTGGTCTATCACGGTAGTTCATCTAAATATTATACAGAAGGAATTACTTGTGAAGTGTGGCTCTGTGATAATTTAAAAGAAGTTTTTCCACGTACCTCAACTGAACTTACCAACAGCCTGGTCACGTTAATGCAGCTCATTTGCTACAAAACAATGAGTACAGATTTGGGGTGCTTCTCCCAATGAATCACTCTTAAAAGTACATCATGAGTCCAGGAGGCTCAAAGCACAGTAATTGGATAATACAGTATTACAAGCCTACTCTAAATCCCATTGAAGTTGTAAGAAGTCTGTTTCTGGTGGCAGCACCTTGGTACTGTAAATCCGAGATACAAATCCATGTCATCTTCTGCTGTAACATCTGTAACATCTGATTATCCTCTTCTATTTCTTTAGCTTCACTTTCCCTTTCTTTTTTTAAAGAAATACTGACCGTCCAGATGCTTCAGCAGTTCACCTCCATGACTTCCAGAGATTCCTGCTACATGAGCAGCAGGTGGGAAGGTTACAGAAATACTGAGCTCTTTTTCGTGAGGTTGTATCACAGAATTCTGTGCTCATTAAAAAGAAATGTGGAGTGTCATAGAATATGATTGATGTCACTGTGATACTGGGCCTTGGAAAGATTTCTCTTTGTTGCCATTGAAGTCCACAACAACTATTATTTTTCATCTATATAAAGCCTCTGAAGGTGCACCAGAGGACAAGAGGGAGGACAAAGTAAATAAGGTTTTTTAACAAGCCTCCACTTAGTCATGTAGATAAACAGACAAGGTTAGAAGTAAATGCTGTGTGCAGTCAGAGATGAATGCCTGGCCTGGTTACTGCTGTCACCAGAGGTGCACTGGGGCAATGCCTTGGCCACGGCCCCATTTTTGCAGCTCTCACATTGCTGCCTGTCTGCATTCCAGTCAAAGGTAATTTCCTGTTGAATGGAGCCAGTTAGATGTCCCTTGCCAGCAAGCACATAAGGATGAAGGCAGGGACTGGAACTGTCTCTTCATGGATTTCTATAATGTTATTTAGCACAGACTCCATGGGAAAAAATGGTGCAATATTTTCTAGGCACTGCTGAGCTCCAGGTTTGCAAGTGTGATTGAAAAGTGAGACCTATATTTCCTGTATGAGCTTGCTACTTTCTTTTTCTCCCAATTTCGCTGTTTTCAAAGGATATTCAGATTGCACTTAGAAATGAGAGAGGTTATAGTTAAGGCATGTCCAAGGAGGCCAGCTTTTTTCTGCCCATCAACGCATATATGTACTTAGGTAGTGTGTATCTATCTTTAGATCTCTCTGTTCCTTGTTTGAGTTTTGTACTGAATAACACCACTTCTAAAGTTTTTTCCTACTGTATTGTAATTATCTGAAGGAATCTTGGGCACAGGATCTCAGTAAAGTCCGAGAACGAATGACAAAGTTCATTGACGACACTATGAGAGAAACTGCTGAACCTTTCCTCTTTGTGGATGAGGTGAGATAATGATACTTCGTAGTAGTTCTCGTAGACTTCTTCCACAGAATTTTCACTGGGTGGCAGAACCTCTATGCCCCTCTTGCTGCATTGCTGCATTTCTTTTATTCTCATATGGTAAAAATGTTTAAATTCAGTCTCTCTCTTTGTGTCGTAGTTCCTTGCTTACCTTTTTGCAAAAGAAAACAGTATTTGGGATGAGAAATATGATTCAATAGATGTGCAGGATATGAATAATCCTTTGTCCCACTACTGGATTTCTTCCTCTCATAACACGTAAGTTACCAAAAGTCCCGTTGTCTGTCCCTGTTCAGACAAATGTAAGAGAGACAATAAATTATGCCAGAAATGTGCTGTGTGGATGTGTGAAACCTTCCTACATTGTGGTATAAATGTGGCAAATGGAGTTTCTGGGGCTCCTTTTCCCCCTTCTTACAAGATCTTAGAGGTTTTGAGATACAAGTCAGCTCAGCTGCCAGAAAACCCAAGTCCTCTTACAAAAATGAAAAGAAGTATTTAATTGAAACTGTTCTGAAAGCCTCTCTGCTTTCAGAAATTTGAGTTACCGAAGGGGCTTCCATTTTTTCCAAGCACCAATAGCCTCACTGAGCTCATGTCAGGATTCATTAATTGTACAAAGTATGTGATGATGAGTTTGAGCTGTCTTCAAATGAAGGGGATTTGCATGTGTAGCATTGTAGTGGAAAAAAAGGTGTAAAGAGAGGGATGAGAGATGAACAAATAAAATCATGCAGGGTATGCATAAAGTGGATAGCATACAGGTGTATTTTGAAGTATAAGGTGTGATATCACTCTAAATACCTTCCACATCCCTCCCACATGCTCATGCCTGAGCATGGCGAGGTTTAGGCATGTTTCAAAGCTCATGATTTGCTCTCTAGAAGGATGTCAGAGCTGTTTGCTCTTTAGATTGAGCCTTTAGCCTCCAATAATTTGGTCCATTCAAAAACCTGATAGCATCATGTTCAGCAAAATCTGGTTCTTCCATCAGAAGTATAAAAAAAAACCCAAACCAAACCAGCAACAAAAAATCAGCATACATTCTCCATGACAGGAGGCAAAATGTCACCTAGTGAGTGAGTGAGAACTGGTTGAAATTGACTCCCTGTCTCTTTTACCATTTCCTTTTACTCCTTAGATACCTGACAGGAGACCAGCTTCGCAGTGAATCCTCCACAGAAGCTTACATCAGGTGCCTCAGAATGGGATGTCGGTGTATTGAGTGTGAGTAAAGAGTTTGTGGAGTGGTTTATAACATGTTGTCTGTACAAGTAGTTTCCCCTGTTTGCCAAGAAAGAAAAAAGAACTGAAATCAAGAACTGTTTGTTTTCTGAATTTGAAGTTAGTCATATAAAAAACACCGATTCCTTAAATTATTTTTCTTATGTCTCAGCAATGCCTCATTCACTTCTCTGATTCTTGTTCCCAGGTGGTTTTAAGAGAGTCTTCCTAAATCTCCTCTCACTTTACACCAAAAATTCAGTCTTGAATCTATATGAAAGCTTAGGATTTAAGCTGGAGTACTTGTGTAGCATAGATAGTTTATTTACCTTCATTGTAATACAGACAAGCCTAAGGCACAGAGATTTTTGTGATGGGGTGCCTTTTGTCATCCTGTTTAATTTGCTTGTAAATCAGTTGATGTCTTGGTGCATTTGTTCTCCATCGATTGTGTATGTGTCTTCAGCTCTGTGCTTGTGTTCCTTATTGAGAATTTTCACTTTAATTTCATGTTGTTTATTTGACTGATGCAAAATATATCTCAAATTAGAGTTTCAGGGTTTAAATCAACAAAAGATAGAAGCTCTCAACTTGTCACTTGTTGAAGTGTATTTATCCCTGGAAAATTACTGTAAACCAGTAGATTGATGCTGTCATTGCCTGAATCTCTTATTTCCAGATTCCCACATAATAATGCTTGGGGAACATTTTGCAATGTATTTTATTTGTCTTGCTCTTACTTAAGCAAACTCAGTTTCCTCTGTGAGAGATATGAATTCATCTGATGAAATATTTTATTAAAACATTAAGGTCTGTGAATCAGTGTATAGAACACTGGAGTTCTTTATGTATTCGTTTTACTGGAGTCATTTAAAGAACTACTTGGTCTTTTACTTTTTCCACTGCTTGTCTTTCCTAGTGGATTGCTGGGATGGTCCTGATGGGAAACCCATCATTTACCATGGATGGACACGGACAACAAAGATCAAATTTGATGATGTAGTGCAGGCAATCAAAGATCATGCCTTTGTTACATCCGAGTAAGCTTGATTTTCCTTCAGCATGTTTTCATATGCTTAGACCTTTCTGAACTTAATTTCTCTGTAATCTAGAGCAAAAAGTAATCAGAGAATAATGGATTCCAGTAGTCTTCAGTATTGCCACATGTGGGTCTTTAATAGATGCAGTTTTGAGGAAGAGTGCCAGTGCATAACCATTTGTTCCTAAGGAAGATAGTGAGTACCCTAAAGTGGTTTCCAGCTCCTTGTTTGGGTCTTCTTTTATCAAGTTGAAAGTAAAACTTCAAATGCTTAATAGTATGCCTTAAATCTTAAAAAAAAATAACAGAATTGTACGACTGACAGATAATATGTCTGTCAGGTGGTGTTTGTGTTGTAGGGGAGGTCTTAGCTGAGACGATAGAGAACTCATAGCATGTCTCGTGAACTGGTAACATGGGTTTAGATCTGCATCTCTGCCCTTCTGTAACTTGTTCTGAGATGTCCTTAATATGAAAAATATTACCCAGTAACTGGGAAAGAAATTAAGCTGTCAGTGTCCTGTTTTTCCATGTTACCACTTGGACACAGAGAGTCAGTGTTTTCCCATGTGGATCAGTGTCTGCACAGGAACACTGTGTTAGTGACAACCATAATAGGGGATGCATTTTGGTTTCAGACTCTTCTCAGAGTCCATGTGAAGGAAAACAGACACGATTTTGAGGAGAGGAGAAACAAATTTTCACATAACAGTGCTTTAGCAGTGAAACTGTGCCCAAAGAGCTTGAAGGGAATCTTCGTCCTTGCAGATATTCAGATCTTGGCTGGATAAAGTTCTGAACAACCTGATCTAACCTAGGAATTGGGCCTTCCCAAAGAAGGGGTTTGGGTTAGATGGGCTTTCACAGGTCCCTTGGCAACTCTGTGATTGCACATCTCTTATTCCTTGTTGTGTCTATATCTTCCTTTTGCCTTCTTGTTACCTTTAAATATTTTCTCTCATCTGGGGGCTGAGGGAGGGTGTTGTCTTCCTTGCCTTGCCAGCTGTAGCAAAAAGAAATTGTCTTCATTCACCTTGGTTTTGTCCACCAAAGATACCCAGTCATTCTGTCAATTGAAGAGCACTGCAGTGTGGAGCAGCAGCGACACATGGCCAAAGTGTTCAAGGAGGTGTTTGGGGATCAGCTTTTGATGAAGCCTGTTGAGGCCAGTGCAGATCAGCTCCCATCACCAACCCAGCTGAGAGAAAAAATCATCATCAAGGTAAGCTTGCTTTGTTTGCTGGGAGATAAAATAGGAGAACAAGAGCAGGACCAGAAATACTATTCCTGACTTCACAGATTAGTTTCAAGAAACCCCTTGCTTGAAGTGTTTACTGGTTACATTTGGCAGTAATGTACATTGTTCTGTAAAAAGCTGTACTAAAGTGCTTGCTCTTGGTTTTCTTTGCAGTAAGTGTTGGCAGTTCAAGTGCCAGATCAAACGTCAGCTCTTTTCTAAAGGTCTTTCAGCTCATGAAATGTCACTGTTAAGTTTCAACAAGGGTTCACTGCTGCAGATGTTCATCACAGACATTTTACACCATGTGGCCTGCTTAAAAATGATAGAAGTATGTTCTTGAATAGAAGGATAGATCAGTATTACTATTTTTTTTCCAAGGCTGCCTTTCATTCAAGTGAAACCCAGAGCTCTTGTGGCTGCTCACTGAGGTTGCGAGGATTTCACAAATTGATGAGTGTTTGCTAACTCAATGTGGTTTAAATACTCAATTTAGTGGGCCACTTGTGGAACACAGAGGCACTGCTCCGAGAAGGCAGTCCCTGTAGGTGTCATACCTTGTGGGCAGTGCAGGTGCCCACATCAGCTTTGTTGGGCAACAGCAACATAACCAAAAGAAGATTTCTCAGATTGAAACTGTGGTAGAACTTTTCAAATGGCAAAATTTGTTGAAGAATCTCAGGGCTGCTCATAATCTCTGTAGTAAAATTAGTAGTAATTACTTTGTCCATGCTTGTGTTTTCTTGCTCTTGTAACAGTATTGGATCCTGTGTATTAGACATCTGGAAGAAATGAGGGTGGATAGGTATAAGAATACACTCTTGAATGTAAGATTGGAAATAACGGAACCCCACTGTACAGTGCAAAAGTTCTGTGCTTAAGTTCTTGGGGTTTTTTTTTGTTCTCTCTAGACTGTCGTTTCCACGCAGAGCAGAGAGGGAACTTGCATAGGCACATGATTAATAACATGACAGATCTGGTTTAAAGGGAATTACAAACTATTATGAGTGTGCACAAGAGAACATCCATATCACTGTGCTTTCTAAAAGAGCATTGATGAGTCTTTAAATAGATCAGCACCTGCCGGGGAGATGGTCGTGTTGTTTGGCTTTTGTTTGGAAAATGTTGTCAGTAAACAGTCAGAGGCAACACCTACTTCAGTGGCCTGTGAGATTTTTCAGATAGGGCTGTCAAACTGAAATCAGCCAAGAGTAGGCTGTGCAGGACTGAATGTGGTTGAGGTCTGATATGAGATGATTAATCCCATCATTAACTGCAGTTAAGTAATTGATATTTCCTGTGGCCCCTTGAGACACTTTCGTGAACACTCTAAAGAAAGTAGAACTTGACACATTTATTCATAAAGGATTTCCCCTTGTACTCATTTTTCTCATAAAAGGGTGAATTCCTCATTCATTTTAATTCCTTATCTTTTCCTTTTGTTTTGATTTTTGTTCCTTATCTGCTGCTTTCTGCATAAGGATTCTTGTTTATCCTTATTTCTTGGTATGTGTCACTTCATGTTTTCTGTTCTCCAAAGAATGGTGAGATCTTATCAAACTACTTGTTTCTTCACTGCTTCAATGATACCTCTACTAGTTTTTTCTAACCTTTATTATGGGATCTAAATTTTAAAGAAAGAAGTTCCAGCCCTGTTGTTCCCTGTGGAGCAGCTGCTGTTATGATGACAGAAGGTGGTTGTGCAATGGAGGGAGATGCTTCCAGTAACACTGAGTGTGCTCAAACATTATGACCAATTTTATGTGTGATTCTCTCTGAGTGTATGAATGTTGTTTTTTTCTTGTTTTTAAGCACAAAAAACTGGGGCCAAAGGGAGACATTGATGTGAACTTGGAAGAAAAGAAAGAAGAAAAGACTCAACAAGGAGAACTTTACATATGGGACACAATAGAACAGGTATTATTTCTATGACATCTGCTCCAGGTTTTTACTCAGTCCTGTAATACTGAAAATTTACAAAAATTTTCTTGATATTTGTGTAAGTAATATTGTCGGTTGAACAGGTGTGGATGAGGGGAAGAAGGTATTTTTTTTATTGTTGCACCGTGTTTTGAGATTGTGGTTGAGAGTGGTTAGTGAGTTTCCCTCTGTTAATTGTTTTAATATCTCCCAACTTTCAGAAATGGACTCGGCACTACTGTGCTATTGCTGATGAAAAGCTTTCATTCAGTGATGATATAGAACAGAATGCTGATGAAGATTCATCGAAGGTGATGGCTGTGTTTTATTGTTTAAGCATGTTTTTTTTATTATCTCAGATTATTTCAATGTCTACAGATATGTGATTTTTATGCCAATGAAATTGCAGAGGTTCCAAATCAGATAACAAGTGTGGAGATAAAAAACAAAAAAAAGGGTCTTTGACAAGGTCAACTCCAGTTAACCTTATTTTTAATAAAATAACTTTTTCCCTTGGTTAATTGAGGACTTCCAAAAGGGAGTACAAGGCCAATGAAATGTAACTTCAGTGCTTATATGCTAATGCTGATGTGTGCACTAAGTATTACTGCTATTCTCAAACTAAGAATGAACTAATGTGTGTTGTGTTACCAACATGTGTTACTTGTCTGTCGTGGATGCTAAAGCAGGGTAACTATAAAGGTGATTGGCTAGAGAATTCATGCCTAGGAAGAGCTGAAATCCTGAAATAGTAGATTGTTATATCACCAATAACAAGTACATAGTTTCAAAGTCATAAAATTAGAAATGTGCTATAAAAAATTCTTATTTTCTGGTCTAGGAGGTGAAACGCACTGAACTGCACTTAAGAGAGAAATGGTTCCATGGGAAAATGAAAGGGGGGAGAACGACTGCTGAGAAACTGCTCCAGGAATATTGTGCTGAGATGGGTGGCAAGGATGGGACATTCCTGGTTAGGGAAAGTGAAGCTTTCCCGGATGATTACACCTTGTCGTTCTGGTATGGTCACGGTCACATAAATTTAATGGGAGATTTGATTATTTTATGGCATTGTACAAAAATGTGTGTATTTTTCAAGCATGCATTTATACATTTATAGCCGAGAAGAGCTAGGAATAACATTAGAACGTTGTTGATGGGATTGTGAAAGACCTCCTCCTGAATTAAAGTTCAGTATAGCATTGTGCATTTTGGCAGGGTTGTCAGGGCAGGAATGACCAGTTTGATTCCTCCCCCTCAACTTTTCTAGTGTTCTGGCATGATACAGGATTTGTTATTTTCCTCAGTGAGTGGGCCAAAATTAGATATTTTAATTTAGGGATAAATTGCTGGTTTCTACACTGAAAAAGTAGTCTCATGAGCATACCTTTGTTAGCAGAGATTGATCTTTTCAGTGTAAGGATTTTCTAAAGGAAAATAGTAAAGAATTTTCAGTGGGCTTTTACGTTGTGGTTTTTTTTGGTTGTTTGTTTCTTTCTTTCTTTGGATTTTTTTTGGGGGAGGGATTTTTTGTTTGTTTTTTGGTTTTTGGTTTTTTTGGTTTTTGTTTTGTTTGGTTTTTTTTTTTTTGGTAGTCTGGGTTTGGTGTTTTCTTTTTTCCTCTGGTCAAGACATTATGAGGAATAGCGTCAGATGGATTTCTGACTCAGAGAGCTGTCAGAGCAAATTTTGCAGAATAAGTTTATGCCAGATTTTAAACTACTGTCAGTTGAAAATTATTATTTTTGGTCCTCTAACCTCCCTTGTCAGAATTTTTGTTGCTTGTTACTTTGGCTGTTTCACAAGATGACACAGATTCTTGCCTCTTCACAAGCTCCCCAAGTAGTTGACCAGGAATGGGTGGGGAAATGCTTTGAAAGAAGAAAATCTGTTACAAACCCAGTGTTTCTCTTACGGCCTCTCTACTCCTTCAGGAGGTCAGGCAGAGTCCAGCACTGCCGGATCCGTTCCACCAGTGATGGGGACACTGTGAAATACTACCTGACAGACAACCTCACCTTTGACAGCATCTATGATCTCATCCAACACTACAAGGAGGCCCACCTGCGCTGCGCTGAGTTTGAGCTGCGCCTGACCGATGCTGTGCCTAACCCCAGCCCTCACGAGACCAAAGAGTACGTACAGCAGAAGGCAAGCACTGCTGTCGTGTCAGTGCCCTTGCCTTGCTTTAGGTGGGCTTGGATTTCTGCATAGAAGATTCCCTGGATTCAGGAGCACGCTTCAGTGTTGCTTGTCCGTGGAAGTTGGGGGGTATAGGCGTCCTGAAAGATGCTGAGTGAGAACACGGACTTTGTGAGAACCTGGTACAACAGAGAGTGGTCACTGGGAAAGCAATTTCCTGGCAGCAGCTGGCAGATCAGTGAGAACTGTAATGCTGTGGAAATGTGCCAATTCTTCCTTTGTCTATGCAGTGTTTTACAACACCCAGTGGGTCGGGTTAGATATTTAGTAGCTGGCTGTGGTTTGGCCACTAAGTGGTCATGGTCTGTGCCATCTGGAAGCTCTGTTACTGGGGCAGTGAGCCCAAACAGTAACGTTTGCCTAATCTCACCCTCCACCTCACCCTGCCAGAGCTGGTTCGGCTGACTTCAC
Source organism: Falcunculus frontatus (assembly GCA_013398115.1). NCBI lineage: Eukaryota > Metazoa > Chordata > Aves > Passeriformes > Falcunculus > Falcunculus frontatus. The sequence goes on along the minus strand of VZRV01004347.1, from coordinate 1,774,664 downwards.
CCTGCATGATAGGAACTAAGCATGGTGTTTATTTCCAGCTGGTATTTGTCTGCCATAAGATCCTGGGCAGAGCTTGCTCTTGTTTTTTGGCACAACACTGTAATCGCTGTCCTTTGTTCTGTTTTCTTTGCAGTAGGCAAAAGTAAATCTCCTTTGCACATGAAATACTAATCTGTGACTTTAAACTTCTTTTTTTTGCCCCCCTGGGATCTGGGAATCACTGACCACCCATAGATAACTTTGGAAGCCAGTGAGAGGGGAAGGAGAATTTAAGGGTTAGTCTTTCCTGCCTTTCTGCATAAGCTGGAGATACACTGCCAGTGTAAGTGGCCACAGCTTCACTGAAGGCACATTGGAGCCAAGACAGGTCCATCCCTATGGTGAAAGATAAAATATGGTGAATAAAAATTCAAATCCCTGGTGTCTTTCTTTTGTCTGTGTTTAGGCTTTATCTTAAATCTACTGTGTCAAAATGGAATAAATAGTGAGAACCGAATGGCAGACTAAAAGCAGGATGCAATGCCTTTGTTTCAGGAACAAATACAGATTTATGTTTTATGATTTCAGACAGACAAGGTGTTCTAATATATTCGTGATGCTTTCATCCAAAATAAACTGCTGTCTTACAATATTTTGTAATAAACTGCTGTCACAGGTGCCAAGATGGGGAAAATCTAATGCATAATTTTTCTTAGAATGTTTGAAACTCTGTTGTTAATAATGCTGTCTGTTATTCTTCATAAATGACATTTGACAAGCCTTGTAATGCCTTGCCCATTCTGGTTTTTAACTGTTGCAGCTGGTACTATAACAACTTGAGTCGGGGTGAGGCAGAAGACATGCTCATGCGAATTCCTCGGGATGGAGCCTTTCTCATTCGAAAGAGAGATGAACCTGATTCTTTTGCCATGACTTTCAGGTAAGAAAAGACAGATAGGACTACCTTACCTAGCAACCCAACAATATTCTGGTTTTTCTTATTAAAAAAATAATGGTCTTTTTAGAGTCATGCTATTCTTGCTTTCAGAGTATGAATAATTATTGTGGTTGGTTTGTGCAGCAGGTCCATGTATGAGAGTGTGTGCAAGAGTTGATTTGTGACTGGCCTAAACGTTTATGCTTTTATAAAGGTTGTTTGAGCACCAGCGGTCCCTTTCTTCCCATACAGAACTATGGATGGCCCTTCTTTCATTCCCTGACACTCCTTGCTGAAGAGTGTTATTTTGAAGTTTCCTTCGGTGCAGGTTCATCAATTATTGTATGTCCCTATAGCCCAGAAATCCTGACCTGTCATATAACTGAAATGTCAGAGTGAAATTGTTGGCTCTTCTTTCAGGGAAAATAGTTTTGAATAGTTTTGTGATTCTTTTAAAAACATTAATGAAATATATAGAATTAGAGTGTTCTCCATCATGTCTTCAGATCAGATTGTGTTCTCTGAAAATGTGTAATTTAGGAAAATGTGAAGTTGCTTACTTACATGCCTTATTGTGTGTTGAAGATGTCCAAAATTCCCCAGTCTCCTGTGTGCTTTGGGTTGAAGTTTTCTGCTGTTACCAACGTGGATATTGAAGTAACTGGAGATGCTGCAGCTGCAGCTCAGTAAAACCATTTCACAGCAGGGAAAACAAGAAGTACTGAAACTTCAGCAGCTTGAAAAGGATGTAGGGGTCTTTTTGGGTGGGATGGTTGTCAATGGATGCTTTTACTGCACTTACCAGTGCAAGCACAAACCTTGTGTTGAAGCACAAGAGATTTTTTTTTCTTTAAAAATTGATTTCTGTAGTTACCAAAATGGTTATAATAATCATAATAATTGAATACAAGAGTCTTTGTTAGAGGGAGAAGTCATTTCACACGATGAAGGTGCACAAAGCAGCTTTGGTCCAGTTCAGAGCCCTGGTGCTCTCCCTGTGGCAAGCACTGGCACCTTTTGAGCTGTGCTCTTGTTCTGCAGAGCGGAGGGGAAGGTGAAGCATTTCCGAATCCAGCAGGAGGGGCGGCACTTTGTGCTGGGAACCTCGGCCTACTTCGAGAGCTTGGTGGAGCTGGTGACGTACTACGAGAAGCACCCGCTGTACAGGAAGATGAAGCTGCGCTACCCCGTGACAGAGGAGCTGCTGGAGCGCTACAGCACGGTACTGTGGAGATGGGATGGACTGGGCTGGGCTGGGCTCTACCTCTGGTGCAGTATCTCTGGGGGAGGTTAAGTAGGTCACTTTCTGTGAAATTGAGATGGTTATACTGGCTTCTCTCGCAAAGGTGTGAAGGACAGCTTCATCTTTGATTACAGGCCAACTTTTGCCTTCCCCATGGTTTGATTAGTGAAGCCCCACTGTGTACTGGGGATCGTTGCCCTACTAAAATGAGTTTTTGATAATAGCCTTGCTTACAGTTGGCCCTGTCTTCTACTGCTGAAGTGGGCAGTGATTCTTAAAATGATCATGCAGATGCCATTTGCTAAATGCTTCAGAAAAAATGAAATATTCTGCTGTGCCTCTCACTCTGGACATTTCAGGGACAGTGTCCTGCTGCCTTCTGTGGTAAAAGGTACTTCTGAAGGTTCACTCTTTGAGATAAGCGTGAGGAAATCTCCCCAAGAGACTTGTCTCTAGCCACTGACTAAACTAGGAGCCTGGATAATTAGCTGAGGATAAATGTCTGCTTTCTGGATGGATGTGTTTCATTTTGAGGGAGCTTTGCTTGGAAAGCCTGAGGTGCTGTCTTCACTTTTCAAGTGTATGTCTTTTAGAAGCTGCAGGAAACTACATCTGGCAGGTCTGAGGAAATCAAAACCTGGGGATTTTGTTTTTTCTGGGGAGACTAAAAGGGACTACAAAGAATTTAGACCTTGGGATTTTTATAATGTTGCCTGTAGCAGAGGTTCTGTATCTTAGGACTGGGTTCAAACAGAATCACAAGGAGAGAATAAAATGAAAAATATGACCCTTTATATTGTTCTTGAGTTTTTATCTAATAGTGAAACCCATACTGGTATTAAATTACTGTAACACAGAAATCCTAAGTGTAGATATTTCTCTTCTGGTTGCACATAGAAGAGTACTCACAAAAAACCTTTTGACTGATTAAGAGGTACCTTTATGAGGTATTGCTGTTTCATTGGGTGTTACTGTTCATTAAACTGAGGCATAGACAGATTAAATAACAAACTCATCTTCAGTTATGTTCAACTGTAGAAGTGAGCAAAACAGGTGTCTGGCTTCCGTTCTTTTAGCCTATGTGCTATCAAAAAGTTAGTTTCAGAAATGAATGTTCTATAAACATGAAGTACTTTTATTATTTTTGATTCCTGAAACTTGATTTTTTTCTTTCTTGTTTTTTAGGAAAAAGATATTAATTCCCTCTATGAAGTCAGGATGTATGTGGAACCCAGTGAAATCACCCCCACAGTGGTATGCTTAAAGAGAGATATTCACACTTACTGTAGACTTCTGAAAATTAGACTTGTTGGTTTCCTGTTAGCAGTAATAAAAAGAATTGAAAGCATCAGGCTGCTTGGTCTAGGGGGGACTGGACAGAAGAAGTTTTAAGGGTGTGACTTTTTTCTAGCCTCTCGTTAAAATCTGTACCCACACATTTTCTTGTGTGCATATCCTGTAATGATTCATTCAGACTGGGAATTTGGGCACTTTTTGCTCTTGGGTCTGTGGAGGTGGTTTGGTTTGGTGGGCCCCCAAATTAAATACCTATGAGAGGGTTCAGTTTGAGAAGGCCACATCTTCATGGAAAGAAAGTACAGCATGGACATTTCTGTACCTGTGGGTGTCTGTACACACTCGTTCCATTAGCAAATGTGTTCTGCATGCACAAATAAGTGCAGGGTTTATTCGTGTGCTTTCTATAAAAATGTGGTGTCTTTAGTCTATTAATGAATTATTAGAGTTTTTATTCTTTTAAGAGATATATACTGTTTTAGAAGCAAGTGTCACAGCAAACATTACTTACCTGTAATTTTTGCCAGTGCCTGCCTATTTATAAATTCTCATGAAAATCACCTGCTCGTAAATTTTGTGACTGTAATTATTTTTAGTCTTTTTGGCCAGTGAATTTGCATTGCTGCTGAAGCATTTGGGTAGTAGTAAATTCAAGATAAAGTTTTAGCTCATCCTGCTAAAACTGCACGCCTTCCTAAAGGAAATGTGACCAGCAGGATAGCTAATGTGGTTTTGAAGTGGAGGTTTTGTAGGCACCTAAGGCTGAAAACTCCAAATGCTTATGAATACGTGTTATAAAAATAGAGGATTTATATTTCACCTTGTGGGGTTTTTTTAATTTATTTTTTTCTACCATAATTGTATTGCAGCACCCCAAAAAAAAATTTTTTTTCTTCTTCCTTTTTTTCCAAGATGATAGTTGAAGAATACCAAAGTAGCATCACTTGCTTCCACCAATAGATGTCACTCTGGAACTTCAGTATTTTGTTTTCTATGCTTCATAACAACAACGAAAAATAATCCAATCCTCCCTATTTTTTTTTTAAGGTTGCCTTATTGATTATTTTATGACCTGTCCCCCCAGATGACCCCTTTGCTCTGTTTCTCTTAAAGCCTCAGAGAACAGTGAAAGCCTTGTACGACTACAGAGCCAAAAGGAGTGATGAATTGAGTTTCTCTCGAGGAGCTTTAATTCATAATGTCACAAAGGAAACTGGAGGCTGGTAAGGACAAAGATTTCTCCTGGGAGAACTTCTGGTGACTTACTAGATGGAGGAAAAAATGAGCTTTGAGTAGTAGTTTTTAAAAACTGCCTGTTGTCTGATTGCTGCTTATTAACTGTGCCCTTATAAATCTTAATGCCAGTATATTAAAAAAAAGCCCCAAGCACAAAATCCCCTCATCTTTAATTCTCCTTTCATGTCTTTTTTATTTTTCTATCCCACAGCAATAACCTCAGCCTGCAGAACCTCCATAGCCTGGTATATCCAGTATTTTTCCCATACTACATCCATCCTTCCTGAACATTTGTGTGTTCTGGGAAGTCGTGCATCTCTTACCATTGCAATCATTGCTCTGCTTCTGTCCTTGCTCTGCTAAGCATTTCTCAGGAATCAAACCCACCTTTTTTAGTGCTCTGTACAGTCTCCTTTCATAACAGGTTTTCTTTTTTAGCTGGCTTGTAAATTGCTTGGAAAGCTTGGGAATCTAATGTTTCCCTGTAGTTTCTACAGAGTAATCAACCACATAATAGTATTTTTAGTACTGGAGGGGGAAAAAGCCTCTTAAGTCATTAATTGCAGTTTATAGTAACGGTAATCCCTCTGAAATCATCTGTTACTACAGTTAATGATCACTTTGTTAGAGCTTTTAGCTACTTCATCATTTATATTTTGGTGATAGCCAGCTAGACAATCTAGTGTGGGGTATTAATGACCAATTTCTTGGGGATTATTGCTTCATTAATGGCCTGCTGAAGCTCTTTAACTATTGTTTTTTTCATTGTCTCTACTTTTCTGTTTAAATTCAGGTGGAAGGGGGATTATGGAGAAAAAGTCCAACATTATTTTCCATCTAATTATGTTGAAGATCTGTCATCTGATAACTCTGCTGAGCTTGAAAATCAGGTGAGGGTTATGGTTTGAACGCTACATTTCCTTGGCTACCTGCTGGAAGTGGAAGTCTGGTTTATGCACTCACAACTCTGTGCTGTATTTGAGAGAGCACAGAATAGAAGGATGAATGCATATTTTTGTCAGGGCATCCCTTGCTGAAAGCTATTTAAGTAGATAGAATATCCTGAGTTGGAAGGGACCCCCATATATCTATGATTCTATGATAGCTGAATTGGTGAGGTTTTAGGAGATTCTGGTTGTTTCCTGCTAATAAAAATCATAAACTGTTTAGATTTTTCGTAGTTTGGCTAAACAATAACATGCCTGAAACTTAACTAGTTTTCCTTTATAGTCACTGTCTTAATATTTGCAAATAAGAAAATTATATGTCCAAACACACCTTATTCATCATTTTACTCTCCATTCTTGAGTTTTTGTGCATAGCTAACCCAATCCTGTTTGTCAGAAGAATCTAGAAAATCTGGTGCTGTGTCTTGGACAAAGAGCTCTTGAACAAAAGAAAACAGAACTCCACAGTAATAAGATTTGACATATTTTGAATTTTAAAAATAAAACATTGAATTCTTTTGTTCTTCTGAAGCACTTCCAATGATTTTCCAGAAGTCTTTGGAGAAAACCACAAGTATTACATTTCCTCCCCCCTGGTTATTGTAACCTTAAGCAGACTTGAAAAATGAACAGTTGTGTCAGGACAAAAGTTACTACAAAGTAGTCTTGTTTTGACTGCTGTCACTGAAAAGATTCTCATGTGTTTTTTAGATAGGAAAAGAGGCTTTTAAACACAGGCTTTCAAACATCATAGTGGGCATGCTTTCAGTAAAGCTGAGATTAGATTTCGTGGTGCACATTTATTACTCCGTTAATGTCCTGTGCATGTTCACTCAAGAGATTTAGGGTCAGATTTAACTCATGTTTTTCAGATCATTGAGGACAACCCACTGGGCTCTCTGTGTCGTGGCATCCTGGTGCTCAATACGTACAACGTTGGTATGTATTTTCTGATGCTTATATGTGGACTCCTCACCTTTCTCTGTTGAGTAGACTCTTTTATGTTTAGCAGGAGAGATTTTAGAAAAACCATATCAAACCCCCCAAACACCTACTTGTATTAATATAGCCAGCACAATTAATATATTGAAACTTCATAACTGTAACTGCAGCAATAGATCAACAGCTTAGAAAAAGAGCTGTTGGATTTCAGTATAAATTTCTTGCTATGGTATTATCTAACAGTGAAAATGCCACAAGGAAAACACAAAAAGCCTTTTGTCTTCATTCTGGAGCCTAAGAATCCAGAAGATCCATCTGTTGAGTTTGCAACTGATAAAGTAGAAGAACTCTTTGAATGGTACCAAAGTATCCGTGAGATCACTTGGAAAACAGCAGAAGAGGTATTGCTACAAATTTCTTTGTTGTTGTTTTTAATAATGTACTGCCATAAATTTACAGTTTTTGTCTTTAGCTGCCCTGTGCTGCTAAATGTTGCTCTCACATGGTCCTTCACCCTCTTGCATAGTGCTGTTGTCTGTTCATTTTATTGATGCTGTGACTCTTGTTCCATAACCTCTCTGGGGAATGGTAGGTGAATTAGCATTTTACATAAATTGATGTCAACAGGAGTTTTCCAGCAGAGTACTGTCTGTGATGCACCCTGCCCCTCAGTGAAGTGTGCTTGGTAGGCCAGAGTGGATACCACTGCAGTTTTACAGCTGGTCACACTGGTTCATCCCAGGGTTAAGCAGCAGAAGCTCCAATATCAGACTGTTCTTTTCAGAGCTGTGAATCCACCAGAGATGTCAGAATGAGTGAAATCTGTGCCATTCCCTAAACTCTTCTTAATCCTCTTTGCTAACTCTGTTTTCCAGTGGATGCAGTGGCACTGATAGAGAATTGTCTGGCTAATACTTTATTTGTAACTAATAACCACATTCTGGGTTTCCCCGTTCTTCAGTAGTATTTCCAAATAATTGCCTAAAGATTCAAGGAGTCTGCCTAAATTTAGCTTTTATGTCCCTCTACTGCCCCTTACAGACATTCTTCAGGACTTGCTTTTCCTGTTCTGATGGACTAATTTACCTCCCTGTAATCTTTTGTAGTATTTAAGAAGTCTCTGACTTGACCAAAAATGTCCTTACTTTGGCTGTGCTTAAGGATACTCTTTTTTTATATTGCTTTTGTTCACCTTTTGTTACGTGGGTGATATGGTTGATGGAAAATGTGTTTCAGTATCATGTTGGCTCATGCTGTTTATCTGTCATATGGAGTGGAAGTGCTCTGAGGGTCGTCCTGATCCTATTTATAGCAGACAAGTTGATGTCTCAAGCAGAGGGCTGTAAATACAGCAAGGGGAGAAGCAACAGGAGCTGTTGACCTATTGTTGGGGGAGGAGAGATACAGTTCTTGTGCCAGGCTTTCATTTAGAAGTAAAAATGAGAAAAAGAGAAACATGGCCTAAAAGAAGTGTCTCCAAATTGAATGTTTTTTATGCTACCACAGTGGCTCTTCAGGAGCCTGGCAGCTTTTTCTCTCTCTGTACAGTTGGAGAAGTATTAAACAGTCTGTGTTCAAAGATGCTTTAAAACTCATTTCTGTCAGCTGGGAGGCTTTTCTCACAGCGTGGCCTCTACAAAGTTCATATGATAGACTGACTGCAGGGTGGGGAGGGGATGAAGATGAGGAAAGGCCCTTGTTGCCAGTATGGTCAACAGGCTGAATTTTGGGAAGGAAAAAGCACAGTGAGTTAAGACTGTGCTGCAATGTGATACAGGGGGATTTTTTAATGAGCTTGGTTTTGGGCAATGTCTGTTATGCACAAAAAATAAAACTAAGCTTCATGTGTCTTGTAATCTCTGCTCAATACTGACATTTGCCTTGCTCCTGGGGTGGTTGTGCCTTGCTCTCCGAGTTGGTTATCACTGGAAGGTTCTGTCTAGAGAGGAGCCCATGCCACCTAAAAGTGATCTTTTGCAGCTTGGAGCTCTGGTTACTGTTGAGCAATGTCTGGGAACTGTGGTGGATCACTGAGTACAATGAGGTTTGTGCAGCTTTTCCCCAAGGTTATTTCCAAGTCTAAACACTGTATTCCTCTTTGTTTTTCTTAGACTTCAATGTATAATCTCTGGTTCAGTGAGATATTCTGGAAACCCGTGGCTCCCTAGTTCTGATTTTCATTCCTTTTATGTTTGTCTTGTTGAGGGAATTCTTTTGGAAGGCTTCCTGATTGCTGCTGCTTCATGATCTTTCGTGCCAAAGCTGATCACTGTTCAGTATGGGACTCTTCTAACATGTTTTATCCTGTGGCTGCTTCTTATGCCTGAAAAGCCTCCAGCCCAAATGTCTCCACTCAGGACACGTCTTTCTGCTTTCAGCAGTTCCCAGTCTCTGCTGGCAGGGAACGTTGCTCAGCTTCCACAGAGCAGGTGCTTGCAAATGTGGAAGTAGAGAGAGTGGCTTTAGTAGTGGGGATTTCAACAGGATTGCACATGATTTTCCTTACAGAACATGATGGGTTTGGTGCACAAATAGAAAACGACATAGGAATGATGCTCAGAGGCTTTGAAATTCACTGTTTGGGAGTTACTAACAAGACTTAAGTTCTGCCAAGGATTATAAATAGATACAGAGACACTTCACTACCCTTTGCATTTTTTCTGCATATATTTGCATTTATATGAGGTGTAGGGTTAAGAATGTAACTAAAATTGAGTTGAGTAGAGCCACATTAAAAGGAAAAAAAAAAAATGCTGCCAGGATTCTGAGCAGGACTGATCAGGGAAGAACTGAAACCCTTGCTTATAAAAACCCCAAACAACACCTTTCTTCCCACCAAAAAAACCCCTAAAAGTACATCCCCAGCTAAACCTCACCATTTGGTTTTTACCTGTTCTCTGAACTGGGTCTGAAAGTGCATTACATCTGTGCAAGCATGGAAAGTATCAGATAGGAATCTGGGCACCAGAGAAGGCATTCATTAGAGTGCACCCTGGAGCTACTGTGCCACAATACTCAGTGTGCCTGTAATCTAAAACTTTGTTATGTTTTCCAGGAGAACAGGAGGAAATACTGGGAAAAGAATCAGTTAATTGCTATTGAATTATCTGATCTGGTAATCTACTGCAAGCCAACAAGCAAAACCAAGGACAATTTAGGTATTGCCTTTAATATTACATCTGACTTTTACCCTTTTTGCTATCTTTACAGAGGTGTTAGTTGGGATTTTAGGTCTGAAGATAAAATCTATGCTACTGGAAAACAAAGTTCTGCCTCACCCAGGCAGTTTTCAGTAGCACTTTGAAATTGTACACCAGAGAACTTGGTGCTGTTCATCTCTCACAAAAGAACTGTCAAAAATTTTAACTAGTTAACTAGAGACACCCTCTCAGATGTATATTCCATGGGGAAGCTCACTAGTTATATGTCAATTGACTTTTTTGAGACTAAAAACTCTGGCTGAACACTTGTGATTTGTTTGTAAAGAATCTTCATAAATAGGTTTACTGTGCATTTTTTAATTTTACTGTAAGAACATGTTTTCCAGGACTAAGCTGTTGGAATGATGTATGGCTTCATAATGTAACTGGGCCTGTGTAAGTGCAGCTGTGGATTCTGACACTGAAATATGTACTTTTTATTCCAGTTTTTTATCATTGCTGCTGGAGAAGCCAGCAAGTGTGCCCTTTTTCTTTAAGTTTCTTTGCAAATGTTTTTAATAAGCTGTCACTGCATTTAAGACATTATAATTATAGTCATTGTTTGAGGCATTGGCTCACCCTGACTCACCCTTTCTTCTCCCCATTTAAACCTAGGAAAAGATGTCTCATTTAAATATGTGTTATAGTGATCAGAAGTACATTATTAGCAATGATGAGATGAGAACATGACTACAGGCTCTTATCTGCCCTTCTGCAAAGCATGTGGCAGGCAGGCAATTTTAACTTTCAGGCTTGATTTTCAACCACTTTGCCATGTCTGCCTGAAAACTGTGCCAATTATTGCATTAAATAGGACAAGGCAAAATGAAGTAAAACAAAGTGTTGGTAAAAATACAGTATAAATATCAGCTTCTTTCTTCCTTTGGTAACCACTGTTCTTCCTCCCACCCCCGTGTAGACAATCCTGATTTCAGAGAAATCCGTTCTTTTGTGGAAACCAAGGCAGAGAGCATTGTTAAGCAAAAGCCACTGGAGTTGTTGAAGTACAACCTGAAGGGCCTGACTCGTGTCTATCCCAAAGGACAGAGAGTTGACTCATCCAACTATGACCCATTTCGCCTCTGGCTTTGTGGCTCCCAGATGGTGGCTCTTAACTTCCAAACTCCAGGTAATATTCCCTTTGATAAAGGATCTGATCCACCTTCCATTTCACTGTAAATGAGTCCCTTTCTGGCCCTTCTGCCCTTCTAATCACCATCCTCATTATTTGGACTTCCCTGCAAGAAAAGTTGTTCGAAGCTTGCTTTTTAATATATGGGTTTCCATCCAGAACTGGGCCCCAAAAATAGGTCTTTAAAAGCCCTGTCTCTGAGCCTAACTGCCCCCAAACCCTGAAAGATTTGTTCCACCTTCATCTCTTTGTGATAAGCAAGCAGAGATGTTTACAGTGAGTTTCAGGTGGATGAATGGTTGTGCAGCCATAGGGAAGGCTGTATTCCACTTCCTGGTGTGGGCCAGCTAGTTTTTGACACTCTGATAGGAAGCTAATTGGGGCTGGAGGTGGGTTTTTTTGGGACTAAAATTGGTGAGAAATGGCCTGTGTGATTCAGTTACTGAAGGAAGCGAGTGTCCCACCTTTCCAACTCTTTCTGGTAAAGTGGTGACCAGAAGGAATTGCAGAGAGGAGCTGTTAATCTGGTATTTCCTTAGCTTTATTCCAGGGGATCTTGTGTTGTGACTGTTTAACTCTCTCCCCAGATAAATACATGCAATTGAACCATGCCTTGTTTTCCCTGAATGGACGCACTGGCTACGTGCTGCAGCCAGAGAGCATGAGAAATGAGGAGTATGACCCAATGCCAAATGACTCCAGGAGGAAATTGCAGATGATTATGACAGTGAGGGTAAATCTCTTTTGTAAATTACACTTTTTTACAAGTCATAAATATCTATAAAACTAAAAATAAAGCTATTACGTTTCAGAGCAAGATCTGACAGATTGTCAAAATACCGTTTTAAAATGTCAGTGTGTGTGAGAATAAAAGTAACTTCACTGGTTCCTGGAAAGAAATACATGTCTTTATCAGGCTAATAAAGAACATGCCATAGGACTGAAAACACAATCCTGGGATGATTTTGTGTAATTGCTAATAAATACATCAAATGAACTAACTTGAATTTCCAATCAAATGAGTTCTTAGTAGAAGGGTCCTCTTGGAGATTGATTAGCAGCAGACTAGCTAGTTTAGGGATTTTGAGTGTGAGAGATATTTATAATGAAATATAGAAACTAAACAGGAAGCCTAATAAGCTGACCCCCCACTTCATCATATTTAATCCACTATGTCTTAATCTGAATGTCATTCTCATTTTTTCTTCAAGAGATGAGTTTATCATTGGAAAATTTAGTCATGTTGACTGGGTGCCAAACAGGGTTGGACTTGTTTCTGTTCTCAGTTGCTGTGCAGTAAGACATGTCCTTTAAAAGTATGTTTTCTGGGAAAGAAGAGACACATTAATTGCTCTTCACTACAGTTTAAAGATGAGGTAAACAGGGCCTGTGAATGCAAAGCAGAAATGTCTTGAAATGGGTATGCAATAAAGACAGAAGAAAGAGAAAACTTATGCTACAGGCTTGGCCTGAAGCTGCACACTGTGTAATGAATGTCAGCTACTGTGTCTTTTTTTTTTCTTAAAATGAAAATCATTGAGTTACCCAGACTATGGAAGGTATTGTTATTGGTGGCACAGATAATACATGCAAACATATTCAAGAGAGAGAATGTGTGCTTTTCCATGTTCTGGATTATTTCCCCCTCTAGTTCTATAGGCTACCTTCTGTTCAGCAACAATGATGCCAAGTTTCCTTTGGAGATGGTTATAATTTACAGTTGCTTTTGCAGGTTTTAGGTGCTCGTCATCTCCCTAAACTTGGTAGAAGCATCGCCTGTCCCTTTGTAGAGGTTGAAATTTGTGGGGCTGAATATGATAACAACAAATTCAAGACAACAGTTGTGAGTGAGTATCTGGGGGTTGCTGTGTTGCAGGGATGTGATTATTCTTCCAGGGTACTTAAATAACATGAGCAGAGGATGAACATTGTAGGGGGGAGTAAGTTAACTGTAGCTCTGGACTGATGACTCACAAGTTTTGTTCTCTTGCTTATCTCAGAGCCTGTTAATTTGAGAAACTTCATTGTATATCAAATTTAGAAAAAACAGTATTGTTGAAGTTTGGGAAAAAGCCCTATTCTTTTATGTTGTTGCCCATACATAAGTTTTGTGTATTTGCATATTTTAAAAAATTGCTGTGTCCAGAGTGCCTCCAACAGTGCTAGTCAGTTCCCAAAAGTCTGGCCCAAGTGGGAAGTTACTACTGTGAGATCCAGACTGTGTTTATTTAAACTGAGGTTCTAGGACTGGCACCCCCTTGGAGACAGCTTGGGTGTGTAGGGCTGTAAAACAGAGTAACTTGAAATGCATTGGAAGTTTGATCAAAGCTCAGTCCTGGGGAGTTCTGGATAAGACATGTGTTTGTGTGTACATGAACTTAAAGAGTGCTGAAATGGGACAATATTTCAGCCACTTCACATTTCACCATTTAGTATTTCTGGATGCAAGTGTTCCTCTGGTAAAAAACAGGCTTTGGTTCTGATTATCTAAACCAGTGATACCAGTGGAAAATAAACACAGAATCAGGAGCAGAATGTGCACTGTGGCTCCTCAGTACTTCAGAGATGATTATGATTTAAACTTTCTGTGGGAAGTGATCAAGACTTTAGAGAGCAAGCTTCCTGGCTGTGTCACATACACCAGAACTTGGTGTTCTGTGCATGACTAGAAAAATTGGGCCAAGGTACATTAATCTTCCTAGTGCTTTTCCTGATTTCTCTTGGATATGGAGCACGAGGCTTATGAATATGAGAAATTAATTAGCTTTCTTTTTTCTTTTTACAAATACATGTCCATGTTTGAATACAAATAATAGCTTTTTTTCATGGATTTTCATCCCTGCCAAGTTTCCTCCTAGTTCTCCCACGAAGTAAACAAATACAAACTTTCTGAAGCAAGGTTACAACATGAGACAGATGGTAAATAGGATTTTTGGGCTTTTGTATCCCTAGAAAATGTCCTGGGATACATACCCATATGTGAATGAAGTGAAATCATTGCTTCATCCTGCAAATGTTTCCTTTTCATTACAGATGACAATGGCCTTAATCCAATTTGGGCACCTTATGCAGAGCAAGTGAAATTTGAAATTTACGACCCAAATCTGGCGTTCCTGCGCTTTGTTGTTTATGAGGAGGATATGTTCAGTGATCCCAACTTCTTGGCACACGCCACTTTTCCCATCAAAGGAATCAAATCAGGTGAGATCAGTGGTTATAATGAGGTGCCGTTGAGCTTTATTCTACTGTGACTTCCTGTCTGCTGCCAGACTCCCTCCTGCCTTGATGAAGCTCCTTCCTCTGGCTTCAGTTTTCAAGAGCATGTGAAATCAGGTGTTTCTCAATTTTGCCTATCTTGCCTTTTGCTTCTCTGTAATTGCCATAGCAGAGCCTGCTCTCAGCAGAGGAGCATTCGAGCACTGAAGAATGTTCACAGTGTGCACCATTTCTGTGACTGCAAATTCCCCCTTGATGGACTCTAACTGCCCTTGTTTTCATTCCCCCTGCCCCAGGTTTTAGGTCAGTTCCTCTCAAGAATGGCTACAGTGAAGATATAGAGCTGGCCTCGCTTCTGGTGCACTGTGAGATGCAACAAGTTCTGGTGAGGACCACTGGGGTTTGTTTTGTGCACTTAGTGTGTCTGTTACCAGTTCTTTGTGGAAAGCAGGAACTGAGGATTCAGTTTTCTGTTCTGTGTCTGATGTGCTGTTGTCAGGCATTTCTTCTGCAGGTAGTGGGGAAGACAAATAGCACAAATTGAGTTACTCTCCCTCTGGGTGGACAGATTACACGGTTGTTAAAAGAAATAATGCACAAACAAAGCCTCATTACCTCCAATAGTTTTTGCTGTAACAGCATGGTCGTTGTCTTTCCTTGTTAACTGACTGATGCCATGCAAAGCTAGCTAAAATCAGCTTTGGCTTTGTAGAATAATCTTTTTTTTAAAGGTCCTACATAAAAAGAAATCACCTCAGCAATAGAAGATAGTAATTTCTCCCAGTATTTCATTAAAATAAACAACCCATCAAGGAGAAGACATATCTGGTTCTTAAAGAATTGCTAATCTGCTTCTTTTAAGCCTCTCTAAACACCTACTTGAAGTAGTAGTATTTTAAAACACGTAGGGGAAAAATAATGATGTATCCTTGCTCATGAATCCAGGCATTAAAGCAGCTGATCTGTGAAGTGTTTGTTGGTGTTCCAAGGTGCTGCTGTATATGCTGATTGTAGGTTATTTCTCAGAGTCTTTCTCAATAATATATTATGTAATTTAAATACAACTGTGATATGATGAAAGCTTAAAGATGCTTCTGGGAAGTGGCTGTTTCAGGGTGCTTTCCAGCACCCTTCTGATTCAGAGAAAAAAAAGAAGTTCAGCTTCTTATTTGTAGTCTGTCAAACCATTCAGGCCCACGCTGCACTTCACACCAGTGTACATTATTTTTCTGATTGAAACATCAACTTCTGTGAACTCTAAGTCATTATGTGTCTGGAGGGATTTGTGCCTGCAGTTGCATACACTGAACTGGAAATTTCTGAATTCAGTCACGCTGTTCTTCCCAAAGGAGTGGAAGCCTTTTTCAAACATCCTTTGTGGAGGTTTCTACGAAGCCACCTTATAACATCTGATGTAAAATGACAGTGTGTGCAATGACAGTGTTTGAAAGCTGTAGTAGGTTCCTGTAGGTTCCTTCTGTGAGCAGGAGAGGACTAGAAGCTGAGCCCAGTGGTGTGTTTGTAAACAGGAGACCTTTATCCTTTCAAGATAGTATTTAAATTGTTCATATTTCACGGACTCAAGTCTGATAGAGGAGGCCTGGGAAACTGCAGGTTTTGGGCTTGCTGTCTTTGAGAAAACTGACAAAGTCACCATTGCCTAATGCTGAGCAGGGACATCACTTGCAGATATATTGCGAATCCCTCCTGCCGTGGTTTCTCTTCAGGAACCCAGATCGTTCTTTGCCTGGGGCAGGAGCAGCTCTCAAAGTGTTGTTCACAGCAGCAGTCTGTCCCCCAATCTGTCAGCACTGAGCCCTTTGACAGTAGCACATTTCACACTCTAGAAGCCCCTTCTGTTTGTTAAGCTGCAGCTCAGCTCTGTGTTTTTACAGTGCCTGGTGTCTCTGGGTGGTAATGCAGTGGCAGGAGAACTTCCAAAAACTTCCTTTTGTTTGGCAGCCTGCAACAAACCCCGACTTACCACAGTTGTCAACTCTAGAACTTTTGCCAGATGGTTCAAGAAGCATCAGAAAAGATCAAGGCTGCCTCTGTTCCTGTGCTTCTTTTAAAAAGTGATGACCTTCCATAAAATGATACTATTTAATAACAGGGCTGTTTATATACAGAGCCCATCTGCATGTTCTTGGAGACAAAATACAAAATTATAACGAGGAATTACAGATGGCTGTGGAGTTTATCAGGAATAGTAAAGCAAAAATATTGTAGACATAAGCATGCACATTTGTGAATTATTATGTGGGGCCTTATGCACTTCCTGTACAACTTAAACAGGTTTTTTGATATTGCAGAAATCGTACTATACTGAGGTGGTTGTTGCATTTATAAGCATGTCTTATTTGCTTGAAAATTGATTTACTTCCTTCAGAAAGTGTATGTATTTCTTCGGCTTTTTCTGACTACAGTCAGCCTCAATGGTGTATATGTTCTTGACTTGAGGATTGAAGTGGACATCCTTAAATGCAGTTTAAGCTGTACCTTTGTGGATACATTTATTTACAAGAACTAACACTAGTACATATGCATCTTGATGATTCCACCTGCAAGTTGGTAATTAGCAATCTGCATTTCCTTTGTGATTTGGGAATACAAATTTTCCTAACCCTTTACAAACAAAAATTAAATAAATTACTCTTAAAATATTAATCAATAGCATAGCACTGAGGCTCTTTTAGTTGCTCCAACCCATACCTGCATAGGAATGTGTTTCAGGAGGAAAAAGAAGGTTTAGGAAAAGATCTTGTTGCTGTAACTGAAACCCCTTGGTGTGTTGCTAAGCTATCAATTTTCCTAGATCTGGGCTGAATGCAGAAAGAGGCATTCTTATTAGTATGCTGCCTTTGAAAATGTTTGGATTTATTACATTTATTGATTGCATGTCATTTCTTGTAGAAAGAGTATCTTGTTTTGCTGCTGATGTGAAAATTAAGACTTTCAGTCCTGCCAGTTCTATTCCCCACTAGTAATTCTATAAAGAGGCAGCTTTTGCATCCAAAGTTTTGAAGTATTAAAATAATTTGAAGTCCTGAAGGGAATCATGATGATTGTTTTATAGTTGTGGAATATTTTGAGACCTTCTAGTGTGGGCCACAACTGAAACTCAGACTTACTCAAGTTCCTCTGCAAGTATTGAATTGCCATAATTACATAGAAATACAGGATCTGTCTTTCTGTCTTGACCATCTGAGTACTTGCTGATGTTAGGGATCCTATTTACCAGACAGTAGTTTGATCTTTAGTCTAGATTTCAATAGAAAATCCCCAGGATTGTCATTTTGTCACATGATACACAAATATGATGGAAGAGCCAAAAACGAAACATTTAAAAAATGTATTTTTAGTATTATTATAATCTGATAAGCCATCATGATACACTGTTTTCTGTTCTTTCCTCAACAGACTGACATGCTTTATTAGGGAAAAATAATTCAACAGAAGTGTTTAGATACACTCATTTTGTGACCTGTGCTAGAATGTTCCTCATGCCCCTGTCAAGATGGTCCAGCTGGTCATACTGTGGGGCTGAGGGGTTTTTTTTAGTGCTTCTTAAGTTAGTTTGTTTCCAGAAACATTCCAGAAACATCCGATCAAACTAACTTTATAAAACATTCTATGCAGTTATTAAAATGTGGTTAGGAAAACAAAATAATCCCCCAAAGTCTGTTGATTCTGTGTCATTTTGGGAGTGTGTTTTACAAGTTACCTTGATTTCCAATATTCCTTTGAAGGAAAGTGAAGAAGAGCTTTATTCCTCATGTCGCCAACTTCGGAAACGCCAGGAGGAGCTTAATAACCAACTGTTCCTCTATGACAGCCACATGAACCTCAGGAATCCCAACAGGGATGCTATACTGAAGGAATTCAGCGTGAATGAGCACAAACTACAGATCTGTCAGGAGACTTGCAACCGCAGGTGGGTTGATGGTCCTTCTCCCTTCCAAGGCAGCTCTGTCTAGACAGGATTTATGGTAAGGAAACCTCAGATATATCAAAAGGAGCATCTAAAGAGTGGTGAGGGTAGAATGAGCTCATCTGAAACTGAGGAAGGGCTGCAGAGAAGCCAGACTGGGCCTCAAGCCACTAGAGGCCAGCAGAAGCTGAGGAATGTGTGCTCAGTGACATCTCAGTTGCAGTGATCACGGTGACACTTGTAATCCTGTGAGGTTTTATATCCCTCTCTTCTGCTTTCTGGGAGGAAAGCCTGGAAGTATATACAGGCAAATAAATAAACCTCTTCAGTCTTGCTACACTATCAGAGTTATGTCCCTGGAAATGTCATGCACATATGAGATATGTGGGAGCAGATACACAAACCACAAAAGATAAAACGAGTATTGAATTGTAACAGCAGAGCACTGTCAGTTCAGTGTCAATGCATTATCCAGAGCTTAGGGGAAGGTTCCATCTCCTTGGCTGCCACTTTTGGGCTGAGTGTGAGGGAGATAGAGAGAGGCTTCATCTACCAAGAGGAAGTTTTGAGTAGATCTCAAGACTTTAAATATTCTTACCCTTTATTGTGTGTGCTGAACAGCTGCATGAATCACTTGTTTACTCACATTTATTGAGGGAAAAAAATTGCAATGCTCATTGCTGATACATTACTTGCCATTGGTATCCAAGTACTTTGAACTTGCTAGACTGTTTTCCTCTGAAATTCCTATTAGGCTTGACTTTTTTTCTTTTCTTTTCCCTTAAGATTAAAGGAGAAGAAAGTTAGTAACAGCAAATTCTACTCTTAGAGCCCATCATTCTTTGATGTGTGCTTTATGGTGCAGTTCAGGAAGAGATGAATTTATCCTGGTCATCCTACTCAGTGACGGTCTCATCAGATGGAATGACTGGAAGAAGAGGAGGAAGAGGAAATACGGATTTCCTTTATAATTTCTTCTTCTAAGAAAAACTGTTTTAATATCTAATAATTTATATTCTGTACAAAGCATACCCTCTGTGCAGGCCAGAGCTTCTGTGTATTCAAGATTTTTAAAACTTGAGGATGTGTAGTTGGATAGACCTCACTTGTCATTATCAATAGCTGAAGTACAAGTATAAATCATCTCCTGTATGTGTGTACACAGGCTGTAGATAAAACAGTCACAACAATTGGCATGCGTGGACTCAAACCACTTTAACAACCTGGCTCCTCAAGATTAACTAGTAGTGAGTGTTTAATTTATTAAATGCTGTAAAAGCACTTCTACACCAGCCTTGTCACCTCATGTATGTCACAATCCTCGAGACAGCAGATTGTGCTGCTGATACTGTATAAAATGTTTTGGGCAGCTATTGTCTCCTATTAAAAGTTTTCTGTTACATTTTCGAGAACAAGATAATATGTTAATTTTGTTGAAAGCAGATACTCTCTGTGACTGTAGCTGTGTTTTTCCTGTTGAACTCTCTTTAAGGGTTTAAGAAAGGAGCAATGTGTGAACCTCTATTCATAGGCCCTGTGAACTTCTGTTCACAGCCTCGAGGCACTGGAAGGAAAGGTTTTAAGATACGCAGTAGGAGATATCTGTTTGTTTGCAGAAAGGGAAGGTATTTAAAATTCTGAGAAGCACTTACTTCTGTACAGTATCATTTCTGCAAATCCTTTCAGCTGCTAATGTGCTTAGAAATGAATTTTTAAATGAACTGTCAATTTTTAATCTTGCAATCCTACGTAGACGATAGTCAAATGATAGTGTTCTGTAAATGTAGACCGTTTCCCCAAAATGTAACTAATCCAAGAATGATAGTGTGCACAAATATAGAGGTACATCCTTCTGATGCCTTTAATCAAATCAAGGACATGGAGCTGCAGATGAGAATACTTGTTAGATTAGCAAGTGTATTTTCCTGCCAGAGCAGAACTAAAGTCCTTCAGTGGAATATTTAACAGCAGTTGTCATAATTTCTGTATGTGTTGGTCCTTTGTGCTAGTGCTGTGTTGTTATCATCAAATTCCTGGTTGTCTTATCTGTACATGGGATGAGTTTTGCTATCTATATTCCCAGCTTTAACTTCCAAATGTGTCCACAGGAGTTCAGTTTTTGGAGTGACTGCCTGAGGCACAAAATGCTGCTCACACAGAGCTGTGCTTCTGATCACAGAGGACTTGCATGGATTTGGGATTCATGGCCTGATGCAGCTGCCTCAGCAATTTTCAATTTCTCTTGCTCCCCACGCTGCGACTTCTGTTGTTTCAAGAGGCGCTTAATTGATGCCACTGTGCATTCACAGATGATGGTTTGAGGAACCCCCTTGAGGTTTTAGCTATTCTGTAAAGACAGTCTTGTCTCAGAGATGAAAGTGTTATAATAGTGTATCCCACAATGGGGTGGCTTCTGTAAATTTTTTATTATAAAGAAATTAATTACTAATCACCCAACTGAAAACCAGAGAAAAGGTAAAGGCAGTTCTCTGCTTTTCATCCTCCTGCCTGAAATCTCTTCAGTACCCAGCTGTGATTGACCTGTTCAAGGACTAGATGGGTGCAAACCCTGCTCAAACAAAGGAAAAAAAAAATCACATCAACTGTGGATTTGGGAGGTGGAGCTGTAACCTAGACTGCTGTATAGAGCTGGTTTTATCTTCATTATCCAGGTCTGGATTGTTCTGTTTGTCAGAATTTTTTTTAAGCACAGTTCCAGAGCAGACCTAGCCAAACTGTCCATTGGTCCTGGCTTCCCCCCTTGGTGTGTTTATTCCTGACACAGCACAGCCACTGTGTGATGGACACAGGAGTGAGTTCCTTGTGCTGCTCTTGTGCAAATGTTTAAGAATTAGTACATTTTGTAGTCCTTTGAAAAGTCCTGTGCACATTCTCCACACATGCATGATGTCAGAAGTTATGAGAGGCACTCCATCAGTGTTTATGGAAATGAATTTTGTTTTACAGTTAAACTTTTTCCCAGACTGTGATACACTGTGTGCAGAATGAAAATACTGCAGTGACTCTTCTGCTGACTTGCAAGTGGTGGGCAAGGTTATGTTCTAACTCTTCTCTTGATTCTTGCATTCTGTGTTTTATCTCCAAGACCTCACCTCTCAGTTCTTCCTTGGGGCCGACTCTGTAGCAACTTTTTCACTGTTGCAACTGTTTGAGTATGAAAGTAGGTTTGAATGTGTGTGCTAATTTTTTTAATCCAGGAGGGAAAACATTTATAAATTTTTGAAGTTAACAATTGTTAAATTGTTATATTCTTATAAAAACTGTTTTAAATCATTGAAATAACTTATTTTAATAAATAATTTTTGATATCTCACATTGATGTGAATGATGCCAGGTGCTTCTTTGTTTAAGCATTGCTTGTTGAAGTTCATTACTTCTGCCAGTCATTTGAAGCAGTGAGTTCTTATTGAAGAGTGATCTGCTGGTGTGGTATGGTGTGCTCTGCTAGAGGTTGGAAGGGCATTTCTGTGTCTTTAAGATGAACTGACTTAATGATTGTTTCAGTAGACAGGGCTATCATTGCACTTCCTCCAGCTCCAAACACACGAGGCAGAAGGAAAAGGTCAAAGATCGAGTTTAACTTGTGACTCCAAACCAACCTTTTTCAGTGAGAGGAAGATACAAACTCCAGCTCTAGTGAGAATCAGATTTGTATGAGCTTGAACAATAAAATCTGAGCAAGGCAAAGATTAAATTTGTGGTAATTTGGAAGAACAGTAATATTGATTCTTACCAGAAAATTTTATCAGAACACTTTCTGCCTGTGAGGTTGCACAGGGAGAATTGCTGCTGGGTGAATGCACTCTGCCTTTATGTGGTGATTTTTTTAATTGTTGGGAGTCTTGGGAACAAAATTTTTCTCATCTTTTGATCAAAATTACATGCTTATTGCACATGAATCAGTATGAGGTGTCTGCAGCCTAATTCTTCTAGAAGGTCATTAAATCAGCCACACGGTCTTTATCACCTTTGCATTTGTAAATATTGGTATGCATGAGTTCTGGAGTCCAAAAAATGGCTACATTTAGGTGTTTTGTTGCCTGTATTCTCACTTTTTTTTACCCCAACATATCTATATATTTCTCTATTGAAAGCATTTTGTTCGTTTTGCAGTTCTTTAACCTCGGAGATGGTGAGATGGTGTGAGCTGTGTACCAGCCATTATCTTTGAATTCTCCAAACCAGCTGGAAAAATCTGAATGTGATGGAGAAGGTGAAGTGCAGAACTTGAATTCTGCTACAGTCATATGTCAGCATTTTTAGTGCAGTCCAACTAGTTGGCTTTGTTCCAGACTGAAATTCCGTTTATATCATGAGAAATAGAAGTTAAATTTAGTGAAAATTAACCTTCAGAATCACTTCAGAGATGAATTTATCTTCTGATCTATAGCAGTATTTATAAACATGCCCAGCTATTAGTTGTAAAAGAACTTAAATTAAATTAAAAGCAGTTTAATTCATTGCTAGTCTACATTTTTAACTGTTACTCCAGCAAAACAGGGAATTGTGAGCTTGACTAAAAAAAAGCAGTAGTTCCCCCAACACTTGTGTACTCCTGAATTGCAGTTTAATCCCCAGATCTTTTACAATATGTGTAAATTATCAGTGTTCAGGACCCTTTTCTCTGAAGATCACATAGTGAATTATTAAATATGCCACTGTATTTTGGAAAGTATGTGGAAATCAGTAATAAATAGAAACAAAGGGACGTTTTGGTTGGGTCCCTTAGGAGAAGGCCCTATAAAAATCTGTTTGATTAGGCATCTAAAATAAATATGTTTAAATATACATGAGAAGTATAAGTTTTCATGTATATCTGGCAAATTTGTACCTTGGCATGCTGTATCTGAGGTTTAAGTAGCTGACCAAGTGTTCTTAAACTATTCACTTTAAACATCAGCATCATTCTTTATAGTGAGGCACCTATCAATTGTTCAGTAATTTTGAGGACTAGGAAAAATTGAGTCTGAGCTATATTTTCATTTTGCTGTTTCGGTTTTTAGGTGCATTTTTGGTAATTCAGGAAACCAGGTCATAAATTAAAATTTGAAGAGAGACACAACACTTGAATTAATTACCCTAATTTACCCAGCTATTCACGCAGGAGGAGTAATGACAAAAAACAGGAAAAAGGAGAGAAAATTCTCATTATAAAATACTTCAAATAGAGCAGCTGTGACTGTCTTTACAGGCATGGAACTTTCAAGCAATTTTAGAGTATCTCCTTAAGCCACAAACTGCCTGTTTTCCTTTTGGAAAGAGTAAATGTATCCTTCACCTCTGCTGTGGTCAGGACTTCAGCTTGTTTAATAGACGGAGCTAATTGCCAGGTAATTAATGAATCCCCAGCGCAGTGATGATGGCTCTGGGGTGTGTCCCCACTTTAATCCCGAGTGCTGGAGCACACTCATGGAACATCAGGACAAAACAGTCCCTCCTGCTCTGTTATCAGAGAGTTCTGTCCTTGACTCCAGGCAGATGAAAAGCTTCACGTGTTGAGCTCAGCTTCTGCAGGAGTTCTGGTATTTGGGGTTTTGTTGGGCTATTTTTGTCTTCGCAGGAGCTGCTGCTGCTGCTGCTGCACCTCAAAAGCTGTCCAGGGCCTGAACCTCAGCCAGCATTGACAGCGTGGATTTAGGATTAATGGCTTAAGGACCCTTCCATAGATGTTTTTCAATAACCCCACCGTTGAGATAATTATAAATAGCAGTAGCTGAGTTTTGCTAAAAGATGACAAATAGCAGAGAAAATTCCTCTGGGGCACAGGAGTTCAGTTCCCTATGTTAAAAACAACTTTTTTACAAGACTTGGCATGAAAAAAACTGACGCTGTTTCTGTGCAACTGGCTTGTGCAATTTCTTCTACATTTTGGTTTTGTCTTCTGCTGGCATTAAATTTTGTTAATCTATTTCTGATAACATTGTGTCAAAGCCAGAGAACTTAAAGGAGAAAAGAACAAAGTGGCTTCTATTTGAAAAAAGCAGAGCTGTTGGAACGAGAGCATCAGCCCAGCGCTTTCATGAGGTCATGACTGTCTTTTTTTGGTTTTATTAAAAAGAAGGTTTCTTCTTTCTGCTGATGATGTTGTATATTAATGACTCCTGGAGAGTGGCCCTTGTGCCATCAGCGCTCAGTTGGAGGCACATAAGCTCTTTACAAGAGAGTGCAGCACTCCTGCTACACAAACAGCTTATTTGATATTAGGGAGGGGGAAAAAAAGGTGAGTTCTCTCTTGAGCTGTCCCTCAGGCTAAGTCTTAAATTTAGTTTCTTTCATGGTCTACTTACTGGTAGGAGAATGAAGGAGAAAAGTCAGATTTCAAGCATAAAAATACAAAAAGCTACCAGTAGTGTGGGCTGGGGTTTTTTTAAGGTAAACTTCTCAGGAAGGGAACTCAACAGTCAAAGAATAATGCTGTCTTCAGTCACCATGAGCTACAAATCTCTGCATCTTCTATGCAGGGGTGGCAGTGGACTTGTAGCTTGATTTCTCTATTTAGGCCCTGTTCTTTTCTGAGAATCCTTTAACAGTGCAATGGAACTGCTTCTTCATTACTTCCCCATTTCAATTGCAGCAGAGTTTAACAGAAGTATCTGGAAGTTACTATTAATGTAAGATCAGTGTAGCTTCAGCTACTAGAATGGAAAGACTAAAGAGATGTTTGAAATTCCTCAAGGATTCTGCTTTTATGAAACGGTACAGAAGCTCTAATGCTGATGAGTTAAGGGAAAACAACTTTGTATTTGACATTTGAGGTGAGCTTTCTCTGTGTGTTTATTAAATTGACAGAGAGAGTTGCTTGGGACAGCAGTGACCCGTATTTAACAAGGTCTTATCTTCTATTCTTAAAATTCCACAAAATTATGAGTTTCCTTGTAGCAAGTGTTTATCTTTCTATTACAAAGCTGAAATTATATTCAGATGGTGTCAGGTGTTAAAGAAATACTATTAAAGGCTAAAAATGTTTTATAAATAGTGAAATGTGAATGCAATCACTCACCAAATGTCTTTGATGAATTATTTGTTTAACCATTCAGTAATGCTGGGCAAAATCATAGGTTTTATTTATGAATGCACTTCAGCTGGCTCATTCATTTTAAACAGGCATATTTTACTGGTAGAAAAATCTACAAATCTGTGGTGCTTCAAGCACTTTGCTGTAATTTAGATTAACCATGGTGCATTTTCCAGAAATGTCATTAGATATCACAGATTTAACTCAGGAAAGCATACCAGAATGTATTCATGTAAAAACCCCATTTGTTTATTGTCTAGCAGTTTTATCAGTTCATCTTGGTTAGGCATATATACATCCAGACTGGGAAGCACAACTGGGGTTTGGAATGTGATCAAAGAATAAGTTCATTCTCCTCTGGATCATGTAGCACAAACTCTTTAGGAATAAAGGGTAGGGATCAGGAGTATAATTCCATCAGGGAGGAAGAGTCAGCCTAAGGACATTTGTTCCATTCACTGGATTGTGCTGTTGTACCTGAGAATAAAATACTGTTTGCAGTAATACTGAGCTTCACCTTGTTAGTGATCTGATCAATTTTACTTTGAAGAGAAAGTAGATATAAAAAATTACACCTTTTTACTCAGCAGATTTGTTCCTTGGGGATAAAGCTGTTATTTACCTGAATCACACAAATATGTATTTTTTCTTAAATCTTTTATTACCTGTCTGTCAAAACCAAGAGTAAGCAGAGAACATAACTAAATTCTGTCCTCAGCATTTCATCTTTCAGAGTGAAAATGTTGCTGCAGATGGAAACCATGAGATGAGCACAGCAATCAGCACCAAAAGCAGTCCTCCATCCCTAACCAGATGCATCATGGTGTAATTTCTTGGCTTTAGTCCACATCCCTGGGATCTAAACCACTCCACCACTTCATCCAGGTTGTACTGCTGGGGCTCATAGCCCAGCTCCTTCCTGGCCTTCTCCATGCTGAAATAATGTGTGACACCAGTTTTGTAAACCTCCGTGCGAGTGAGGAGGGGCTGGAAGTTATAAACGCGCCCTACAAGAAAATGAACTATTTCAGTAAGGAATGCAAAAAAATAGACAAGGGAGAGGGGAAGGCGCCGGGTTGGGAACTTGTAACCCAAACCTTCCACTAGTGGTCGGAAAAATTCAAAGTTATTTACAGGCCTGCCGTCTGAAATAAAATAGGCCTGGCCTGCAGCAATGTGCTGTTTGCTGGCTCCGAGGGCCTCGGAGGCAAGGACATGAGCCTGGACCAGGTTGTCCACGTGTACAAACTCTACCAGACTCAGAGGGTCTCCATACACAAATTTAAACAGTCCCCTTTCAATGTAGCTGACTATTCTTGGAAGGTGTCTCTGCTCCCCAGGCCCGTAGATCCCTGCTGGGCGGAGAGCACAGGTCCTTAGGACACCTCTCCCATTTCCAAGCTCAGCACCGTTTGCCTCCAGCACCTTCATTTCAGCCAAAGATTTCGTTCGGGAGTAGTGATCAGGGTGAAGGTGCAGAGGTAGGTAAGGCAGAGACTCGTCCCCATTTTCTATAATCTGGCCTCCAAATATCACGTTGTAGGTACTTGTATAAACCAGACTCGGCACTCCCCTGCTCTTGCAGGCCTGGATGACATTTTCTGTTCCTTTCACGTTAACATCTTCTATAAGTTTTCGGTTCAGCTGCTCCCTGCCAGACATTCCATAGGAAGCGATGTGGAATACGCAGATTACATCTCTGAGAGCTTCTTCCACTTCAGACAGGCAACAGATATCCCCCTGCACGAACTTGATTCCCTCTGGCACAGTTTGAAGTGGCTTCACGACATCAAAGAGAATCACATCGACTCCCTTTTGATATATGGCACAACCTAAACTGAAACATGATAGAAACCGTATGTTAGGATACAGCACCATGGTGCCTGAAACATTTCACCTGGAAGGGAGAGAAGACTATTAACTGTTTTCATGCTGATTATTTTTCTGATGGGAGTCTTTAAAAACTCAGCCACCTACTATAGGGAAGATTCAGCTGTGATAATTTAGGTACTGAACTAATTTCTCGCACTCCATCAATAGCTGGAGAAAAAAAATAGAAAAAAAAAGAGGCAGAACTGCTGTAAACAAAAATTCTGAAGAGAAATAACTGAAGTTCTGTCCCCTTCAGATCAGAAACAGAAACTTTCAGATGTGCAACTATTGCCAAATATTAAAAAAAGCGCCTTACTTGTTTTATCTTACTGCTTTTGTGATATCCTAATTCTGTCAAAACAACAGGTTGGTCTTCGCTGTTGTGTTTGAAATTTATGGAGGAGTGGGAGAGATGCTTCTAAGCTGCTATCAATACTTTGCCACGTGCCTACATTTTACTCCAAATCACAGGTATTGACACAAAGTATAACTCTGGTGTTTCTCTTCCACTTTCCTACATTTTTGTATGTCTATTGTGCTTTAAGGGGATGAGAGTGGAAGGAAAAGCCAAGCAGAAGTCAGGCAACTTCTGAGGTTTTTTTCCCTTCCCCTTACTTGAAATTTACTTTATTTTCTGGTCCTGACTGCGATCTCTCTCCTCTCTGTAAGCAGTTATAGTCTAGGGCTCAAAATAGGATTTTTTCTTTACACAGCCTGCAGAGCCAGCTACAGCAGGGGAAAATGGATTCCGCAGAAATGTGCACCTTATTAACAACTCCAATCCTAAACCATCGCTGTTCATTAAAACAGTACATTCTTGAGAGTCCAGCTGGCGTTGTTAATCTATAGAGCTAAGCACATGTGTAACTCTTTTCAGGTCAAAAGAAAAATGTGTGTACAAGTGTAGGCTTGTCCTTCCGAGCAGGCTGATGATGGTGATCCTACCCCCTACAGAGGAGAGCACACAGGTAAATGTCTGCGAGGCAGCTGGTGCCTGACATCTGGAAACGGGATCACAGCGTTACTTAGAGCCTCTGGAAACAGACTAACAGAGTTTGTTCAAAACTGAGCCCCTGGATGAACCAGGAGATGGGATCAGCTGGATCAGGTGTCTCAGGCCCACAGGTTTCCCTTTTACAGATGGATTTTGCTGCTTCCCAAGCAGCAGCCTGTTACATTTATTCCTGTATGTAATAACTATTTAATGCACTAACCGGAAGCCAAAATAACCCCCTCCTCCAGTAATGAGGACTCTTTCCTTGGCAGCGTTTCCTTCTTCCATCCTCTTTCCTTTGGCACTGTGTGCTGGAACTGACCTATAAAACACATCGCAAACGCACACATTAAAACCAATCCGCGTTTTAGCATCAGCGCACATTCCCGTATAGTTATTAATTGATCTCGTTCACGCTTTAATTGCAGCCCTGTGCTTCCCCGGCTGCCAGCAGGAGATCCAGCGCCGGGCTCGCTCCAAAGGGAGGCTGTTCCCGGAGGAAGGAGGCTGTTCCCGGAGGAGGGAGCCCTGTGCTGGAGCCGTGTCCCCCCGGTCCCGGGGTGTCCCCGTACCTGCGGTGCCGCTCCGTCGCTGCGGTGCCGCTCCTGCCGCGCTTCCCGGGGCGGTGCCGGATCCCGGGAAATGGAGCCGCGGTGGGAGGAGGGGAGCAGCCCGAGATGGCGGCGGGGACACTCGGCCTGTGCCGCCCTGTGCAGCCCTGTGCCGCCCTGTGCCGACCTGTGCCGCCCTGTGCCGCCCTGCCAGCCGCGGCTGTGTGGGTTTGTGTGCCGGGAAGGTGCTGCTGGTGCCCTCCCCTCGGAGCGCTCTGAAACGGGGGCTGGCGGGCTGCTGGTGAAATCGGAACCTTTCCGGTGTTGGCACCGCGGCCCTGGGTCGGGGCAGCCCCCGGGATCGATCCGGGCTGGGGATGGGCAGATGGGGCAGCGCTGGGAGAAGGGCTCGGGGGTGTTGGTGGGTGGCAGCTGGACCTGCCCCGGCCCTGAACCCCCCGTGCCCTGGGCTGATCCCGATGTGTGGCCAGCAGGGGAAGGGGGGGATTCTGCCTCTCTGCCCTGCTCAGGTGAGACCCCACTTGCAGAGCTGCCTCCAGATGAGAGAATTGGGATTGTTCATCCTGGAAAAGGGAAGGCTCCAGGGTGACCTATTTGTGGCCTTCTGGTACCTGAAGGGAACTTGAAGGAAGGATGGGGCAAAACTGTTTGCAATACGTGTGGTGACAGGACAAGGGGGAATGACTTCAGACTGAAAGAAAGTAGGGTTAGATTGGATATTACGAAAAAATTCTTCCCTCTGAGGGTGCTGAGGTCCTGACACAGGTTGCCCAGCAAAGTAGTGGCTGCCTCATCACAAGGCTGGGTTGGATGGGCTTTGGAGCAACCTGGTCTAGTGGAAGGTGTCCCTGCCCATGGCAGGGGGTTGGAACTGGATGATCCTCAAGGTCCCTTCCAACCCAAACTATTCTGTGATTCCATCAGGGGGTGTCTGCAAGTCATCCCAGGGTGTGAGGCTCTGCAGGGGTCTGGGACACTTAAGAGAGGCTGAGGAGCCCTTGAGCCATGGGCAGTTTGGGTGGACAGGGGAGTTTCTGGACTTGTTGCTGAACATTTCTTCACACAGAGGGTTGTCAAGCATTGGAACGGGCTGCCCAGGGAAGCGCTGGAGTCACCAGCCCTGGAGGTGTTCAAGAAAAAACTGGACATGGCAGTGCTGTGGTTTAGTTGACAAGGTGGTGTTGGGTCGAAAGTTGGACTCGATGATCCTGGAGGTCTTTTCCAGCATTAATGATTCTGTGATTTCCTGGTGCTCTGAAGGTACCAAAGCTGCCCACCACATCTGGGAGAGCTGTGCCCTCACAGCACCTCCCTGGATGAAACTGGCTGTCCCACATCCTGCTGCATTTGTCATGCGCCTGAACCATGGAACACACTGACAGGAGTCTGCAGTGCCCCGTGCAGAGGTTGAGATGTTTTTGGCAGTGGGAGGACACTGCACAGCACTGCCTGGCTGCAGCAGAACTGCTCCTGAGTTCAGCGTCAGTAGTCCCAGCGGTCTGCGAGAGAGAGCCGTAATAGGAAAACAATGATGAATTACACGATCAAAGTCTGGCTTGTGGTGTATTCCATTTTTCATCTGCAGAATTGAGCCACTTGGGGAATGCCAGAGACTGGATTCAGTGTCAAAACTACTTAAAACCCTGCAAGTTTCTGTTGTGCAAAGCCTTGACAGAAGTAGACACAGTAGGTTTTCTCTTGTATTTTTGATCAATGGCTGGCAAGAATTAGAACTAAACTGATTCTAAGAATTCTGTAAGTACTAAAGATTTTTTTTTAGCAATGATTTCTTGCTGCTGAAGCTCTGGGACTCTTAAATAGCAATTTCAAGATGGAGTTGATGCTGTAGCTGATTATACAGAGCTGCTGCACCTGTGGAGATGTGCGGAGTGTCTGGCATGGAGGGCATCCCTCAGTCATAGATGATTTCCCTGTCTCCTGTCTGTATAGCAGGAGAGTGGGTTTGAAACAGCCTTGAGGCATCCCCTAAGATACCATCCAGACATATAATCAATGGTGTGTTCACAAAGGTATGAGAATTCAAGCTCACAAGCAGAAAAATCACTTATGTTTTCCTAGATACTAAACATAAGGATTCTGTATGGCTGCATTTGCCTTCAGGATTTATGCATAATCTTGATGAAGGTTTTGAGAATATTTTCCCAAGTGTTTTATCACCTGCAAAGTCCAGAAGAGTCCTGAACTTTCCCTGAGATCTGTGGACACAAAGTTTTACTATGAGGAGTCTTACTGAGATTATGGCACTTGGTGTCTGTCTTTTGATCGAAGAGATTGTGTTTGAACGGAATATTGAAGGATCACGGAATAGCTGAGGTTGGAAGGATATTGCCCTGTTGAACCCCCTGCACAAAGCAGGTTCAGTCAGAGGGGTTCCACACGTTTCTGTTGGCACTGAGTATCTCCAAGGATGGAAACTCCGTGTTCAGCCACTTTCTCCTCATAGCTCCCAGAGCTTTGTGCTGTCTGAGCAGTGACCTCACGCTCCGTGTTGTGTGAATAAATCCCTCTGTTTGAATAGGCAGCTGTTCACCTCAGGATGACGTTTGTCCTCTGGACTTTGGGATGTGTCTATGCAGGACAATTTGCAGGATTGAGACCCCTCTCTGTACTTTCTGCTTTGTCTTGCTCTCTGCCTGCTTTGTCATCTGCAGTGAGTGAATTGTGTCAGGTTATCTCATAATTATGAATATTGTGGCTATAATAAGGCTGTAGTTTAGATACTGTAAAGATGTTGCTCTTAAACCACTATCAGTTGTATTTCTCATTGTAGTGAACTGTCCTTTTTGGCTTCAGAGGATAGTGAGGAACATTCCTTCCTTCAAAATGGTGACACCTATGAAAGCTGTGGGTAAATGCTGTCCTCATTTTACTTTGGCAGATCTGATGTTAAGACTTGACACTCTCAGATCTCAGCTTTGTACAACACATTTATTACTGTTTTTTCATTGACTATGGGACTCTGCTTTTCCTAAGGTTTTATGGACTTTCTGAATGTATCATAAGTTCTGTTTTGCCATCAAATAAACGGACTTCCAGTTTTATTTTATACATAACAGAATGTTTGGCCTGAGATTGTGTCTTTCTTTAAAAAATACATGTAAACCCTACTTTTCCCTTTAAAGATCCAGGCTTTTTGGAACATTCTTTGCATGTATCCCAGCATGCAGGGAATGAGACTATGCTATAGTCACTTGAAGAGATTGCATTAATACCTTGAATTGCACATCAGGATAGAAGGATTTGCAATGTAAGTGGGAATTATCTGCAATGAACCTGAAATGGGCTGCAAAGGAATCCTTAAATCAGCTAAATAAGCAGCTGCTGTAAACAGTGCAAGTTAGAAAGAATGAGCAATGAAATAATTAATTATTCTTTCATAGTGTGTTAGTTCATCTGGTTTCCTTTGCAATTTAAAATACTTAGCTAGTAAAATTTTTTTTGTCATCAAAATCCAAAGCGTGCCAGCAGTACTATTTCAGGAAGCAGGGCAATATTTCATCTGAGGAAATAAACCTTAGCTTACTGTTTTCTTATTATTTGATTGATTTCTTTTAGGTATTACTTAATTGTGATTTTTTTTTTTACATTGATCAGTGCAATGAGAGAAGAGAACAAGATTTAAAACTAGGTTAGGATCAACCACGTTTATGGCCTTATTAAAACATATAAAACCAATTGGTTAAAATAGTACTAAAGAGGTGAAAACAGAACCTCCATTGTGAATGGAATTAGAATTGTAATGTTCAAAATTAGAATCAAACATTCAATCTAGATTAGACTGGAATGTATTTCAAGGAGGACAGTGTTAGGGATAAAAATGCTAGTTTGAGTTTTAATCTTGGCTCTGGCAGGGGGTTTCCTTAGTGACCTTCAGAACATTGATTTGTGTTCTGTGACAGAGGTGTCATTGAACTTCCACCCTGTCCAAGGTTGTGGTCATGCTGGTTTCATTTGTGCTTCTGATGCTCAGATTTGTTTGGGAGCTGCTGTAAAAATGTTAGTAAACCAGGAAATCAATTGTATGGAGCTTAAAGAGCTCAGAGAAGTGTGCAAGTTACACCCTTTGAAAATGTTAGCACTGACTTCTTAGGGCACCTGTTGACTGTACAGTGTTGCTTGTGGAAGTGTCACACATCTGGTTATGTGGAGATGACCATCCAAAGTGCTTCTAGCTGCTTTTTCCTGTGAGTTCCAGTAATGGAAAAACTTAGCCTATTTTTTCCATACTGAGAAAGGAAAAGGATTTCAGTATTAATTGTATTTACTGCTTAGTGAACACCATTCACTGAATTGTTCATCTGAGCAGATGCTTTGTATTGTTTTCCTAATTTAATTCTGCTGGGCTCTCTCACTTGAGGAGATAGGACTTTATAAACATTTCAGTTCTGACTAGAAGGAGGTGCAGGGAGTAGTGGATTCCTTATCAAAGTAGGAATTCACAAAGTGGAAAGGAGCCTCTACTCAGCAGTCTTGCAAAGGGTCAGATTGTTTGCAGAGTGTTTTGAGATCCTCGGGTGAAGGAAGATTTTTAATATTGCACTGAAGATATGGGGGCTTTGTTATATAATTCTCTCTATACTGTCAAAAAGCAAATCTCCATTTTATTATAGGTTTGGGATCATCTTGAGTGTGGATGTGAATTTTGGGGTGAATGTTAACCTGTAGCTAACAAGTTCCTTTTCATACCTGTGCAGGAGCTGGGTCCAGTGAAGAACCCATGGAGGGAGGGGGATGTGATGCTGTCCCTGCTCACAGGGTTCTGTCCCTCCTGCTTTGCTCGAGGCAACTCTGCTCAGGGCTGTGCAGGAGGGAACCTTCCATCCCCTCCTTCCCCAGGTGTGGGGTGGGGTGTGGGTGTAGGAGGGTGCAGTCAGCTTTCAGAAGGTACAAACTGCTCAAACTTCGGCTGTTTCACCCCAAAATATAGCTGGGGTGGAAATAACCAAGCAGTTGCCAGTCAGACCGACTACTTAAAGTGTCTGGATGGTTCCTTCTGCAGTTCCACACTCAGGTGACAGCCGTGCCCTGAGAGAGGGTGCTGTTGTACCACAGTGCTGCAGCACTGACACCATTTATGTCACTGTTGTATCTGATGTCAGGGCTCAGTTTCCAGCGAGGTGTTGCACACAGCCAGGTGTAAACAACAGGCTGACACGGGTTCTTCCTTCACAGAGCAGAACAATTCAGGCTCTGTCATGCCTTGGCTAGCTTGGATTTTCTGGGTGGGTTGGACTGTGGTCATCTTCAGTGCGTTAGTTATGAAAAAATCATTACTATAAAAGAACTGAAAATGCTTGGAATTCTTTTGGTGAAGATTCTTAAGGAATAAGCTTGATTCTGAGGTGTCCATTCAGCAGTAGGAAGTGATGCATGCGTTCTGTGGAGCCATCAGAAATTAACTTCTTTTCCATTCTGCAATGCTTTGAAAATGTAGATTATCCTATTTCCAGAAGTAGCAGTTATTTATTCTAAAGGGAAGGGAAGGAAGGGAAGTTTGCATATTTTGGGGTACGTGAATGGTTGAGCACAGGACTGAGAATTACCTGTATTCTCCCTTTTTGCTTTGACAAATTGCTGTTTGTGGTCTGTCTCTTTGTGTGCCCTGCAGGGCACATCAATAACCCAGCTTTTAGAATGAGTATTTATTAATCTTCATAACCTCCATGGAGCTGAACAGAGTCTGCAGGGACTCACCCACTCGTCAGCATTTCAGTCCAGGTGTCTGAAGTCAGTGTTTGCTCCTGTGATATTGATCTTAAGCTCCCTTAAGCCCCGTGTGGTTTTGGTAATTTGACCTGATGTGTTACCTGATGTTCCGAGGTGTTGATATCTGTCGGTATCTGTTTACATAACATGTTGCACTGATATTAGTCCTGAGCAGTACGAGGGGATGCTATCCAATGTAATTGCAGCACAAGTAAAAGCCACATTTTAGCTCATCCTAAATCAATAATTTCAGTATTGCAGAGGGGGCACACAGGACTGCAAGGGCTCAAGGATTGAGCCTCTTTGTACCTGAAAGGATTATATACTTTAAAAGTCAGTGTGTTGAGAAATGTGTTATGGGAAGACCAGTAAAATATTACTGAAAATACCCTCACAGATGTTTTTGCTCTCAGGGTAGGGGAGGACAGGTCTTGGAATGCAGTGCTCAATGTCTTTGATTCTGTTACTTAAAGCAAGTCTTCTAAATTTTCAATAGGAAGCTATTTCAGAAGGTAATTATACACTTACATTTCAGTAATTGTCTGATTCAGTTTCAAGTGTGATTGATGTGCATCCAGACGCCCTTATTCACCACACTAATAACAAGGAAAGGCTTCCCTGTTGAAGTAATTTAGAATTTAATTCAGCTATCCCTAGGTTTACAGAAATCTTACCCTCCAGCAGAAGCAAGATGAGGTTGGTCTGTTATGAATCGTTGACACTAATAATTGAACACCCAGTTGATGGTACTACTTTGATCTTCTGGAAGGATCTAAGGGATCTTTCAGCTTCACTGGCAGCTAATCATGTGCTGTAGATACCATATGTAGAACAAACTCAAGGCAAAATGTGTTCATTAATCCGTATTTTGTACTGTGCTGGTTTTCTGTGTGTGTGTAAGAAGTCTGCAGACGCTGGTGGTGAGGATGAGATGTGTCAGCAAGAACACCAGGGCCTGAATTTGTTGTGGCATTTCTGTGGGTTCCTTAGTGGGAAATGTACTTGATGAGGGGGAAAGGAAGTGTATTTGCTGAGGAAATGTCTTCCGTCTTCACACTCCTGGTGCCTTTATATTCCTGGCTGAGTCTCCCATTTTCAGGAACTGCAAGAAAACAGAATAGACACTGGCTGAAAAAATGTTACTGCCATTTAGTTCCGTAATGACCTTGAAAACATTCCAAAAATTACATAATTTTTCAGAGGAAAGATTAGGTAAGAGTTTGAAATAGGGGAAAACAAACTCAAAAAAAGACAAAATCTCTTGCTTCAGCTCTGCTTGAGCGAGATAACCTCCATAAGGCTTCCTTAATGGCAGCTTGGTATTTACAAGAGCACCACACTCTTGTGTATTTTTGATACTGATTTATTCTGTTCCACGAAACTAATGATTGTAGAATTCAGAATTCATAAGCATTTTTTCATGGCCTGATGTGTGCCTCTCTTCTGAGCTATTTCACAATAAGAGATTCTGACACAAGCCTGAGTTTTCCTTTAAAAGGGGTTTGCTCAGAACCAAAAATTTTGAAGGTTCAGAGCACTTGGTCAAAACCAAATAAATCCAGTAACTCTAAAATGGGGCAAAATTACTGAAGTTACAAAGATGAGATAGTTATAACATGCATTTTTCTTTTGTTCAAAAACCTGATTTGGACATGTTTTATCCTGGAATGGTAACATGAGGAAGGTGATCAAAGTGGGATCTATTCAACTGGACGTGTGCTATAGCTTACAGTAATTTACTGCAAGTTATTCCTGCTCCTAGTTTTCACTCCTTGGGGCAGAAGTTGTGAGTGCAGCATCTGCTCATAACTAATTTTGAATTTTTGCTACTTTTGAAGGAGAAGCAAGATCTGAATAATCAGGGAATTGAAATATCCAATTTTTTCTTTGATTCTTATGGTAAAGCAGTTCTGAATGAGCTTTGCATTTGAAGTGCTGCTTCAATGTCTTTCAGAGAGTATCCAGCCCATAGAAACAGAATTTGTGCCAGTGGAAAACACTGGATTAATTCCAGTCATACATCAGTTTAATTCTTCATTCATCATAGGAACATGGAAGAAGCAAACATCAAACGCATTTATGGACAAACTTCATAAGCTGAAATGTTCTTCTAGATGACTTAGAGGAACAACATGTCCTAGTAACTGGCTTTCTTGTATAATGAAGGTTTCTCAAGTCGAATACGTAATCTTCAAGTTACCAAAAAAAAAAAAAAAATTGTACCAAAGAACTCCTGGTTCAGCAGTCATCGTTTTAACACAGAGAAAACATTCTGGTGCGGTTCTTTCCCCAAGTCTTTGACTTTACATTGCCTGAGCTTCTTTGCCCTTTTAAAAATTGCTCTGGGAAAGCCCGTGAAAGCAGTTTGAGTGGCCAGTGAGAATCCCTTCAGTGCCATATTGTTAACAGCAAAGCCAGCAGATTTCACCATTTTTGTTTCTCGTGTAGTTTTGGTCCTGGCTCCTTTCCCTGCTGCCATAAATAAAGGTAATCTCTGCTAGGAACAGGCATCAGCTCCAGCAGGCAGTTAATCACACTTCAACAGCATGCACATTATTAGCTTATCAGGCAGAACCATCCCACCTCCCATCATGTTTTATCTGTGTATGAAGAAAATGCCTTCCATAATTGTAATTGAGAAACCAAAATGACTCAGAGTTTGGAGGTGTCAATAAGAATTTATTATGCAGCCAGACTCCCCGTGTCTTGTGTGCAAAATGGGTCACTCTGCTTTTGCCTTGTCAGGAAGGGTTTTGTTCATGATGTCCTGAAGTTTATTAACTTGAAGAGAATTTCAAAGTTGGGTTGTTCCTTGTGAGAATAAGCTACAAACATTCCTCTCATTTTGGCTGGAAACTCCCTTATTATCTCTGGTACAAAAAGACCCAGTCCAAGCAGGGCTGAACAGGAGGCAGGGCTCCATCTCCTGTAGATTACATTTTAAAAAGGGGTCTCAGTTAACATCTGCTGCCACCAAATCCAGTTTTAATGGGTAGTCTTGGTGCAATATTACATCATTAATGTGTATTCCATAATTCAGACTTCTTGAAATTAGAATTATCAGGTTATTTGAGTCACTGAATTTCTTGAACAAGGTGACTTGGTGCTTTTGGCCGTAATAGCTGAAGTGATTATCACGGACTGATATCTTGGGGTGAAGGTGCTGTGTGTTAAAAACTTTTGATTTACTTTCTTCCTTTATGGAATAAATAGAGTAATATTTAGTATACAAATTAAGGCTAAATTAAACATATGTATGTGAATGCTACAGAGCATAGTTCACATGTAGTAGCTAAAGCTTGTTTAGTGCCTCAGTGCTGGAGGCTGCACAACAGCACTCTAAGGAAGGTTGTCAGAGTAATTTTTTCCCCTCTGGTGCCTGTGTTCTGTGGCTGCATCTGCAGCCTTTGAGTTATGACTGTTGTATTTCAGCTGCACTTTCTGAAGTCTCTGGGTGATGGAGCTGTCCAATTTTGACTCCTTTAGTAGCTGAACTGTTCTCTTGCAGGGTGAGGTACCAACTGTAAACCTTTAACACCATTTATATAAGTCTTCAAGATCCTTTACTGTAAATACTGATTTTATAAAAGCTTTCTGTGTTCTCTGGCATTTTAGAGACTTTAGAGATTACAGAAGGACGTATTTATAGCAGCACATACCCAAGTATGTGATGGCATTCAAAAGAATGGATGAAAATAAATGTTGCCACTTCTCCCATTTTCATTAGAAGTCTTTGTATTTCCCTCTTAATTTTCTGTCTTGCTGTAAAGTTGAAGTTTCAGTTTCGTGGATAATTTGTTGAATGCATTCCTTTTTGTGCAGGTGTGTACAAGGCTGGATTGTGCTTTAGCCTCATGAGGTTGCAGTAGCTGTTTAACATGCTCACAAAATTTCACAGAATACCAAGTTCCAGTTTTAAAGATTCCAGTGTTGCCAATTTCTTTCATGTATCCGATGATCCTAGGGGGTCTTTTCCAACCTAAATGATTCTATGATTCTTAGCCCTTAAAAATACTCATCTGAGACTCAGCTTTGTACTTTTTCCATCGGTGAGGTATCTCCTCTCTGACCTCTGTTGGTTAAATCCAGGGTTTTGCATGGAACTCCTGTTCTCAGAAGGGACACAGTGGGTGGCAGCGTCCCCCTCAGCTCCTTCCAGCTGGGCTTGGATTCTGGGAAGTTGTGTGAAAGGTGATAGAAAAGGTAAGAGTGGGGTGCAAAAAATCCCTCCCAGAATTGTGAAACTGGGGCAGTGCTCAGGACTGAACCTGTAGCAATTCTGCACAACAGCACCCTGGAAGGAGCCTTGCCTGGATCAGCATCTCGCTGCTGCTTTGTCCATAAATTCCAGCTCAGTGTGCCTCTGCTGCAATGCAGGTACAGTTCATGCCTCACTGAACATCTTGGGTTTGAGACTTGTTTTGATGGCAAGTTGGTTCAAGTTTGAACAATCTGTGCCTTCAACAAAAGAGTAGGAAGAGCCTCACATTCAGAGTTTTAAAACTCCTGTCATTTTTTAAATTTAGTTTATTTATCTTCAGTAATTGTGCTTGGATTTATCAATGCTGTAATTTTGTTTCTGGTAACAGACATGAACCAAGTGAGGATGATAACATCAGATAAAGGAGATAGAAGAGGATTATCTTGTGTGTAGGAAACACTCTGAATCACAACAGAGGCCAGGTGTGTCATAGTTACAATTGGCTGTGGGCAAAATCTTCACACAATAACATTTTTATCCATGCTTTTGGCATGATTCCCGTGGATTAGTAATATCTTATTTCCTTGTCTTTCTGTGCAAAAGCAATTTTTTTCCCACCTGTATCTGTCCATTTACATATGTACATATGTAAACATTTCTTACACTTCTCTGTGATTCAGGGAGATGTTGGTGCCTTTCTGATGAGCCCTTCCTGTCTCCACTGCCCACTTTGGATTTTCTCAGCTGGGCATCTTCCTACTTTTTCTCATCCTCCAGAGAAATTCTGTATCAGCATCTACAACACAGTTCTCATCTGGCCTTTGCTGTGATGTCTGTGAAGTGTTATTTGATGGGGTGTAGCCTACGTGGGCTCCAGGAGCATTTCCCGTCAGGATGATCCCTGGGGATGTGAGCACAGGACTGAGAGCCACGATCCAGGAGCTCTCAGCTGGGATTTTTCACTAAATAGAAGATGACCTCTGTGCTTCAGTTCGTTGATATGTTCTGTGGGAATGGTATTTCCTTCTTGGAACATTTGTGACAGCTAAGTATTTAAATATTCCTGGTGGAAAGAAGCGCCATTAAAAAAGAGATTGTGCCAGCAGAGTTTTTCTTCAAAATACCTCTTTCTTCTCTATTTTCTGCTCTAGAGTCTGGTTTCTAGAGGAACTTAATTCTTTCCCACTTTTCCAAATGTAGTTGGGTGCCTCATTTCCATTTGCCATTTTGAATATAACTGTGGAGACGGAAGGCTGAGGATGAATCAGTTATCAGCAGTTAAACATACGAAGGGAAGATTCTACTCCCAAGGATACAAACATATTCCAGCTAAATTTTTTGATTTAGTTTGAATTTTACTAGTGAAGTTTGATCAATATCTCCTGATTTGCCTCAGTACTTCCTGTGGTCCAGTTTTAATGACTGCCTGTCTCTCTGCTACAGTCATTGAGTGGCTTTCTCTGGGACCATCTCTCATTATTTGGGACATCTCATTTTCAAGCTGCATTATTTTATCAAATGTAATGGTAATCAACTCTTCTTTGCAACCAGTTATAAGGGTAAGAACTTTTAAACTTGAAACTTTCAAATGACATCGAAATTCTTACTTTATCAGCACGAAGATGTATTTGACATGATCAACTACTTTCTTTAAAAATAAAAACCCAGTTGAAAGGAAGCAAAAATTACTCCTAGGTACTTTTAAATCCTAGCTTCAGTCCATAAATTTGACTGTAGGCTTAAATTGAAAAAACATAATTTTTAACAGGTAACATAAAATCCTTCAGAATTGGATATGCTCTCCGCTTTAAAATGTTAGAACTCAGAAAAAGGGAATCAAACTCACATATGAGCTCATTGTTAAAAGTAATTGAGAACTAAAAACCTCCTTGGATACCTGTGTGTATCCTCTTAAAGTTGATAGAAACTGTCTGAGAACTTTCCTGAAAGCACGTGTCTGGAATAGGTCTTAGGCATGAGCTATTTAATGGTATTCTGGTCTGTTAGAATGGAACTCCTGTAACCTGGAACACCTTCACATTGTTCCAGAACACTGTCAAAGTGTTTACAGAATTTTTTGCCCCTCAGTTACAAGTGTGGTTCAGTGGTGAGCAAAAGCAGCTCCCTTCTGGTGTCCATTTGCATCCCATATTTCAGCTCAGTTCCTGCAGACATTTGTTCTCTGCTGAGGTCCTATCCTGACTTGCATCCCTAACAGAGAGAAAAGAACTCTCCCACGTTATAGAGGATGGGTTAAGAACTATAAAGGGTTATTAATTTTAATAACTGTGTTCTGAATCTGCCCATATATGTAGATATAAATATAAAACCCCCAGAAATCCCAGGGACAAGACACAGAACCTGTCTGCCATCTGACATTTTTGACAAGCTCTCCAGAATTAATCTGTCTAGGAGCTACTATGCTCAGCTTAATTATGGAAAGGCTGCATCTGTGTTCAAAGCTGTTGAGAGAGAAAGAAGAAAGTAAAAATGTCCACTAGGCTTGATTAACTGCTTTCAGCCTGATGAATAAAGACAGATGGTTACTAGTTATTTTTCCTTAATGGATTTTGGAGCTCCATTTGGTGGATGAATTAATGTTGTAGTTCCCAAATCTGCCTTTGAAGCTACGCCTGCCTAGCCCTTAGTGATTCTAGCAAAGTTTGCGTGCCTCCAAGAGAGAGGTTTGCCCTGAGGCTGTCGTATATATTGTTAAAAACAGTTTTGAAATTAAAAAATAAAAGTGAAGCGATAATTTACAGTATTAATAAAACAAGCTACGAACTCTGCACAGCTCAGGAAGGAATCCCTTCCAAGGGATGATTATTTTGAAGTGCCTGTGCAGACTCATCCCCATAGAATCTGCGCCTGTTTGGGAATGACCTCCACCTGGAGCCTGACAATATTTTAATACCGACTTTAAAACTTGGAGAAGTTCATTTTAAAGTTGCACTTGCTAGTTGTGTCACCTGGAAAGTGAAATAAATAGTTTTATGGTGTAGGTTCATTTGCATGAATCGATTATCATATCTCAGATCCAGGTGGGGAAGGTCTTTAAGGCAGGCTCTAATTCTCGCAGGTGTGCATGTTTAGAAACATGGCTATGAATATTTCTTTCCTTTGCTTGCGTGTGAATATCTGTGTTTATTTTTAAGAATGTGCACAAGTGTCCGTGAGCTCGGGCTCTCGGGGAACATTTAGGCCTAATGGGTCTCGGGACTGTCGTTCAGCAACCTATTAAATCATCTGTATGGTTTTATGTGTGGACAGTCATAGTGATTTTAATGGGATTAAATCTGCTTACATCCAAACAGTTTTTTGAGTCGGGGTTAAGGTTACTGCATGATAAAAAAAGTTTAAGATGGACAATATAATAAAGAGAAGCAAACCAACAATTACACTGAATATACAGATTTTTCCATAGTCAGTGGATTGCCCGGAGAAAAAAACAACATTTAACTAAAATGCTCCCTGCCACAGAACCATTAAACCCCCTGAAAGGGACCTTGAGGGGTCATTTGTCCCCCTGCTCCATGGCAGGATCATCTGTCACCGAGTCATTCCTGAACCAAACGCGATTGCAGCAGTTTACAGGCAGCACAAAAATGGCTGAGAAACGCCAGGAATGGGAACATCCTTCAGATCTCAGCACTGAAGGGGAAATGGGGGACATCTGATACTCAGCATTCAACGTAAGTCATTGATTACACACACAGTGAGGTCACAATTCCTCAACAGGAAAAATACATGGCTTCAGCCTTTGGAAGCGAGGGGCTCGTCCTTCGAGTGACAGCAAACAGAGTGCGCTGAGGGCAGGTGACACTTTGTCTTGGCTGATTGCGTGATGCTTTTTGAATCACGGCTCGTTTTTCATCTCATTTTGCTTCGGCTTTCATTTCAGAGGCTGCCTGATGTAACTCTGAGGAAAATCTAAAAATAAGCGAATTCCGCTTACGGGAGGCGGAGATGTTTTTAAGGGCTGGCAGGTGGAGGGAAGGCACGTGGCAGATGTGTGTAGTTAATAACCCGAGCGACAACGAGGAGATGCTACCACCCGTTTTCTTTCATCCCCTTTGCAGAGTCCGTGCTCAAAGCTCAGACGTGTTCTGGGGCTCTAAGTTGTATGTGATTCATTTTTAATACTGTCACTATCCACAGTGAATGACAAGTTATGTTGGTGATGCTGTAAATCCCCCCACTTCAAAGGGACTCTTTGAGACAGTTTCTCTGTCCACACATGCTTTATTCAACCTTTTGATTACTGTGCTTGCCTAATTTTCTGGTTTACCCCTATATTTACACTGCTGTTTATGAATTTAACGGCACCAAAAATTATGTGACTTTTGCATAGATAATTACCTAAATGTTTGAAAACATTTTGTGGTCTAACATTAAGATGTATGGAAAATGTTGGATGTAAACCAGATGTGTCTCCAGCCTGCCAAGGTTTGAAGACACGCAGGAGGGAGAGTTACAGAAAGATGATGCAGAGTGTGGTTTTTGTCTGATGTAGATATGGTTGATATGACTTGTGGTTAGGGCAAAGCATCAGAAGTAAGGCAGGCAAAACTGCATTTGCTTTTCAGGAAGCACCTGCAAAGAAACGATCAGGCTGTGGGCTATGAAAGCGTGGAAATCCTTTGTGTTCTGAGCACAGAGATGCTGCTGTTAGCTTCAGAGAGGCAAAGCTGCAGAGAAGGGAAGGGAAAAGGGAGATACAATTAAAATCTACTTGGAAAAACGAACTAAATTTCCAGTTGAGAGTACAGCTTATGTCTTTATTTCTCATTTATTAAGGCATCACTACTCTGTGCTCTGTCCTAGGCAGGGCTGGAATGTTACTCTGAATATACCAGAGGAAATTTTAGGGAACGGTCTGTGCTGTGAGAGAAATGCACTAAGATAAAGTGGTATCTTTTCTTCTCTAACACTCATGGTTCTCTGCAAACTGTTTCATGTTGCCGGATGACAGAAAAAAGGCAAGCAAGTGTAATTTCTTATGAGGATAACCTGGAGATGATTCTTGGCTAACTTCCTAAAGAGTGTCTAATTGCCTTTAGGTTTTCTGATTCTATCCTCTTCTCGGAAAATAATCACAACTGGGTTGATAAAATGACTTATTTTGGAAAGAGTGCAACCCCCTTTTAGCTATTCCTGAAAGCCCAGAGATCATAATTTTAATGATTTCTCTGGTGTTTTGTCTATTGCAGAAAATTTACAAAGGGTGATTAGAGTTCTTGTAAATACTGAAGAATAACTTACAGCCCTTGGCTTCATTTACAGGTCCACATTTGCCATCAGTACAGACATTCTTCACTCAGAGGTTCTTTCTTACATTTAAGAAAGATGTAAGAGATTTAGATAAGGAAACTGTTGCTGTTGTTATTATTACTATTACTATTACTATTATTATTATTATTATTATTATTATTATTATTATTATTATTATTGTCTTTTGTTAGTATTGAATTGTGAGGAATGGTGGGCTACAGTTTTTTGTTCACTGCCAAGGGATGATCTTCAGGATCTATTGTCTATCTCTGAATTTACAATATTTACCATTATTATATTTCTAAAAACAAAAATCTCCAGCAGCTTAGAGGTGAAAGATATTTCTTACTTTTCTTTAATAGGTATACACTTTATTTGACAGGAATTATTTTCCCCAAGGTTCTATTAAATAAATAGTTTGAAGACAAAGGAGAGGTCGCACAGCTTTATTTTCATTGGTACATAATCCTTTTTTGCTTTAATTCAGTTCATGCCTGTGAGTTCAGAGATCTTAATTCGCAAAGGTACTTGGCTGCATTTCTAGCTTTAGGCAGAGTAATGGTTTTGTTGTCTTTATTGGGACAATTCA
The DNA here is from genome assembly GCA_013398115.1 of Falcunculus frontatus. Classification (NCBI taxonomy): domain Eukaryota; kingdom Metazoa; phylum Chordata; class Aves; order Passeriformes; genus Falcunculus; species Falcunculus frontatus. The sequence continues at coordinate 1,730,343 of VZRV01004347.1, read as the reverse complement.
TGTGCTTCAGATTGAGTGCATGAAGAGAGAACAGGCTGAAGGAAGAGGATTATCTCAATCTTTGTACAGGAGTTCTGCAGAATTTGTAAGAGGAAAATCTGTTTGCCCAAATGAATTTTGTTTATGGAAGTTCGACAGTTTCTGCATCCAGGATGGACAGCCTGACAAATGTTTTTATAGCCATTAAGTCCACCAGAATCCAAATGTATGAAGGTGTTTATGTTCTCTCAGAAGCTGCAGCAATAAAAGTAATTTCTTTTTTTTTTCCCCCTGCTCCTATATGTATTTAGTCACGAGAATATTGTTTCTGTCTTGGTTAATGACTCATTTGTTGAAACAGATTCCAATCTGTTTTATGCTGAAATTATTTTCCAGGAAAAACCTTGTACACCAGAACCTCCCTTCAGAACCTGCAATGCAGAGCCCTGACCCAAGCCACAAAAGAACACGAAGCACACGGAGCAGGAGCTCTCAGGAGCCACAGTCACTGCATTGCATAGCTGAAAAAGCCTGAATCAGCAGGCAAAATAGTAAATTGAAGAGTTCTGTGGGAAATCATAACGTGAAATGAAAAACAAATCTGTGACTGGCAGGGAAAGCTGAAACAGAGGTTAGATGTGTGGAAAAAAGTGCTTCATGCTTTGAGACGGTAATTGATGTTCCACCTGGGACAGAAGAATATCAGTTGTATCCAGCTGGGACAGCAGCTATTGGATGTGACTCGTGGTACTTCTGGCTGAAGGGAAAATGCTGAAAGGAAAAAAATACTGACTAGTAAATTATTGGAAAGTGCAAAGAAAGCTCATGGGAAAAGTGGCCAAAGAATTGAAAAACAATGCAGGATTAGGTAACAGAGACATGCCTGAAAACCTCGTGGTTGAACTGGAAGCTTCTGCTATGTTGGAAAGTCACAGAGGCTTTAAAAAATTGTAAACATGAGGAAAATTACTGAACTCAAAAGGGAGCCATGAAAAGCAAATACAGAACAGAGCTCATTACCAAGGCAGAACCAAGAAAGAGCTTGGTGTATTTCTAAGAAGTTGTGACCAGGCTCAGCTTCACCACGTTTCTAAGGAACTGGGGAACCTGAACCTTTCTTCTGTCCTTTTTTTTTGTATTAAGAGCAGCAATCAAAAACACAGGCTGCAGCCATCATGGTGAAAAATGGAGCCAACAAAGGATGACAGGAGAAAAGCTTCAAGGAATGCGGAGGAAGTAAGTGAATATCTGTCAAGAAGTGATTTAGCCTCCAGAATGGGAATGTGGAGTCAACAATTTGATGTCTGTGATAAAGATCCCGCCCACTGGAGGGGTGTCCTTGCTTTGTCCTGGGGACAGTCTTCTGCAGGGATACTACACCAGGTGAAAGGTGCTGTGACTGTAGGCTTTCAAGGAAGACGAGCTGAATTTTTAGAGATTGGCTGTTCATGTTGCTGATTACCACGGAGTGATCATTCTCCAGGAAAGGCATCTTCTTTTGCCATTGAGTGACCTTCAAGAGTCATCACTTAGCATGAAGAGATTTAGATGGTGGGGCACAAATCTGCAAAGTCCCCAGGAGAAACATTGGGAACAGGCACAGAGATCAAAGCTCTCCGTGAGGGTGAGCAGTGGCCCAGCAGCTGGCTCAGCCAGGATTGTTTCTCTGCTGCTGTTTGCCACTGGTATGGACTGACTCTGGAATCAGGGTCCAGACTTTAGTACAGGCTCTGTAGCTTGCCAGGGTATTAAGGGAAAGGGCACTGAGTTATTGTCAGGTGGCTCTGACAAGCCATCTCTTATCTCTTGGAAGAAAGAACTGTCCTGGCAAGGGTAGGTTGAGCTTATCCCCAAATCAATTAACGTAAACCCATTCTCGCTGTAACACAGATCCCATGGTGATGCAACATCCTGACAATTTGGAGGAGCCTTCTTTTTTCCAGGAAACTATAAGAAGAAGGTGAGATAATGGTGTATATTCATAGCATGAGTAAGAGTGGCACAGAGAACCAGGAAATAATGCAAACTCAATTGCAATCCTGGGCTACTATACAGCTTTTAGAGCTGGAGACATCCCACAGGGGTAGAGGGGAAAGCAGGTCCTTTTTCACGATGAGTCGTTGGCACAGGATGATGAAAACTTACCTTGTGGCAAAACTGTGCTGGAAAATCCTCCAGCAGCAATCTGTCATTGCTGGTGTCAGAGAAAGTGCAGAGGCTTTGTGGAGTGGGTACTCCACGCTAGCATTTCTCAGCCAGTTTTAGATCAAACCCTCCTTTTCTGGTGTGCATGATCTACGCACTTACATGGAATTTTATTCACGCACCAGTGTGAACACATGGTCAGCTTCTTATTAAAAGAAGGCTTCGGTGTTTGTGTTTTATATTAAAGTTATAAACTGAGCATTGGTTCAGAGTCAGTCCCCACAGCTGTTCTGCAGGGGTGTGGGTGCAGGCAGGTGGTGTGCCCGTGCACCACAGTGAGTGGGTGTGTAAGGAATGCATGTGGCATCCCCAGCTTTCCAAATATTCCCCATCCTGTGAGCTGTGTCCGAGGGAGGAGCTGTGCACGAGCACAAAGCACATTTCAGTGGGGGATGTGGTAAGGGAGGCTGGAGCAGAGGGGGACTCTCGTGGAGCTTGCTCTGCAGGTACCAGGCATGGTGGCCACCCCAGCGTGGCCCCTCACCCACCTCTGCCTCATCCTCACAGGCTGAGGGGAGCCAGGGCAAACATCAGGCTGGAGGTGATCACTTGTGCCCCTCATCCCACTATGGAAAAGCTCCATCTCACTGTACCCACCAGTGTGAGAGCTCATGCTCTAAATGCCATCACATTTGTGATTGTCTAAATTGTGGGACAAAGACCAATGATGGAGAGAGTGAAATTCTCCTTGAAAATATTTAAGAAGATGCCTTGATGGACAGCAAGGTATAACTGACCTCAAGAGCAGTGTGCTAATAAAAGCAGACGCAGCAAATGGCAAAGAGAAGGGAAATTATTTCTCCTTTTGTGCACTGGTGGGAGGATGGGTGGGAGAGTGTTCACAAGAGTAATGAATGATGAGCAGACTTGAAGGTGATGTTCCTTTAAAAAAATGACCTCACCTCTGATGTAAACTACCTGCAGAGGTATGTAAACATTTTCACTGGCTAGAAAAGTGTATATTCAACAGATCTAATCCCTGAAAACCCCAAAGGCATAATGGAATGGAAATGTGCTTTGTTTCATCTCAGGTTTGCACCATGCACTTCAATTTTCGGTGTCTGAAATCAGATAGATCAGCACTACATTGCCTTGGAAAAGCAGCTACATCATGTTAGCTGGGTCTGTGGTAACATAGGCTTGTCTCTCAAATCACCAAGGATTTTTAAACAGGGTTAAATATGCATGCCTACATTGTATCTCAATCCCTTTGGCTGGCTGGATTAAATTTTTTTTTTATGGTTTAAATAACTTCCAGAGCACAGCACAATAGGTGTTAAATCTCTCTAAAATATTTAATTGATTACTTTCCCCTGCTCCCCCCAACTTGCTGTGGGTATCAAGCCAGTGATTCCTGTCAAAGCCAAGGTGAATGTCATCACTGGAGGTCAGCTGAACACTCGATCTCAGGTGTGCTACCTGTGTTCACCTAATGGCAAACCAGCAAAAACCTGCTCCCAGCCTCCCAGCACCCCCTGAATGTCAATTTGCTGTAGGTATTTGCTGAATGTGGAGTAGGTAAATAGGCAAAGGTGGGCACTAAAGCAGGGTAGGTAATTTGGGGCTTTTTGTTGACAGAGCAGGGTTGCCCATGTGTGATAAAGCCCAAGACAGTTTGTGTTCCAGAGATTAAATAACCCTGGCCTCACTCATTTTTGTCACTGCCCATCAAAAACCAGTTCCACTGAAACTACACCCTAAGTTTTTTTTTAAGCAGGAAAGCCCAACTATTTCTCGTAAAGGACACTGTTCCTTTTCTCACTGTTTAGGAAAGTGTACTTTAAAGATATATATAAAAAAAAATTCAGTTAATTTTTTCCCTGGAGCCAGAGCTTGCTACATCATGTCCATTCCCAGTGCTGTCAATCATTATCCAGCCAGCATGCTGTTCAGAAGGTGGAGCTGTCAGGCAGAAGGAATGAAAGGTAGGGAAAGGAAGGCTTCTGCTCCTTGCTGATGCCAAGGGTAAGTGAGATTATGTCAAACCTTTAAACAGAGTCCCCTTTCTCTGCCCCACCCCCTGCTCCTATATAACACACACTGCATTTAGCAATACCTGCTTCCACCCAGCCGGGGGTGGGGCGTGAGTGCCGGCTTCTTCTCCCCCCTGCCGATGGATGCTCCGGCCAGCGGCCCCCTTGGGTGGCTGTGTGCAGGTGTCACCACCCTTGTAGGGGTCACCATGCTCTGCACGGCCCAGAGGAGCCCGCTGGACAAAGCAAAGGTGCTGCTCTGGAGCCTCCTGCCCGCCCTGCTGTGTGTGGCCACGCTGGGGGCTGGCGGGGGGCTGGGGGTGTTGGTGGCCGTGTGTCTCGGCTGCTCCGTGTGCCTGGGGGACAGGGACCTGCTGCCCGTGGGGGACAGAGCCGTGCTCATCACAGGTAAGGTGCTGCCAATGCGCAAAAACAAACGAAAGCTGCCTTTTCTCACAAGTGGGCTGGAAAACTTCTTGTCCTCGGGTTAGTGCATGCTTGTGAGAGTTCCTTTTATTCTTTTTTTTTTTTTTTCCCCTGCTTGTTTTATTTGCTTCGGCAGAGATGTTTTTTTCCAGGTAAATAAGTGCTCTGAAATTAAGTAGAAAAGCATCTTAATAGATGCTATTATTTTTTAGTGTCTCGTTTAATCTTTGCAAGTAGCTTTTTAGACGTACTTGTGAAATTAACTGGTGCAAGAAGCATAAGAATACTTATGATGGTCTAATTTCTTAGGAGAGACATTAATTCCCGGGAGCCCTCAGAACATTACATTCATACATTACTTTTGTTTACTTGAATTAATTGTGCAGGTTGTGGATGTAGAGCTGTCTTTTGGGGTGTGTGTGTGTAAGTAGCACACACCGTGTCTATCATGCACGTATTTCAAGACACTGGTTTGGTGCCGTCTCTTTGAAACACTGAAATCATTTGGGAGGGAGTAATTCCCTTCACTAGCAGGGAAAGTTCAGAGCTAATTAATTCAGTCTCTATTACCACTCTGATCTACTCAAACCCCACTTTTATTTTGCAGGGATGGCATTTCTGTAGTTTTATGGCTTTTCTCCTGTTTTCTTCTAAAACTTTAGGTGTTGTTTATTTAGATGTTGTTTATTTGTGTTAATCAAACCTTTAAACTGGAATGCCTGCCAACTGCTTCTTGCACTCTTAATTTGCTGTGTTTTGTTTTATTTTCTGTGGGGTTTTTTCCCCCTCTGGAAAGCTGAATTAAGTTGCTTTGGTTTATATAGCAATTTCTGGCAGAATTTCATTTTGTTTTATGGGGACACCTGGAAATAATTTAGATTTGCCTAGCAAGCTTTAATACAGGGATTAAGGATAAAAGTTGAGAGAGGACAAGATAAGCAGCAAGTTCTCCCCTTGCAGTTTGTCTGCCAGTGGGGTTTCTCCCTGCAGGTGTGTCAGATGGAGATGGAGATTGGTGTGGGGAATAGGGAGTGATCCTTTCCCACCCCTGCAGACTCAGGGGATGTGCTCGCACTTGGGCACCTCCTTGCCCTTCATAAGACTGCAAATCTTCAGGACAAAGCACTCTCTGGGAGCTTACCTGCTGTGTAGAATCTGAATTAGACCAGTGTAAGGGAGGTAGGAACATTTGGGTATAGTCCAGTAAGGGAATGTGCTTTCCTCGTACCTGTGCTGCAATTGTCCTGAAGAAGTGCAAGTTTGGACATCTCTGACAGCTGAGTAATTTGAGGAGGCTCTTCTTTGTCTTTACTGGAATCCTGTGCAATTCATCAAACCCTCCGTCTACTGAAACAGAAGTTTTACTCAACATGTATTTTGGCTAAATTGCTCTGATTGTGGTGTTCTTTCCCATACCAACTACAGGATGTGAGTCCCTGTGCGTTTGCAGGTGCAAGGTGCCTTTAAGCAGATTTTGGTGTCATTTTCTCCAGTTTAGACAAGACCTCAGGCAGGCACTTTGTGGAAAATGGTGATTTTAATTATTTTTTCTTCTTCCCTCTGCCTTTCAGCCCCTCAGGGCTCAGGAATGTGGCTGTGTCCTGGGAAACTGCCACAAATCCCTCGTGAGACAGCTGCCTTTGGCCAGAGGCTGGAGGAAGCTCTGCTGCTCTCCCTGGCTTCTGTCACACGTTGTTCTGGTCCTCTTTGGATGTTCCTTGTAGGGTGCTGCTCTATGTTATTTATTTAGGCCAGCAGTTCACTGGAGTACCAGGATAAGGGAAAAACTGTGCCCAGTGGTCAAAATGCTTTGTCACATGGATAACTGTGAGCAGGCTTAAAGCCATTGCTGAAACTCTGCTGTGGATCCTCCTGCTGGGACCAAGAACTCCAATAACCTCAAAACAGAAGCTCCTGGCATACAAACACTTGAGGGGTAAATGCAATAGCCACCGTCCCTGAAAATTAAATTACCACCAAGATCTGAAGTAACAGGAATTGTAAAATTCTGTCCCTCGTTAGTCTGTGTGCAGTGGGATGAATTTCTCCAGTTAATTTGGTCTTTCCATTCTTGGGGAGAGGTTTGGTGCATGTTCAGCATGAGCCAATTGTAAATTCTCAGTAATGATTCAGTCACAGTCAGTAGTGACTGCTTTCCTTTTAATAAATCTTCTCATAATCCACAATTTATTTTTGACATAGAAGTAAGAGTGTGGTCAGGGAGGAATTATCTCTTTCTTTTCCCCCTCATGATGACCTAACTACTCTTTGAATTCTAGGAGTTGAAGAGTAAAGTTTCTCTGGACTTCAATAACAGGTCTGAAACTCAAATCATACTTGTTTTGGAAAAAAACAGGGACAAATCCAACATCAAGCAAAGATGAAAACAACTTTTATTGCTTTCTTGGGATTGCTATGCCCGTCCCAAGTTCAAGTTGCATTTTTATTCTGCCCATTCTCAAGTTAAAGCTGCACTGTAAAACTTAGGTATTATGTAGCTGTGGCTGTGTACTTGCTGGGAATTATGAAAGAGGAAGGATTTGATCTGAAAGTAAGGTTTTTCACTAAAAGAAAAGGAAATTCACCCCACCCCCAAACCTAGAAACTTGTCATGTCTGGAATATTTGCAGACTTCATGTCTCTTTAGGGAATTCAAAGAATGCAGGTTTGTTCTGTCAGGTCAGGACTGGAGAAGCTTAATGTGATGTTTGTAGTGCTCTGGTGCATCTTCAGCAAATTGCAGACTTCAAAAATATCAAAAAGCTGGTGCTTTTTAATTTTTTTTCCCCCTAAAGATTAAATAGAGCATGAGTAATTATTTTCTTCTTTTTCGAGATGCACTGATTGATCCAGACATTTAGTACGTGTTTTCCTCAAGGCACCTGGACTTAATATTTTTCACCTTTCAGGACTAAAGCCCCAGCTGAAAGACAGAATGCAGAAATGAAGATCTAGCATGATTATGATGAGTCTCTTTGGCAGTCGGATTCCATTGACTACATATATTGAATGTAGGGGCAGACCTGGGATTAGCTCTGATAATCTCTTCCTTGGTGTGCCAAAATCACAGACTAACCCTCAGAAGTTTATGGTGGGGTTAAGTAGGGAGTCTTGCAGCTCTTTCACAAACAAGAAAATAGTAAAAAATCTGGCAGGAGTTCCAGTCCTTTGTCTCACATTCAGATTCCCAGGGTTTGGAAGCTGAACATTGATGTAGTAAATTGTTATTCCAGGAGATCCTGGGGTACCTCCATGGATCCCAGCACACAGCAGCACCCAGGAGCTTTCCCTGCTGTCGTGGTGGTGGAGGGTCTGGTGTAGTTCTGGTGCAGTATTGTGGAACAGGCTGTTGTTTTATGGTGTAAAAAACTGTATTAATTTATTAAACTCCTCATTTTCCTCCTAATGGTGTCCTTTGCAAAGCTCCTGAAGCACAGCCCCTATAAACTCCTTCCCTGTCACTACCTGTGTCTCTTGGTGGGTAAGTGGGTGATGAGTTTCTGTCCTTATGGAGTTAAGTTTCTCTGTAGGTGGGAAGAATGGAAACCAGAATTTTAAAAATGGAGAGCAAATACTTGATTTTAACTTATAATACTTGGGGGTGTTGGTTAAGGAGAAGCTGAATGTGACCCAGCACCACGTGCTGGCAGCCCAGAAATCCAGCTGTGTCCTGGGCTCCTTCCAAAGCCCTGTGGGCAGCAGGGGAGGGAGGGAATTCTGACAGGGACCTGCTGAAGTGAGTCCAGAGAAGGCCACAGAGATGGTCAGAGGACTTGGAGCCCCTCTCCTGTGAATAGAGATGGAGAGAGCTGGGATGGCTTTCGGGAGACCTTACAGCCCCTTCCAGTGCCTAAAGGGGCTCCAAGAGAGCTAGAGAGGGACTTTGGACAGGGCACAAAGTGACAGGACAAGGGGGAATGGCTTCAAACTGAAAGACAGGAGGTTTGGATTAGATGTTGGGAAGAAATTCTTCCCTGTGAGGGTGGGGAGGCCCTGGCACAGGGTGCCCAGAGAAGCTGTGGCTGCCCCCTCCCTGGAAGTGTCCAAAGCCAGGTTGGACGGGGCTTGGAGCAATCTGGGATAGTGGAAGGGGTCCCTGCCTGGGTCAGGGGCCTTTCCAGCCCAAACCATTCTGTTATTTGTTCTATAGCAGCAGCAGAATACTGTGTCAAAGGGAGAGACTCGTGAATCAAATTATTTGTTAGGTATTCTTCATTGGTACCTGCTGGGAAGATTTGCACAACTGTGATCCCAAAGACCATTGTTTGTTTGCTCTAATAGTGCTTCCTGCAGCTGCTAGGTCATTGCTTTATATAGACAAAGTTTGGGAATAAGTTTGGATGAGGACAAAGAGGATAAGAGAAAATCTGATGCAAGTTTGCATGAATTCAATAGCTGACTTAGCACAAAAATGCCATTTGGAAGCTTTGTTAGGTTCTGAAAGCATTGAAATGCTCTGCAGGTAAAGAAACAGTTGCTTAGTTTTGGCTTGGTTACAGTCTGTAATAAAAAAGTGCTTATCTGAGGGATCTGTGTGGTGGATGTGTGAATAACATAGTGCTACTTCTTGGAATGAAGAAATAGAACCCAAGAATTTGAATTCCAGTGCCCTGTAATTGCTTTGCTCGTTGGAGATTTCAAATTAAAACGTTACTGTGGGGTTTCTTTCTGTTTGTTTTTTTTTTTTCTTAGATACCTTATCAGGTTTCAGTCTGAATATTTGTATAAAACCAAACTCGGGTTTTATTTCCTCTGTATGTGTAAAGTATGTCATAGAATCTGCCAGTGGCAGAGGATGATCTAATTCCACCAGCTCTGAGTCAGGAGAACATGGTCTGTCAATTTTTGAGGAACATTTAGAGGTCCAGCTCCTCAAACTTCAGGTCTGAACCTTTCCTTTTACTGACATACGTATTTCAGGAACTTTGTCATCATGTTTTTGTTTGGGTTTGCATGACTTTCCAATGTGTGTATTTAATTTTTTTTTAATGGTGGTGTAGCACAGACCCACTTTCCACGCTTTTTTGGTGCTTTCAGGAAGTGACACTGGGATTGGACACGCACTGGCTAAATACCTGGACAGCCTGGGCTTTGTTGTGTTTGCTGGGGTGTTGAACAAGGATGGCCCTGGAGCTGAGGAGCTGCGGCGGAGCTGTTCCCAGAGACTCTCTGTCCTGCAGCTGGATATCACCAATGCCACTCAAGTCAAGGAGGCCTATCTGACAGTCTCAGAGAAGGTGCAGAATGCAGGTACAGCTTTTTTCTGCCCCCTTTACAATGGAAGTACTGATGTAGCAGCTTAGCCAGGTGCATCTCCTCACTGTTGGCTACACCACGGCTGAGGTGTGTAGGACATTTCCAGGGCAGAGTCTTGGGCGGTCAGGGTATTTCCATCCATGACTCCTGTTTTCTGGGACTTGGGAAGATGGCAGTGACTGGTTGTTATAAATGAACCAATCAATATTGTGATTAAAGAAAATTTATTAATAATCAAAGTAGAAAATTTGAAAAAGCCACAAAGCAAAAGCAACACCGAGCCAGGCGATCGGCGCTGGGTGAACTGAGTTCCGACCTTTATCATTTTGAATCTCCTTAGTTCACGGCTGCGGTTTCTCTGAGGTGTCTTTTTCTACTCTTTTTCTTCTTTGTTAATTTTATCTTTTCAATACAACAGTGTACTTTCCTGTTTTTTCCACCACGTCTGACAACGGTTCCTGAAATCAGTAGTCGATTTTGCTGCTGGAATCAGTTTCTGGTGACAGTATATTATTTATTGCATATACATACACGGAACACACATCCTGGAATCATATCTTTGTAAATACACACGTCCTGGAGCTCTGCCAAACGAGGAAATCCCACGGAATGCTTATCTGTGGAATGCAATTTGAATGTACCTTGCTGGGGCTTAGACAGAAATCCCTTAAACAGCACAAGTCTTGACGGTCGCTTGCTTCCAGTATTTGTGTTTTCTCTCAACCTCAGCAAAATGCTGTAATCTTAAAATTTTAGCACGAATTATTTTGCATTATATACTACAGTGGTCATGGAGTGGGGAATGTGTATCTACAGGTCATCTCTGCTTTGGCCTGGAGGCACCATGCAGCTCATCAGTGCATTCCGTGTTTTCCTGATGTATTCCAGCCCTGTGCTTTCTCCTCTTCCCAGGACTCTGGGGTGTCGTGAACAACGCAGGAATCCTGGGCTTCCCTGCTGATGGAGAGCTGCTCCCCATGAGCGCCTACAGGCACTGCATGGAGGTGAATTTCTTTGGGGCTGTGGAGGTGTCCAAGACCTTCTTGCCGCTGCTTCGGAAATCACAGGGGAGGCTGGTGAACATGTCCAGCATGGCAGGTGAGCTGAGCTAAAGCACCAAATAAAGTCCTGGAGCAGCACAAAACCAATTAACTTCATTGTGAAAAATGCCAAGGAAGGTGTTGCTCAGTCTAGCTTGTAAATACACCCAGGGAATAAATATTAAGGCAATAAATTCAGGTTTTTCTTTTGTTTGGGGGACTACTTTCAGAAAACAGCCTTTAGAGAAGAGTTTAATATTGCTAAAAATATGCTGTGACAAAAAAACCAGTAAAATTCAGATCTTGTGTTCTAGATGCTATGAGTGATAACTTTGTGAGCTTCCATAAAGATGGGTGGTACATGACAGGTATTTCCATAACATGTTCAGGCAGAAGTCTGTGACCACCTCAGTTTGTGATGTCTGCCGATAACCTGAGAGCTGTGTGTTTATATTTCTTTAGAAATATTTTGGATGCCTTAGAAATACTTAGGCCTAACTTATTAGCAAAGTGGTGTTTTTCTATTTCCAGGAAAAAAACCCAACAACAAACCTTTTTAAAAATCAACATGTGCTTTCCATTCCTTTTCCCATAAATTTCACTTACTATGTATATCTATATACACACACACACACACACACACATATATATTTATATATAGATAGATATAGATATATAGATATATATAGATAGATAGATATAGATATCTATCTATCTGTATATATATATATCTGCATGTCTTTAAAACATGATGATCTATTCTGGGAGGACAGCTGAGATTCTGAGATGTAGGAACTAATGTAATACAATAATGCAGTGTCTGGTAGCCAACAGCTGAGGAGCAAGAATGCTCCTTTGAAAATGAGACCTGCTAGAAGCAGGATGTCATGCTGCTGGGGAAAGTATTTTGGTGTAGGATCTCTTAGGGATTTACTCTGTCATGTGCTTCCCACGTTTTCCTTTGCCCTTCTGCACAGCTGGAGTCCCCCTGAATCCTGCTGTATTGCTGGGGTGACTTGGGAAGGTGTCACCTGGTGTTCCCCTCATGCTGATGATGTGGCTTCACTGTGGCTGTGACATTGTTTTCTCTTTATAATCCCAGATGTGCTCTGTATTTTCATGTGTGTTCATGGCTCATTGCTGACACTGAGAAATCAGGACTGAATGATCAGAAGGACCTTTCTGCTGCTGCTCTGAGGCCAGACCCCTGTTTCCTCTGCACACCCAAGTGAAGCTCTCACTGTGGGTGCTTTGGGGCAATGTCTTAATTCCTGGTGAGAATCCCTGAACTGCCTTGAAGGGGTAAATGCAGAGCTTCCCTCTGCTGAGTAATTTGCCCTTAGAGGAGCTGATAATGACCCTGCTTAAACTAAGCTGTCTGCAGAGATGTTGTTGCACACAGGCTGGTTTGGGTGAAGAGTTTCCTCTTAATGCAGGGTCTGGGGGTCCTTTGGTGAAACATTAGTGGAGAAGTTAGTGAGGTCTCATTGTGCTGAATCTATTCCTGTCTGTGTAGGGCTCATTTAACTGGGCTCAGGTTAACCTGACCTCAGAGGGAAAAGTATGAGATTCAATTGGCTCAAACCAATCCAGCTTATTCAGGTGCAGGCAGAAGAATAATTAACATATAATTGGCCTGACTTCTTCAAGGGAATGGCTCTGTGTAAACAGCTCCTGTGGTACCTTGGCCATCCCAGTACAATACCTGACAGCACCAGTGGCTTACCTGAAAATTCCCCTGTATCTGAGGTATTTTCCTTTAAAATACTCCAACACATCGAGATGAATGTGTAGCGTGTGAAACAGATGCTGCATGTGGGAGGATGTGCCCAACTGCCCATGCAGGCAGGAGAAGGAGGGATGTGCCTCAAGGAGAAGGATTGTCCATTCTGCTCCCTCCTCCCTGCTCCCAGCACAGCTTGTGGTGGCTGTGATGATCTTAAACCTGTGTGGTGATAACACCAACCTTGTGGAGGAAGTGGGAGGGCTGAAGAAGAGAATATGCTGAAATCAAAGCATGTTTGTATTTTTCTAAAGCTTGAAGAAGTGACAATCTGCCAGTTTTTCTCTGCATTTGGAAGATACTCTCTTCTGGAAGCTTGTTTTTGTAAACATACTGGGTGTTCTCTTAGCTTTGCCATCTGAACAAATGTTTCTGGGGTTGAAAAAATGGGATGTAACAATAGGCAGGGGATCTGCTTCTCTGATGGGTCTCAGCGAGTCCTGTTACTCATGGGGTGTGATTCCAGCTTTGGTTTGTCCCCAGAGGTTTTCCCCACTTTTGCATTATTGTCTCTGGCCTTTCTGAAACTGTCTGGGAAGAACAGGAAAATAAGTTTGCTTTATAAATCTAGAATTGAAATTACTTACCCTATTCTAACTGTGGTTTATTGTAGGAGCTTGAAATTCATGTTATAGTGACAAGAAGAGGAGCATAAAGCTACTGCTTCACTAATTATATGAACTAAAACTTTATCTGTGTTTCTCAAACCAACAGCCACAACTTTCAGCAGTTTTTACCCTAAAATACAAACCAGTTAATTTTTTCTGCCCTACAAGGTGTCTTACCAGGTGTTACTGAGCGTAACTGCTGTAAGCAACTGTTCATTTACAACTTCCTCTCTTTTTTAACCTCTAGCAAGAAATTATTCCCTCACTGACTTGTCTTTAACCTCAGTGAGAGAGGCATAATTTTGGTTGTGCTGTAATCTGCCTTCTAAATCATGAAAATAAAGGCTGGGAAGAGCCACTGTTGAGGTTTATCAGGTTTCTATTGCTCCTGCAGGAGGCATTCCACTACCGAGATATGCTGCGTATGGGGCATCCAAAGCAGCTCTGTCCATGTTTTCTGGAGTAATGAGGCAAGAGCTTTCCAAATGGGGCATTAAAGTGGCGGCAATTCATCCATCAGGCTTCAGAACAGGTCGGTGTTTGACATTTCGGGATGTTCTTTCTGCCTCTCCTCTTTCCCTGTAGTTCAGCAGCCTCAAACAGAGCCCTGAGTGATTCTCAGGAGTCAGAGTTTTTTCCCCATTCTTTATGTGGGTTATGGAAATTAAGTTCTTTGTTTTTTGTGAGAGATGTTCCCTCCAGCTCTGCATGCTGCCTGCCTCCCCTGTCCTGGGCAGAGCTGTCTTTGCTTTGAGGCAGGGCAGGATTCAGGCAGTCAGTGCCTTCCCTTTGCTCCAGCTTTGTTGGATGGAGCTGACAAACGGAGCAGCACGGTGTGTCCAATTTGAGTGTTATGGCTCACTCGTCCTGCCTGGGAGCTTCAGGTCCCCCTGTCACTCCTCCCTTCCTCAATATCACAGCTCTCTTTATCGAGCTGCTCTGTCTTGCATGGCAGTATCTGCAGCAATCCCTGTCATCCTGCTTGCTTGCTGTCAATATCCTCTGATCTCTCCACTCCTTCCCCCTGTGTGTTCCTGCTGCTTTCTGTTCCAAATTCTCCTCCTCCTTCAACTGAGCACTTTTTGCCTGGCCTGTCCAGGTTCTAGACTCATCTCCTGCTGCACATGCCCTCACTGCACCCCATGCCTGCCCAGAGCATTTTTTATGTCAATGTAACTCAAATTGGTCTTTTTCCTAAGATGCTACTTCCCTGCATGCTTCCCTCCTGGGAAGGGGCCCTGTGAGGCTCTGGGCTCTGACAGCCTTTTGTGAACCTGCCTGAGGCTTCACCTTCAGGGTCCTGCTTAGCTGTTCTCAGGCTTATGGGTAAAAATGAGTCCTGGGATTTGAGATTTAAATATTTATTTAAATACTTTTCTTTATTTGCAATGCTTAATTTTTGGTAGTTAGGCAATAATTGCATTGGAGAAGCCCCTGCTTTCCATTCCTACATGATGCAGATGGGGTGGAAAAATAGATTAAATTATGGTTCTAAATCTGTCCTAATAGAAGGCTAATCCTTCAGGAAACTAGTTATTGAAATACTAGTGTCACCTGTTGAAAGAGCAGCTTAGCACTTGGCCAACCCAAGTGAATCCTGTTCATCTTAGTTTGCCTGTCCTCAGTTGTTTATAATAAATACAGATTGGAAACATCCACAAAATGAATCGGGACAGAATGGCAAAGTGGGGAGGGAGGGGGAAAGAAAAAATGCTGATTTGGCTGTGAGAGAGCATTTTTAGGTAGAGCAGGGGGCCAAATGGGGCATGAACTTTGTGCTTTTTGTGTAGCACAAAGTACTCGTGCTTTTCCTTCTCTTCCAGCTAAAAGCACTGGCTGCTGACCAGCTGTGGTGTTTGTTCTCCACTGACCCAGTTTAGATCAACTCTGACTGTTAATTACAGATTTATTATTTTTTTTCTAATCCAACCCCAAACCCACTTGCTATTCTGTGATGTTGCTGCTGCAGGTATTCAAGGCACAGCTGAGCAGTGGCATAAGCAAGAGAAGGAGCTGATGGAGAACCTCCCGGCAGACACCAGGCAGGCCTACGGAGAGGAATATCTCCTGGGGCTGAGGAATTACCTCCTCCAGCTGCCCTCCCACTGTGCCCCCGACCTGTCCCCCGTGCTGGATGCTGTCCTGCATGCTCTGCTGGCCAGGAGGCCCCAGGGCCTCTACACCCCTGGCAAGGGGGCCTATGTCCCCCTCTTCATCTTCTGCTGCTTCCCCCTCTGGTTCTATGACTTCTTCATTAGTAAGATGCTGAGTGCTGCTGGCTCTGTTCCAAGGGAGCTGAGAACATCAGGAGATGAAGGCAAGAACCTCTGAGGTGTCCACTGGTGTTTATCTCACTGGATGAGGCAGCTGGGAAGAACTCTCTAAGACACTGCTGCTAATTGTGCTTTGTTAAGTTGCATTGACGCTGTCTTGCAAAGAGGGAGATCTTTGTGTTAAGAGTAGTGTTTGGGAAAAGCAGTGGATAAACATAAATAGAAAGCTATTCCCAGATGGGGCATTTTTTGAGGAATTTCAGTGTTTTCCTAATGTCTTTATATCCTGCTTTCTGTGTAAGGTACCTCATGAAATTATGTAGTTCCTGTCTGCTTCTAAAGGCATCACCAGCACACACACAGATACGTAACATGTTTTTTTAAAGCAAAACAAAAACTCCCTTGAGAGTCAACAACCTTAAATCTTGTAAGAAGTTAAATATATTCCTATTGTTGAAGAAGCTTAGAACTGTGTAATACAAGTCTTTTTCTCTGCAGCTTCAGCCTAATATGTTTGGGATTTGGTATTTTGGTTCTGTTGCTGTTGAACCTGAGAAATGATTGTCCTTTTCCCCCCAAGTTTTGTGATGCATAGTTTTAAAGTTTATGAAGTGTTCTCTTTGCTAGACTAAGCAACATAAATTAGCTGAGGGGAAAATGAATGCAAACGGATCAAGATCTTTATGAACAGATAAACAATTTCCTTCCTACAGTAATAGAAATAGTAATAATGAGTGTATCAGCTGCTAATTTGATCTGACTGTCTGGGTCATTCTGTGCATTGCCTGTATATGCCTGTGCTTACCTGATTGTTGCTAAACTCTGATGTCACTTCTGCTTTTTGTACAATTCCTTACTCAAGTCTGGGTTTACGCAGAACTCACATTTTTGGCCATTTCTCCTGATACCTTCTTGTGTCTCCCTCTGCTCTGGGCAGAGTTGGTACTCCCTTGTTTAAAATCAGTCAGTCTTCATGTGGCTTTGCCAGAGTCCAGTGTCCCACTTCTGATAGATTGGGGTCACTCCCCTCCCCTAATTTTATTGCAGGGGCACCAGGTGCCCTCCCTGGTGCCCTTTACCATAAACCCCTTGCCAGTGGCAAGTGGTTGGGCAGCTCACCTGTGTTTTTCCTACCTTATTCCCTCTGTACATTGTCTGTCACGTCGTTGGGCTTTGAAAGGCTGTGATATTTTGAAAGAAATCCTCATCCCCCTGAGTCCCATGGTTTGGCCATGTGTCCTGTCTTTGACTAGATGCATTTCTTTTCCAATGATGAAAAATTGAAAGTGATCACATTCTGGGCTTTAAATGTAGACACACTTTTTCCCTTTCCTTTCTGAGCAACTTCTAACTCTTCTGTCATAATCCTACTGCTGTGATGTGCTCTTGCACCCAACTGGACAAAATCTCCGTTTAATTTGCAACTATGGTATTTATTCCATCACTGTCCTGTGTCTGTTACATCAATGCAAGACTCCTGTAAATGCACAGAGGATGCTCAGAGGGCTTGGGCCATCATTTGAATCTGTGTCCAGTGGGGGAATCCTCCTGTCCTGTACATTTTGTCACAATTGCTGCTTTTGCTGCTGAGGTTTATCACCTGCTGGGTTTATATCAGTGCCCTGATTGCAGACTTTTGCTTTCCTTGGAGGAAGTGTGCTCAGTGTTTTGAACTCAGGAAATCTGAGACTATTTCTCTCTCTGCCAATTTCTTCCTTTATCTATTTCCCTGATTTTTTATGTGTCAGCAAAAATGTGTAATAAAAACATATAATATTTAGTAACCAGATGGTTGTGACTCTGTCTCGTCCCGCCCTTTCTGCTTTTTGGGGATCAGTGCTACATGCCCTCCCTTGTTCCCATAGCAGGAGAGCACCGAGGAGGAAGGGGGTGAGGAGCTTTTCCAGGGAAAAGGGACAAAGATGGCAGCTGATGCCCTGTTTTGGGCAGGATGTGATCCCAGTTGGTTCAAAGGCAGCTTGTGAACTGGAAGGAGAGATGAGTGTGAGCTGGGGGTGTGCTGGGTGGCAGCCTGTGAGTTTTGGCTGCCTTCAGGGTGAGGGAAGGTGCTGCCAGGGAGCCTATCTCCATCTCCAGCGTGGATGGAGGTGACTGTTTTTTCCTTCACGCCCAATTTGGGTGTAAATTCTGTGGGCTGGAATTTTGCCCTTAGGCACATTATACATCATACAACCGAAATTTGTCTTAGCAGTCAGTCAGCTGCTTTGCCTAGCAATCTCCTTAACAATCTTTAATTGTTGCTTTGCTGTTTGGCTGTGGTTATAAAACGTAATTTTTTTCCTCCCCTTGACTTTCCTAATAGGAATATTATCTTGCACATTGCAGACATATTAAATTAGGCATTTACTTGGAAGTTTTGATTTCATTTTATTTTTTTTAACTTTTATTTCCCAGGAAATTTCTCTTCTAAATAGTCATTTTATGCTTCTTCACCTAACTACAAAGATATTTTAGCTAGTCTCTAATAATTGCGATATCAAAGATTGTTATTGTTTTGCCCCTACAGGGATCTTACTTTGTGTTTTAAAGATAATTCTGTTGTAACACATTATTGAATTGTGTGTCACTTAATGGGCTGTAGTATTAGAAGGAAATTTCTTTTGCTAATGGCTTGCATTGCAAATAATCCCAACTGTGAGAGTGGCAGAACTGCAGAATAAATCGGAGTTTGTGGCCAACAAGCCCACGTGGATGTTAGTGCTGACACTGGCTCATGCTCTCAAGGACAAGTGTCTGGGTGTTATGGTCCTTTGCTTACCACAAAGGCTGATCTGATACAAAGATATTTGGGGAGTGGGAAGAGGATGTTTTGTTCTAGCAGTGGAAAATGTTGTATTAAAACCCCAAACTAATTATTGTGATTTGGGCCTCGTTTCAAAGATAAAAAAATTTTGACAAAATGCACATGGTGTGAGGAAAAGCATCTGAGAAACTGAAGAAATTGGCTGTGGCCCTAGAAAAGGCCAATAAATAGTCTAAAACATCACTTAGTGCCCCACAGCAGTCAAGTGTGTATATATTGCAAACACGTGTATAGTGTAAAAAGGGGTTTTAAACTGTGGAAATCATGATTAAAGAGCAGGTTTTATACACATCTCTCTGATTCAGCCTCTGGAATGCAGGTTGTGACCAAGAAGTAAATGCTGTTGGATGCTTTTTACAAAGGAATTCCCTGGCTGGGGTCCTGGGAGGGTCCCACTCTCCTGCTCTGCATTCATTGCTCTGGCTGCCACATTCTTCTTCATGTGAAGAATTATTTGAAGATATGCAGCTTTGGGGAGATGGAAGGTGAGTTATAAAGCAATTTGTTTTTATAACTTTTTTTTTCTGGCTCCGTTTCCCCTCTTTGTGGGGCCCCTGATGACAGCCCTGCCTGATGTGTGCCTGCACCACTGCAGGCTGGGGAAGATGGGTAAAACTTTGTGCATTTTTGTGGTTGTGTCACTGACTGGCCATGGTGGGGAAGTTTTGGTGGCCACTTGCCAAAGGACCTACTCTGCATTTCATGGAGTGTTATGTGTGGGACTGCCCATGTGGCTGGAGGTAAAGAAAAGGGCTGAGAAAGTTTAAAGTGTGCTCAAATGAGAGCTCTGACTGGGGGGTTTGGGTTGGATAAAAGAGGTCGTGTAGGAGAATAGGGAGCTCCAGGTCACTGAGTGTTAGGGGCTCATGCAGGGACAAGGATTAATCCTAAAACTGTTTTCAAGCTCTGTAGGAGGTTGGGCAGATCCATTTGTCACCAGCAGGGCCAAAAACAGCAATGGGGAGAAAGCTAATAGTCACTTTGTCTAATTTAATGAGCATGAACAGAAATACTTTAGTTTAGAAATAATTACATTTCAGATTTTGCCAGTTTGAGTCCCCGCTCTCTTCAGAAGAGAAGGAATAATTCCCATGTTCCTCTGGCATGTATGAGGGGTTTTTTTGTTTATAGTTGCATATGAGAAGTTGTTAGAATTTTTGTATGTATTCTTTGTCTCAAGAAGATGCTGCCAGGGAACTTTCAGGTCTCAGTGATATCAAAACACGCTGGTTTCACTCTAAATTTACTCACCTGGGCACAGTATTGCAGAGGTACAACCAAAATGGGTCACATTTCATTTGCTTGAAGCCAAGAGTCCACATGTAGCCATCAGCACCCATCTGGACACCAGCTGTATTTGCAGCATGTTTGGGACAAATGTGTGAGTTTGGGCAGTTTTCCTAAAGAGGCTGGTTCTGGGATCTTTTCTGGGTCACAGTGTTGTCTGTTTTACCCTGTTTATGTCTGTATTTTGAAAGTCAGCTGAATTCCTAAAATGATGCAACCCCGGAGGGCATTGTGCAGCAGAGAGTCATCATATTTCTAGGAACACTCAGAGAAATTAATTTGAAATCCAATTCATGCAGGCTTCAAAGGAAAAGCATTCAAACAAAAAAATCTTGGCTCTTGCGAGAAAATTGGGTGGGGAATTTTTTTTTCCCCAAAAGTCCGAGGAGACATAAATGGAAAGTATTGCCACTGCCAGGAAACACCCTGCACAATGGATCCTGGGGTGCGTGCAATCATTCCTGACAGAGTTTTCCAGCTGGTGCAGGGCTCCCTGGAGTGCAGGCACCATCCCAGGCAGGATTTCGATAGCCAATGCCTTTGTCAGTCAAGCTGAACATCGGAGCTGTTCCCGTTCAATTAGAGATGTGTTCTGGCAACCTTGAGGCAGTGGGCTTTCACCACGGTAAGAGAGGTAATTGCTTTTACTTTTAAAGCATGACCAAACCATAAATCAAGAATCACTGACATCTCATGAAAGGAGGCAAGTTTTAAATCCCTTTAATAGGATAAATGGGTTTTAAGCATGTTGTATAGGTCACTGTAACCTAAGCTAATGAATCCGACTTTAACAACCTTTATGAAAGTAATTACACTGATGTAAACAGTCTCCACAGGTTTAATGCCTGGAATATGTAGGTTAAATGATCCAAGTTTATATCCCTGTTCATGTTGTTGCCTGTAGCTTTGGAAAGAGCACTGAACAAGCTGGGAACTAATCCTGGGAGCTCAGAATTTGGATCTCAGCATCTGCCATGAGTAAGAAAAGGGGGGACAGCTCAGTGGTCAAAGGGTGGCTCTCAAATCCTGGTGGAGCCAGCATGGCCTTTGCTACCAGTCTGCTAAATCAGGAGAGCTCTGGGAGGTGCAGAATGTGTTGCTCTTTCCACAGAGCCTTTCACAAGTGACCTGTTGGTGAGATGCTTTTCTTCTATGAGTCGTACATTCTGGCCATGTTTCCCCTGATTTGAGACTTTTCCCTTGAGGTAATGAAGGACATGTTTCAAAATAAGAGCCAGAATATGGAGCAAAGATCAAGGGGTGTGAGGATGAAAGATATAAAGAAAACAGAATGACAGTGACTGGTATAAAGGGGAGGAAGGAAGCAAGAAGGATGATTCTCAGGAAATGGGTTTGGGCAGGTTCAGCTCCAGTGGCATGTCACACTCTGGGTCAGGTTGACCTACCCACTGTCTTCCACCACCTCCTTCAACACATGACTTTTTAAAGTGTCATTTAAGAGGCTGTGATCTGAGATAAATGTACTTACTTTGAAGTCTTACATTATTTGGTCTTGTAGCATCCCATCCAACGAAGGAACAGGACATGGGGTGTGGTGGTGAGGACAGGGGTGGATGCTCCAAGCTTGACCTGTGTTGGGTGGTAATGGGAGACACAAGTCTTATATTTCCACATCCCTGTGAAAGGGGAGATGTTGGTCAAGCATTGCACTCCCACACTCATCCCACACAAGCCTGGAAGCGCTGACTTCTTTGCTCTCTTTCTTTGGGGGAAAGAATATCACAGTGTTCTTGGTTTCGTAATGGAAAAAGAGAAATTATTGGCCCTTAGCCATGGTAATTTACATATCAGCAATCTGTGAGAGAAGGCACTGCTGTCTGTCTGGGCTTCCTGTGGGCTTGCACTGTCAGCAGCCAGCAGCGACACCGATCCACTGGTGTGTGTGGAAATCTCTGGTGTGTGCCCAACACAGCGAACAAAGCCCTCAGGATGAAGATGATGTGTCTGAGAATGGCCCAAGGGTGATTTATTCCCCTGCTGTCTGAGTGAGCCCTACCTTTTCCAACAAAGGGTTAGGAATCAGTGTTATGGCTTCTGTGTATCTCAGAAAGCATCTTTTTGCCTTTAGTTTCTCAGATAATTGGAAGAATCACAGAATGGTTAGGGTCAGAAAGGACCTTTAAAGCTCATCTCATCTCATTCCACCCCCTGCCATGAGCTGGGACAGCTTCTACTAAACCAGGTTACTCAGAGCCCCATCCAACATGACTTCCAGGAATGGGCATCCACAACTTCTCTGGAAAAACTGCTTCATTCACTGCCTGAAGAACGAAATCCTAAAGAACTAATTTAATTAAAAGGATGAATTGGGGAAAGCAGAGCAGTCTTAATTAACAGTGTTCTAATGTATATACAGCAGTGTAATCACGTTGCATGCTTGGCATAGATGAATTAAGGGAATGATAGGCTTTTAAAACTTAGCATTTTTGAAAATGTTTTATCATGTAGAAATGTGTTAGAAGTTCATGAAGGGAGTTGGCTGTTTCATAGTGTGATTTGAAATGTATGTTCATGCAATAGTATAGTGTGGTTTATATCCCTTTTTCCCAAATGTTGCCACTATGGTTGCAAATGTATTGCCTTAGAGCAGGAAGCACTGCTCTTAAAGGTTAAAAAACCCCAACCAACCAACCAAAAACCCCACAAAAACATCCCCAAAATAGGATCCACTCACCAGCATTGACACAAAACCATGACTTTGGGCCATGCCATTGCCCCCTCTGCATTTTGCAAGTGTCCTTAAGGATAGGAAAAGGCTAACAGTAATATTAAAAAAGGACTGATGTTAAAAACAAGAAGATAAATGATTCTGCTCAGCCTACTGGTTTAACATATGGTGTGGAGAAGCAAATGGGACGTGGTGACAGACCCACATGGACCATAATGGATGGTTGTGTTCGAGGGGAGTGGCAGAACAGCCCAGCTCCACTGGAGTCAGCTGAATTTGGGCACCAGGGAGGAAAGGGTGCCTCAGCTTGAATGAGGGCAACGTGATGGATGTGCCACATACCAGTTAGAGCTCAAAGCTGAAATCTTTCAAGGTGGTTTAGTGCAAAGGAGATACAGGATCTCCCGGCCTGGGAGAGGTTGTGTCCTTGCTGGTGCTGGGGTGCACAGGCAGCAGCTGACTGGAGTGGATTTTTTGGTTTTGTTTGTGTTGTTTTAAAGCCTGTTGAAAGCACTGTTAAAAATCACAGACTTCCTCTGTGAGGAAAGAAGGAAGGAAGGAATTATGGGCTTTCACCCTAACGCCATCTGAGACTTTTAACTGTAGGATGTGATGTTTGCCTCCCACTGTCTGTCTTTTAGGGGATTAATGACTGAAGATGCGAATCTTTGTGGCTGTAAGGAAAACCTTAGGGTTTCCTGACTGTGTGAGCTGAGAGGCAGCTCTTGAGACCTTTCACATACCTTACTCCAAAAAAACATCCAGCGCTGGCAGAAAATAGTCAGTCCCAACCATTTTGAAGGCATTGGCTTAGAAGAACCCAATTCCTCTGAAAGGGTTAATCTTCCCTCTAGAGTCTGCACAACCTCCTGGTTGTAGGAGTGTACTGAGTGTAGGAACCTGCCCTGAGTGTAGGCACTGCTTTTGGTTTTTCCCTGTTACTCCACAGTGCTTGCTGAGCCCAGAGGATGCTCTGTTCTGGCAGTATCTGGGTGAGGAGGGGAAACAGGGCTGATGAAAGAGGGTTTGCCTGTGGTTGCCCATCTGTTAAGGTCTGATGGTCTCGTGTTACTGAGATCACTTTTGCCACCACGGAAGCTGGTTCCCCAGAGCTGCTGCTTGGTCTTGATTTGGGCTGGTCTTGAAGAATCCTGGCTTCTGTGCTGCTGGGTGTGCAGCTGTGCATCTCGTGGAAGCAGGAGTGCTATGGAGAACAGGGAGGGACAGCCACTGTGAGGCTGATCCTGGCTTCATCACAACCTGTGGTGGCACTGAGTGGCCTGGCAGGACCCTACTTGGATGTGTGACACACCTTCACAGACCTTTCTCTTTCCAGAGTGATGTCAGTGCTGTTTGCTCAAGCAGGACAGCACTTGCACATCAGAGCTGTGTTAGAGCTGCCCCCATCTGAGTGTATTTATTGCTATGAGTGGAGTCACTGGGAATGGAGACAAATGTTGGCTTTCCTTTGGGGAATGGGCAGCTCTTTTACATCCATCAGTTTGTTGCTGGCACACGTAGCTTGGCAGGAATGCTGCCAGAGCAGCAGTAATGCCTGCAGGATGGCCAGGGCAGCATTTCATGTGTGCTGCTATTGCAGGAGGCCCTGGAGATAAAGCAAAGGCTTCCGCAGAGAAATGGAAGCTCTTCAGGCTTGGTTTCCTTAACCTTTTGAAGCCCTGTTGTAGCTTGGGTTGTTCCTGGTTCTTAGTGGATGTTTCTACATCTAACAATTTCCTGGTGCAGTAATTAGTTTTTCAATACTGAAGCATTTAAGTGCCTTAATTTTTACACTAATGAGCTGGGATTCCCCATGGGTTGTCTCACAAGCTGTTTCAGCATCACAGAATTTCTCTGTGCCAAATATCACTGGTATCTTTTGGGAAGCAGGAGTTTCTGTGACCCCTCCGTGACATTAAGCTGGTTGCTCTCTGCCTGTGTCAAGGGTGACTTTGACAATCCCATTTCCTCTAGGCAGCAGAGCTGCTCACTGATCTTTCACATGAGCAGCTTTCTACCCACTTCCAACCTCAACCAGCTGAAGCTTCTCTTTCTCCTCGATCTGATGTATTTAGCAGCTTCAGTGTGACTTGGGACCATCAATAAAAGTGGAAAGTAGGTGTTGCTGGGGTACAACCCATCTCTCGTGTGCAGTATTTGGAGGAATGTTGCTGGCACCTCTATGCCAGTGCTCACAGGGATCTGGTGGGGTAGGATTCATTGGTAAAATCCCCCTTTCCCTAAAATCCAGACAGCAGAACCTGCTGCTGCCTGCTTGGCTGCAGCCACTCTGAAAACTGCTCAGACAGCAGTCACAGGCTGCATCTCTCTGCCAGCATATTAATGAGACAATTTACAGTGCTTTGCTAAATATTTACAGCATATTTTCACCTGAATTTCAGCAACAAATCCTCTCACCCATAGAGATGCTTTGGGCTGTGAGGAATGATGCAACATACTAAAAAAAAATATTCCCAAGGATCCTTAAAAGTCACGCCAGCAAACACAGCTCCTCTGCTGTTGAGCTGTGGTCTCCTTAACTCCAATAATGTAACTTTTGTAAGATTTAACAGGGAGACAAGCAGCTGATTTAGCTGTCTTTCTGTGGTAGATGAAGAGGAAAATCAGGCTGGAGTGGAGTGGAGGTACCACCTGGAGGATTTGTAGGAAAGCAGGGATTTCCACGGCTGAGCCGGGTGTTTTGAGGATGTGTCATTTTGATGTGTCCTGCCAAGAGGGACAGGTGGAACAGCGCCTGTCTCTGAGTGATAGAGGTGAAAATGATAAGAAGCAAGGCAATGGTGTGTTGTGAGGTGCCACCAGGAGCAGGTAATGAGGCATCCCAAGTGCCAGGTGCAGGAAATTCAGAGTTGGCTGCAGGACATCTCCCGTCAAACCCAGCGCTGCCTTCCTGAGGTGTCAGGAGATGGCCTTGGTCTGCTGAGCACAGCCCGTGGAGGCAGGGGGGTACCAAAGGCTTCTCTTGGCAATGCTGCACTGCACCCAGCCCAGTCTGGTTCTTACTGGTGCAGTAACCCTACAGCTCTACAAAACAGAGGAAGGACTCTGGATTTGGCAGCTTTGAGGTCACATATTATGTAGAAAGCTTTTGTTGCTTTTATTAAAATATCGTTGCCCTCACATACGTTTTTGGGACTGAACGCGTGGTGGTGTTACAGTGATGGACCTGCAGCAGGTAATCCTCACTGTTTGCAATGAACAAGTCTGGGCTACTTTTTCTTGTTGAAAAAATGATGGTTTTGCACTCCATGAACATAAACTTAGTGATAAAAACAGTGGAAGCCAATCTGAATGTACTAAGGAGGTGGTTTGCAATGAGGAGCACAGTACACACTGTCCCAGCCTAGAGCCTTAATTACTTTGAACGGCAACTAACTGCAAATTTTCTTCCCAGGTTAAGGAAAGAGAAGTGCCAACTGTTTAACCTCCTTGCAGACACAGTGTCCCCTTCTTTGGCTAAATGTGCTGAACTGAGGTATCTGATATTCTCATCCTGAGTAAATGCTTACTGCCAGGAATATATAGAGTGAGATTCACAGGGTGTTCTCATTAAAATCTAGATCCTTGTAAACAGCAAAAGCCAAAGGGGAAAAAAAAAATACAGGGCTTGAATGCACAAATGAAATCATATTTCATGCATAATTAAGAAGAAATTGTGAAATCTTCCCAGGCATGGGAAGCACTGCAGTTTGATGCACATGCAGTTGGCTGTCCAGAGCCTTGCCAGGGCTCCTTGCTTGTTTATCCTAAGCAAAAAGCATTTCAAGGGGAGGAAGCCAAGCCCCAACACTGGCAGTCTTTTCTTGTGGTCATCTATGTTGAACTGGAAAGCACGAAAAGTTCGAAGCCCATCAGCCCCTTACCAGGACTTCAGTCTTTGTTCATAATGTCTGAATAAGTAACACACGTAGGAATGAAACAAAACCAAAGCACGAAGAAATGAGAAAAACTGCCTCAGCTTACTGCACTAAGGTTAAACTGCAGAGAGCTCTCTCCTTCTCACCCATCCTTTCCTGACAGTGGGCTCTGTTTCTTTCTTTGTGCCCATGATGCCCCTCAGGCTGTATCTGGTAGAGGTCCCCACCAGACAGCATTAATTAAAGTGCATCTCTCCCTCCAGAGCCCTTACACCCCTCTCTTGGGTCCATCCAGGTAGATTCAATTTTTCACTTTGAAACTTCTTTTTCTTCCTCCTAATCTATGTGACTGCCTGACCGTGCTTCTTAATTAGATGAGTTTTATTCTTTTAAATCTTATCCAGAAATACAATTTTATCAATTCTGCAGAGGTTCAGAGAAATATGAATGGCAGCCTCTTACTATTCCATGATTTCACAGCAGCTGCCACCAAGGGCTTGTGCAATGATGGAGTTTATGAAGCCAGGAGGGAAAGTTGTTCTGCAGTTAAACAGGAGATGCTGTAGTTGTGTCACAATCTGCCATCTGCCATGAAAATACAGCTGAAAAGGCAGAAAGGGTGGAACTTAGAGCATGAGTGCATCCTTGCAGCACCTGGTGTCCTCTTTGCCCTGCAGAAATACTCCTTGGCCTCAGTGAGGTGAAGCTGTGGCTGGCCAGCAGTGATGAGTGTCCGTGACAATGGCCATGGGGGGATCAGCGAGGGCCATCTGTGTGCTAAGGAATCCTCTGGGCTCCTCCTGAAGTCACTGCCCACGGCAGCAGGAGAGGCTCAGGTTTCCTCTGTCCAGCTGTGCATGATCCTGCCATGGATCAGATGGGCTGGGTGTGAAGGGAAAGCTGAAGAGAGCACCAAGATAACCCTGTCAGACAGGGTAATTCCAGATTAGCCACTGGTGTGAGGCAGGGTCTTGGATTTCAGAGCAAAGTCATCTTTGCTTTGTCTCATGCAGAGACCCTCAGCTGGATCAGGGTTGTAAATTTTGGGTGTCAATAGACACTCCTGAAACACCTGCTTAGAAAAAACACACAGGAAAGCTCCTAGAAGTGCTGGCAGAGCCAAGCTGTTTCTCCTACCCTGGATGTGAGATTCAGAAAAGTGAGTATCAGCTCCAGTGTTTTCCTTGCAAGGTGTCAGGTGTAGGATTTGTTTCCTTTCTGGGATTTCTCGGGAGCTGAGACACTGAGGTTTCGGGATGTGCCCCATTTGTACTGGGACACACTGGGCTCTTTGCACCTGATCTTCTGAAGCGGTGCTCTAATTAAATGTAAGATCCCATTATTTTAAAGGTCTGTGCATGCCAAAATTTGGATATATGTTAATGTGACTTGGGAGCCTGCAATTCAGCACTTCAGCACAGTAAATGGCCTCCACGAGTTCCTGCCCATGAGTCCCATGGGTGCTGATCTGCATCACCAGGCAAGTGGCTGCCTCTAAGAATTTGTCTGTACAAGACCTCCCTGAGCTCACTCAACAGACCTGTCATGGAAGATGGAACTGGGTGTCTCTCTCCAGAGTCCCATGTAATGTCCCCACCACCACCAGACTGTTCTCACCTCCAGCACAGCAATAATGCTGGTTTTCAGCAGTCACATTTGCCATTTTCCAGCATGAAGCCAGAAGGAAGCTGGATAATGCAGTTAATTTAAATGGACTATTTCACTTAGAAAATCCTCTGCTAATTCCTGCTGTTTTCCAAGCTGCTAAAAAATTTAAGAAGACAATAATGTATGTCACCGCAGATAAGTAAAATAGCACAATTAATTGCATTTTAATTTTTTTAATCTCTTTTGTCTTGCAAACTTGGGAGAAGGTTGAAAACTAGGATGTTAAAGAGAATAATTAATAATAAGAGGATTTGCATCAGAACAGTTTTACTGTGAGATAGATCAGTTTTACAGTGGGATAAATCAAACATCTGCATGTAGGAACATGCAGACCATTTACTTTCTGCTTTTCTAGGCTCACCTTGAGCCTGTGTTGTCTCGCTGAGCCTTCACCTCCAGGTACACCACTGTGTCAGTACCTGTCTTTTGTACAAGCCAGCTCCAGCTGGGATGTGCAGGGAAAAGGAAGGTATTGTTTCACTTGGCTTCCCCAGTAAATCTGTCTCCTCGATGTGACTGGAAATCTGATGATGCACTTCGATTATTCAGCTAATTGGGAGATGAGTTAATTTTTGTGTCAAGCTGTGCAAATGAGTCAATGGGTTTAGAATCCTCCCAGCCCAATACCAGTCTTTTTGACATGCCTCTGAAAGCCTGTTCCTTTTCATGCTTTCCTCTACACTAAAAGAGAGGTTAATATTATTTATTCTTTCCAGGCAGAAAAAAACAATATCAAGTGTTTTGAAAGCTGTGACCTGGAGGTTTAATTGTGCTATGCAGTCAAGGGCAAGGCTTGTATTCAAAATTGCAGAGACAGACAACAACGTGGATCGACATAATAAAAGTTATTCAGCTGAAAGAGGAGAAAAAACTACACCGAAAACCTGGAGATTAAATATTTACTGGTAAGTGCAGTGAAAAAGGTTCAAAGAGGTGGTTGTGTTCAGAGTTTTAAAGACCAAATTACCTTCCCAGCAAAAGGGCTGCTAAGTGAGGTTTCCATCCCACCGGCAGCTGCTTCCTGCTGACGTCGGTGGCTTTTCTGTGAAATAATGGGGCAATTATGACTTGTTGACCTCAGGAGTGTTTGTAGGGAACAAGAGGAGAAGCACCAGTTGGTCAGGGCACACTGGCACAGCAGCAGAGCATCACCCATCAGCAGGAGCTCCAGACTGTCTCTGGGACAGGAAAGATGAATTTTAGTTTGGGTTTTTTTTCTTGCAAATAATGCCCCAGGCTGCTCTGACTCTGGCTGTTGGAACATGTTCAGTCCCACACAATAGCATTGACTCATGCAAAATGAGTGAGTGGGTCCTCAGGCTGAACAGGGGAGATGGAGGCAGTTGAAGTCCCTGTGCTGAGGAGCTGGGTGCTGCCACATCTCCCTTTTCCAACTGCAAAGGACAGCCTAATGTGGGAGCACTGCAGCAGCGCAGATGGGCTGAGCTGCTCAAGGTAACAGAGCACTTCCCCAAATTTTCCCTCCAGTGCCTGAGCTTCTGAGGCTAATGAAGCTTTAAGGGATAATGTGAATTGCTGCATAAATTGATATCCTTTGCTAATTGCATCAGCATTTTGCTTTGATGAAATTCTAGTATAAGGTGCCAAGAAACGAATAACATGCAACATCAATAGCTATTTTACAAAAAACAAAAGTCGATGATTGATTGATTGAACATCTGATGATTCATGGAGCCGTGAGCCAGGTCACCAGGAAAGGTTTTTAAAAGTTCAGTGGAAAAGTATTTCAACATGATAAAGGATCATCCCTTTAAAAAAATCAACCCCCAAACATTGTCAGAACATGATTTAGGTTACTAAGAGGAAGGTCACCTTGTTCTGCTCGCTGAGATGAGACTTATCACCACCCACAGGTTGCTTCAATCCTCTCTTGCTTTTCCCCCTCTTTGACCGCCAGCCAGTCATCTTGTCCCAGTTGCAGGAAATCAGGTGGCCAGAAACACTGCGGAAGGTCTTCAGAGCCAAATTGTTCCCAGGCAAGGGCTGCTGTGAATACCTCACCAGCATTTTCATGGCCAAATTGGATAGAGGCACAATGACTCTTTTTAGCTCGGGGTCTGGCAGAAGGAAAAGTCCTGGTATTCTTGCACGGTGCTGCCTCTGCGTCAGATGGTTGATAGCAAACAAATCGTTATTACCTGGCAGTTGGTTGGAAAGAGAAACTCATTCACTCGAGTTTAAGGACATAAAAAACTCATTGAAGTGGTGCCATTCCCAGAGAGCCGGGGGCTGCATCCTGCATGGCTGTGACCTCCTTTGCTGCTCCCTGCCAGTTTGTTTACCCTTATTTCAGACACTTCTCCCTTGACCTTGTGGCAGCCTCCTCTTACTGCTGTGGTGTTGACAAATGCATTTCATATCTCCCACTTCTGTGCTCCAGTGAGACCCCTCCCCACCATCACTGTGCGAACCAGAGGTGTTTGCACGGGCAGCAGGGTCACACAGGGTGACAACGGTGACACCAAAGCCAAGAGCTGATTTTGCTGTCCTGCTGAAGGCGAGGATTCGATGCCCTTATTTTCTTAGGTGTAATTTGTGATGGCAGCTGTTTGTGAGGGCTGTGAGGAAGTGGTTGGCTGTCCATGGGTGTGGGAGGTGGGTGCTCACCCAGCCAGCAGTGCAGGAACAGAGCCAAACATCCCGACAGATCCTGGGAACACACAGCTCCTGTAAACCATGGAGAAAAGCACTGCTGCTTCCCGAAATGGATACAGTTTGAATGAGAAGAGAGTAGAGTTGAGCCCAAAGGTGCAGGGCCATGGGATGTTGTTTTGGGGATGTGCACACACCCACCTCCTCGTGAGAGCCAAGGGTTAAAACGCGTGTCAGAGCTTGAGAAAAATCCATCCAAGTTGCATAAAAGCATTGCTCATTTCCAAATGGAGGGAGAACTGAAGAATTCCACTGAAACCATCTAGGTCATCCACCAGGACTTCCTCACCCTTCAGCTCCTGGCTCCTCTGGTTCACCTGCATGACTTTTATTCCCATGTATTCCTTTTTTTATTGGCACCAAGCATGTTACTGGAAAACCTTATTGAATGATATATACATGTCTACAGGAAAATGCATTGCTAAAGAGATTTCTGCGAGCAAATAATTTCAAGCCGATCTAATTTATTTCTAAGATGGAGCTGCAGAATGCATCGATCTGTCTTTACCCTCACAGGACTTTTGACGTTGTGCCTGTGCCGTTCCTTTGAACCAGTGGAGGAAATACAGGCTAAAAAAAATTTACAACAAAGTGGATGTATTAAAACGGGAAGGATGAGAAGACTGTTTACGAAGAGAAGTAGGAAAGAGTCTGAGCTCTGCAGTGGTTTAAAGGCAGGGGGTAGGGTCCCATCTGCTCTTGCCATCCCATAGTCTGAACCCATGGAACTCTCATGATCTCAGCTCCGCATCCCTGAAAACCATCCAGGGAAAACTTATGGATGTTTTGTCCAGTTGTTCCAGCTGATTGTACTGGAAGAAGTCAGTTCTCGCTTGCATAAGGGATAAGATGATTAAACTAAGGATAAGATGATTAGGTGTATTTGAAGTTTCTGTGGTCATGGGCAGCAGTGTCTAAATCACACCAAGAATTGCTATTAAGTCCTGCCAACATGAAGAATTTGCTCTTGTTTAATCTGATTCCACTTTTCACGTTAATTTAGCTAAATGAATGCAAGTCACAGTGTATTGAGAGAGTGGCTTATTTTAATTAATCTTAAACCAGTTCCAGGTCAAATGCAATAACTAGGAAGAAGTCACTAAAACTGATGTAAGTGTGTCTGTGTAGGCATTTCCCTGTTTAATTAAATGGCGTTTAAGTCACGCTTTTATTTAAAATGGTGCAGCTTTCATGTGCAAAGGTTTGGATCAGTTAAGCAACCTTACAAATTTAACTCTAAAAAGTTACAAATTAATAAAAAAATCAGAGAAGTCAGCAGGAAAAGCGTGTGAGAGAGATCCAGGATAGTCACTGGATTTTTCTGTCCCTGCTGGCCCTGCAAGCTGTGGCACTGTGGAGCTGCATGAGGTAGGTGTGAAGCAGCTGAAATCTGGTCTTCAGCTTCTCCTTTCCTCCACATTCCTGAAACACAATGAATTTCTCTTGCTTTTTAAACAGTGTGATGAAAGCAGTGGCATTGCAGGCACTTGGATTTGGTCCAGCTGGGAGGATGACACTGAGGTCAGTGTGGAACACACATTTGCTAATTCAGGACAGGTACTTTGTGCCACAAAGGTGGTATTCCCAAATGAGTGGATCCCAGACCTTGCTCCCCCACAGTCAATTATACAGCTCTTATCAATTTTATGCTTTGTTGGTTTTTTTTAAACCAACCCAAAGGAAGCGTGTATGTATGGAAGATAATTGCTAACAGCACTATTCATAACTCTTCCTCTGCTTCCAGTTTATGCCTCAACTCTTGATGTTACCCATTATGCAGAGATCAATGTGTCAAAACAAGGTAGATTTATAGTGAAGATAATTCTGCTTCTGAGTTTGAAAAAAAGAGTGTGATATTTTCACTGAGTTAATCAAAGGAATTCAAAGGGGGTTTAAATCTTTCAATTTTCCATGGCTCATGGAGAAGATGAAAAGTGTTTGACCTCTAGTAAACCAACTGAATTCATATGGTGGCTCTGTAGATAAATAAAATGTCCACCCAGACAGAATATTGATTACTTAGGTGCTATTTGCTGAATCACGAATAGGACCATCAAACGCAACAGCAAGAAAGTATCATAAAATATATCAGGGCATCCAAAGTGCTGGGCTTAATGCAAAGAGACAAGTTAAGTAAGTGGCATTAAACTAACAAGGCTGAGAAGTGGCAAGCTGCATTGCTCCAGTGCGTTATTCATGGCAGGGGCACGTCCTTTACACCAGCCACCTCTCACTCTGGCACTTGCTTTAGGGGGCAGCTTGTTAAAGGGACTCAGGTTGTCATGGAAAATTTGGCCTCCAAACGCTCTCATCGTGCACCTGGCACTGAAACAAGAGGCTTTGGGCTGGGTGATTCACCAGAGAAAGAGTTACCCATCTGTGCTGTTTGCAGCTGTATTTTTTTTTAAAGTGCTGGTTGTGAATCAGAGCTCACAGACTGCTGAGGTGACCAACTCCTGGGGCTTCTGGTGCCACTGGAAGAGTCACTGCTTGGGACAGAGGTGGCCACTCTCACACAGAGGTGGGATCAACGTACAGGGAGGATCCATCACCTTTCGTTAGACATAAGGAATGAAAGGGCAGAGTTTTTCCACCTCTTAAGAAACCACAGCCCTGCCTGGTTTAAACAAAGAAAAACAACCAAAAAAAGAGGTAAATCTGGGGATTTTGAGTAGTGTCTGAGTTCTGAGCAGAGACCTTGTGACTCTGGTCCTGTGAGGGATTATGACAGGTAGAACCTGTGTCTCTGGGTGGGCAGAGGGTACAGGATCACCTTCCCCACCTGTCAGGGGGATCTTTTCCATGCTGAGCAGGGTGGTGTGGGAAGCAAGAGAAGAGGATTATGGAAAATGTGGCATGAAAGATGGAGACACACTTATTTTTGCCTTCCTTACGGAAGTGAGCTCTGGCCAGTCCTGCTGGGTATTACACAGGTTTTACTATCAGAAAAAACTGAACCAGCAGCGGGGTAGAAAGAGACAAAGTTACAGATATTCTCACATGAAAGAAATTAAAATAAGTAACTTTCGCTTTTTTATAGGTGTGCAAGAAGTCACCATGAAATGCATATCCTGTTCCACCTTCTTTCTACAGAAAATACAAAACCTGCAATTAATTCCAAGCGTAGCAGCACTGCTGGAAGAAGTGATCGTAAACCAAACCTCAGACTAAAAATCTGGGTAGTAATATTTCTAAGTTGAGATAATTTTGGACTTGTCATTTTTGGCTGAAGTTCCAAGGCATATTTTCTTTTGTATTAAATACCTTATGTGTCACGAGGCAAAAATGAAAATAACCCCGGATTTATTTTATAAAGCTGTCTTCAGGCAGAGCTGTAAAAACTGTTTTGTTTGACTTCTCTTGGATGACAGTGGACTTCAGATTGAAAGAATATGTGTGCTGCAGGAGGCCCAGAATGATCCCTCCAGCAGATGTGGGTATCTCCAGTAATTCTTGCCGTAGGGTATGAACCTCTGGATGTGAGCAGAGAAATGGGATGGATCTGGGTCTGATGGGGGTATGGACACTTTCACCCTGCTATGAAAATCTTGAAGGGAATGTATTCAGAAAGAGACCCCTATTTACAGTAATTGATGCTTTTCAGGGATTATCCAAAGCCAGGCAGTCTCACAGGGATCTGCTGAATTACTGCATGAACTGAGGTCAATGCCTCAGCTCCTTCTGAAGGGCTTTTATGTTGCTGGGCTTTGGTGTACGAGAGGGGCACGGACTTGCACAAACATCTTCTTGGACCCAAGGAAGCAGAACAACAGGACAAGGATGAGCTGGACTGACATTTTAACAGCCAAAGAGGAACAGGCAGGCATTAGGGCTCGTGCCAGTATTTGGCCACAGGGGGAGGATTGTGAAAATGTCTGCGTTAAAAACCCCCAACAGTTGAAGATCAGGGTTTTAAAGAAAACAACCCAAAATAATTCTGTTCAATTCAGTATCTACATATCTTAGAAGTCAGACCATAGGTTGGAAGTCTAATGGGCACACACCTGAACTAGCACCAGCTCCTTGGTGTTAGTGAGGGAGAGAATCACCAAAAGCAAAGAGGGGTTTTTAGGCTTTGGTGTGGGCTGTGCTGCCGCTGTGGGAGACTCCAGGAGGGACCTGGTAGGATTTGCACACCCCCCTTGCTCTGTGCATCACGTGTTTGAGCACATATTTGGGGAGGTTTCCTGCACTTTACGCTGGCACAGCTGTGGAAGTTGGGACACTGCAATCAGGCTCCAGTGCTCACTGAGCTTCTGGTGGATTGCCAAAATCCCACCTCTGCCTGGGGCTGACTTTATGTGATTTTGTGCCTGTGAGGTGAGAGATAAAGTGGATCTTCCTGGGGTTACAAGCACAATATCTAATCTTTATCCCCTGGATTATGAATGGTGTGATTCCAGGTTAATAATTAACAGTGAAGGTTAATGGAAATAGATATGTCAGCTGCACTGATCACTGAGGCCCTTTGTTTTCCTATGGCTTCACACATTTTGGGGATGGAGGAATTCCCAGAAGTGGCTTTGCTGATTTGTTTGTAGATGGAGCCATTTGGCCCATCTCATCCCCAAATCTTCCCTTGTCCACTTTAATGCTCAGGTGGTGCTGCTCTCCCTTAGCTGTTTCTTTCCAGGCAGGAATACCAAAGAGGAGGGATAACCTTGCAGATAACAAGGCTGGATAATCAAACGAGGCTCCCATAAGTGCATTAAGGTTTAGCCTGATGCCTAGCTGGAGAAACTCGATTTTTAAGATATCAGACTATCCTCCTGC
Organism: Falcunculus frontatus; assembly: GCA_013398115.1. Lineage (NCBI taxonomy): Eukaryota > Metazoa > Chordata > Aves > Passeriformes > Falcunculus > Falcunculus frontatus. Next base: position 1,695,008 of record VZRV01004347.1, on the reverse strand, counting down.
CATCAAGAGACAAAAGTCACATCCATGTTTACAGGTGCTCTGTCTAAACCCTCCCAGAGATGGGACACACAAAAGCAAGAGTCTGGATCACTTCCCCCTTCTCTGAGCCCTGTGTTCATTGTAACAGGTGGATAAGTTTTTATTATTAATGATTACTTATTTTCCTCTTATTTTCTTACGGTCCTGGCTGGGCACAGGCTACCAAGGAAGTAAAATCCTGGTGACATCTAGTGGCTGCTGGGGCTTCTCTGAGTCATTAGAGGTGAGAGTGCCTCTGCTCTGGGTATTTCAGCACGCTGTGCACAGAACAGAGATGGAAACGGGCCTTTCAAGACCAACAGACTCCCACAACCTGAATTTAGAGACCTCCCCATCTTGCTCAAGGACAATATTGCTGGAATTGCTTTGATTTGTGCAGCAGTCCAAGCAGTCCTGTCCCACCTTCCTGGTCATACCCAGCACCTGTGATGCTTTGGAGACACCAGAAACAGGTGATGTCACCAAAGGGGACCCCAAATCCTGCTTTCCTTTAGAACAGCCCCCGATGTCCCTCTGCCTGGCTCTCTGTGGGTGATGCACTGACCAGCACCCACAGACTGGCTGTGTGCTCAAACATACCACAGGAAAATTGGCTTGCAGATGCCTGGTGAGAGAAATTTGGGCCAATTACAGAAATATTTTGAAAAGGCAATTTGCAAGGAACATAACGTGGCACTATGTGTTAATTAGCAAATCCGAAAGGAAATCCTGCGTGAAGCTGGAAGATCTGGGGCGGGTGCTAGAACACAGGCTGGCTTCATGCCAGGTAAAACTGGTACTTAGGCAAGGAACATTGATGTGATTTGAGTTTGGAAATGTAGTTTGGGCAGCCTGCAAGAACAGGCTACTGCCAGTGTGCATCAGCAGTTGTGGGTAAGTGTGGCTGAGGAAAGGTTTGAGAGAAACAACTGCAGAGAGGAAGCAACACCTGTGTGCTGGGGGGCTCGTGGCAGCTGTTTCCCCCAGGGCAGGCTCGGGGAAGGGTTACCCTCATTAAGGCTGAGCACAGATGCCAGCTTGGTCTTTTCCCACTGCTCTGTGCCTGGAATGGGGAAACAGGCTTTGATTTCGTGATGAATGAGTGAAATTGTATTTGGGTTCTGCTCGAACAAATCAGCAGTAATTTCAGAGTGCCTGAGCCAGAGATGAGGCTGGCACGTGTGGCAGCACTGTGTTTCTGCTGGTGTGCTCGCCGTGTCTCAGCAGGCAGCCACAGCCTGGCGTGAGCTGGGCACTGCCTCACCCAGCCAGGACTCCTCATATTCAAACACAGAATCAGCACACACACACAGAGACCCAGTTTCCAGGAAATAAAAAATACCAGAGTATGGGATGCATGGCCAGGCAGGTCATTCCTTCCCACGCACCATCTGCCCCCGCAGTCCCACATCTCCATGTGCTCCTGTGGTCATCCAGCTGGCCTGGCTGTGGGTTGCTGTGGGCAGCTGGGCAGCAGCTTGCAGGTGTCCTGCACTCATGGGTTGCTGGGGCAGTTTGAAAGCGAGAAATTGTAAGGGAAACTGAGGCTTGTGATGGTGCAGTTGACAGGTTTCAGCGTGGCCAGTCAAGGTGTCCAGGTAGTACCGGGGGGTGGCCTGTCATGTATAATTCATCAGGAAATCAGAGCTGCAATTATCATGTGTTTGCACAGCAATACATCTGTAATTAGTGGATATATTTACACCCATTACAGCTCAGTACAGAGAGAAATGAACCCCTTCCCCTTTTGTGCTGGGGTGCTTCCAACCACCGCCCAAATCCTCAGCATAGTCAGGGCTCAGATCACTTCACCCTTCAAGGAGGAAAAAGCAAGCAGTCTTCTTTTTAGCGGGAACCCAGGTTAAAAATGATGATTGGGTACCATCCAGGCAGCAGACAGGCTGTGTGGGAATACAGGAACCCTACAAATGAAGAGGCAGAAAGAAAATCCCTGAAGGGAGCAGGCTGCAGAGGGGGGAATGCAGCCCATCCCAGGCAGCCCATCCAAGGCAGCCCATCCCAGGCAGCAGGTCTGGCTCTGTGCTGCCTGGCAGGAGTGGCACCTCCCCATGGGAACTTGTCTCCTCCCTCTGCTGCAAGCCGAGTGAGAGCTGAGCCCGCTGCAGGTGAGCAATGCTCTGTCCTGCAGCCCCTCTCAGCCTGGGCTGCGCAGAACGCTTCGGTAAGTGAGGTCTGCTGATGGGGACTCTTACTTCACTCAAGGCCACTTGCATAAAGTGCCAGTCAAAGTGAATTAAGGAGGCAAGATCTGACCATGAATAAAGGTTTTAAGACTGGGGATCCACTTTCGTCTATAAACGCCTAATGTTATTTTTGCATTCAAGTCCAATTTTCAAAATGGAGTTGAGAGCAAGGCTCCCTGGAAGCCCTGACCTCGGGGCTTGTCTGCAGGAGGAACTCTACCCACATTTCTCCTGTAGTCAAAATGTAAGTGAATTAAAATAAATGAAATTATGGCCACGTTTTCTCTGATGGAGCACATCCACACAGGCTCACCATCTGCTTTAACTAATCTATGCTATGAATTCATAGCCCTGTATTGTTCAAGTTAGTCTTCTGGGGTATTTTTGGGTAAACAAAGATTAAATCTGTTAAGAAGTATGATTTACGGTAATGTTTACGTAAGGGTGTTCTACATTACTTCAGTCTTGTTTTGAACAGTTTTCCATGCAATATTAATCTGTTTTCCAGCTGATGAAATGAAATAAAATGTGTGCTAACTCTTAATATGCAATCCCTCACTTTGGACTGACAACGGTTTATGCTGGGTTTTGTTGAAAGGGTTCCTGATTGAGTTGAATTATGTTGAAGTAAGTCAATGGCCTGGAGAGACATTCTATGTTTAGGGAGTTGCCCGTGTTTAAATGGGGCTTAAAGTTGTCACACCTGGAATTGAATTGTTTCAATGCATTTTATGTATGCACAATCAGGCTCCAGGTAATCTATGGCTCTCCAAAATGAGTAAGAAAATGCATGCAGCTCCTTAAGAGGAGCCTGCTATATATATGAAAGCAGATTCAGGATGTTATTTCCATTGCTTAGTTGCTTTAGAGCTTTGTTTTCTCTGTCCCTCCTTATCTTTTTTACCAGTTATCTCGAGGAAAGACCTTCCAGTGCTGCTCCTGGCAGAGGAATGCAAGGAGAGCTGGCATGATTTCATGTGCCCACCACGGACACCGGCCCTCAGGACCCTGAGTGTGACAAGGGGTGAGTGCAAAGCTCACGTGCTGCATCCAACACACCCCAAACCCACTCCTCCTGTCCCAGGTAAACCACCAGTGGCTCTATATCGGCTTTTTCCCAGGGCTAATGAGTCTCCAATTAACAAGGACTTCTGTCTGCTGGGCACTAATCTAACAGAGATGTGTTTGTAATGATGTAACGAGGTTCCAAGTCATGTTGATAATGAATATCTGTTTATGGGGTCTATAATTTCGTTCAAGGCCACTTGCATAAAGTGCCAGTCAGAGTGAATTGAGCAGCATAATCCTAACGTTTGCCTAAATTCAGTGGCAAAACTTTAATAGTCTCTCTACCTTTGAATTTGTCTGTTGCTGTTACTCATCAGAAAAAAAACGTGGTTTTGTGCTATTGAGTGAGACATGGAGGAGGGTTTCTAAAGAGGGAACTGTGTCACTTCAACTAATTGCCAGAATTCAAAGGGAATTTAGGACTTTTTATGCTGTGGCTGACACAGAAGACAAAAGGTGTTTGACATCATGGCCAACAAATCTCCTCTGGTGGCTCCACAGAAAGATAAAATGCTTGCCCAGACGCATTAGTGCTCATTTAGGCTTTCTTTAATGAATCCTGAATAGCTCATCAAAACTGAGGTGGTGTTGATACCAGATGTATCAGAGCAGCCAAGATGTTAGGATTACTAGAGGTGGACAGGCCGTGTAATTTGGGTGAAAGTAGCAAGCCAGAAGGTTTCTTTATCTGTGGAATTACCTCCTGCCCAGGCAGCCCATCCCTTGCTTGTAGAAGTAGCAGCACCCAAGAGCCTTTAAAACCCTGCTGTCCCCAGAGCAGGAGACAAAGCCAATGTTGATGATGAGTTCAAAGGGCAAGAAGTTGTCACAGAAATTGCAACTACGCAGCACACATCCCCCCAGCAGCTCTCACACCATCCTGAATCCCTGTAATTGCTTCACAGAAAATTCATTTTCCTGGCTCTGAAGGTCTCCTGGACCTGGCCAGGCTCTGCCACCCATCCCCTGCCACTGCAGGGCCATGGACGCTGCCGTGGCCCTCGGTCCTTTCTCCCTGCTCACCAAAAGATGCCAGCAAAGAGCTTTGGTTCCTCGGGCTCAGCTGCCAGCACTGCACACCCAGTAACTGATTTTTCTTGAAAGGCCTGGTTTTGGCATATTCCCCAGTGGGACTGGAGTGCAGAGTGAAGTCTTATTCTGCTGATCTGGATAATGTCATCAGATGGAGACAAATGATTTTTAAGCAGGCATTTCCACTAATTTCAGCAGTGAATTTTTTCCAATTAAAAAAAAAAAAAAGACTAAATCCCATGTGTGCTCATGCAGGAGTGTGGTCTATAATATTTAAATTTCCATATCCCAAAGGCTGGGTACAATGGAGAAATCAACAATTCAGGAAATAGGAACTGTGGATTTGCATTGGCCTTGAAGAAATGTATTCTGCAAAATCTTTTAAGATAAGGGAAAGAGGCAAGATACCTTTTATAGAGTTTTCTGAGTTCTAAAACTTGTGGTTTGAACTGAAGCTACAATAGGAATGGGATGATGGGATGGAAAGAAAGGAGATGGGAGTGCTTAGATGATGGTGAGGGAACCTGGGCTCTGTATTTGGGAGAGAAGTGAGGTGATTATTAAGGAACAACAATAAAATTGTAAAGGCATTTGGTCATCCAAGCTACAGGGAAATCTGCAGAAGAACTTTATGGATGTCCCAGCCCTGGTGACCCACACACAGCCAGACCTCTGCGGGGCTGCACACTCCATTTGCTGCAGGCACACACCAGAGGGATTCAATAACTCACACAGAATTAACAGGACTTCCCCATGCTGAGCACAAACCCAGGCGTGCAGCCACGTGTGACACGTGTACACACACGTGTGTGAGTGTTCGCCTCCAAAGCTGCCTGGGTTTGCATTATTCACACCCCAGAGCCAACAGCTGCCCCAAAAAACTCAGCCAAAGCTGGTTCTCCCCTCCCAGCCCAGGAAACCCTCTGTTAGGATAGTTGGGCAGTTTTCTGATCACTAAAAAATTCTTCAGAAGGATTTTAAAGCGAGCTCTCTAGAGCCCAGGGATCACGACGGTTCAGTAGGGCTGGAGATGGAGTAAAATCACAGTGACATCTAGTGATCACTAATGTTTCACAAAGGTGCTACCAGTGGAAACAATAAACATATATAAGAAAAATAAATCAGCATTTTAAACACATGGCACAAAAATTCAGAAGCCAGGGAAAGAGGTAGGCTGCGAGTGAGGGTAGATTATGTGAACCAAAGTGCTGCAGGGCTGTCAGAGAGCAAAGTGCCGCAGCTGTGGAAGGGCTGGGGGATGATTTCTGCAGGGATCTTTCCGAGGCCTGCATTTCTCCCTGCTTCAGCAGAGTTTGCTGATGGTACTAAATTGCTGCACATTCATATAAAAGAAACTTGACGTTTTGGAGAGTGGGAATAGAACTAATAAAATGATGTGCAGCTTGGAAAGTACGAGCCAGTCCCCAGAGAGGGGAGAGCAAAATGAACCCTGTTCCATGGCTGGAATATGTGGTGTGCCAGCAGCTCTGCCTTAGTGCCAGACAGACACTGGAAGAGAAGGGAAATAAAGAGGGAATGCCAGCTGGGCATCAGAGCTACAATTCAGGTTTGCATCTTGAACCAAAGTGGGATTTGGGTTTGTGCTTGGCAGCAGTAGGAACTAACTGGTTTTGTGATGTTGATTGAGTGTTTTCCACTCCGGGTTACTGATTGACTGATGGCAGTTTAGAGAAAAAAAAAAAAAAAAAGGATTTTTCTTCTGGTTGTGAGTATCAGCCAGGCAGTCTGGGCACAGTCATGCCCACTTGGCCAGGCTGGGCTTCAATTCTGCTGTCATGCCCAAGCACCCCATGCACTGCATTACCCTGCTGGGGCTGAACCCCATTAATGAGCAAAGGATTAAGAAAAACTCTTTCTCCAAGGAGGATGGGGCAGGACATTGCCTATTTATGTCTTCATTGTGCAGAGTGATGAAAACCCAATCAGATGGATTAGCTGGAGTTACAGTGGGGACAGAGAACTGATGCAGTTGGTGAATTGATTTTGCGGATTTAACCCAGGAATCTTTGTGGCCACATAAATATGCAGGCAAATTTTTGTATGATGAAACATTCAGGAGCTGCTTTGACAAAAGTTGAGAAGGAAGCTCTCAGCCAATTTCCAAGCCCTTCCCTTGAGTCCCCAGCAGCCAGGCAGGTTTAGTCTCTCAATTATTAGCTGAAAGCAGAATATACATTCTCTCTGTCTGATTTTGGATGCCGCTGGAGAATATCCCTCAGATAGATGCGTAAGGGGAGAGACAGATTCAGGCACATCAGATGCTGTGGCTGCTTCTGACTGTTGTGAGCAATAACCACAGAATGGGAGTTTATTAAAAATGGTAGCACAAATTAAGTACTGGGTTTCTATGATTAGGTATGAGATTTTCTAGAAGGAAGAAATGTGTAGTGGGGCTTCAGACGCTGCATTTCAGTAAAGATTTTGATACAATGCTGTCTGGAATGTCATTAACTATGCTGCCATAGACAGGAATTAGAAGAATAATTGCAAATTGGATAAGGACCTGGCAAAAGACAGATGATTTGGTGAGGTTGCTTAGTGCTTTCATGGGGATAAAGGGGATGGTGTTCACCTGCTGAAGGATTTAGAGACCTGCTCACTCCATCTTCCCTGGAGAGCTGGGGAGCACCTGGTGCCACTCATGAAAGCTGGAAAATGAGGAAAAAAGACATTGCAGCTGCTTTGCTGGCCTGGCTGGCTGCTGAGTCCTTCTGCATCTTGGAAATTTCCCAAAGGGTTTGCACAGCTTGGATATTTTAGCAGAAAGCTGTCCTGAGTTGAAGGCACTTTATTCCATCACCACCCCGGGTTCAGGGTCTCAGCCTCCAGCCCCAGAGACAACAATATATTTGTCAACATCATGTCTGAGTCTGTTTGTGTGGCCCAGGGGATGGCAGGGGCTGCACTGGAACACAAGGTGCAGCACCTGATGCTGGGCAGGTCCCAGCACAACTGCTGAGAAAGCAATTAAAAATAGCATTAGTGTGAATTGACAAATCTAGTGCTTGGTTTGGTCTCAGAGGGACGTGGCTGAACCACAGGCTTTTCTCTGTGACAGCTCTATTTATTTTAAATAGAGGAGCAGAAGAGATATCTCTCCAGATGCTTAAAAAGCAGGTGGTTACTTTTCAAAGACTATTTGACCAAAATTTCACACCACAGCTATTAAATAAGGGTTTGGAAGGCGGATGACAATCTTCCATCATGACAGAATCCTCAGCATCTGCCTGTGAGGAGACACTGCCCTGGGTGTGGCATCAATTTGCAATGGTGTGATGAGGAAAAGGAAGTACCATGACCACTGAAAGGAAATTAGTTGCCTTTTACCTTAGGGGATGGAAATGCCCAGGGATGATGTCAAATTAATCAGGTTCATCGTCTCCCAGCAATGGCCATTCACTAGTCTGTATGATCAAGGATCAAATTGCTCCTTGCTAGAAAAAAAGTGGTAATATTGTGGGTAATATTTGGGTCAGCACAGCAGATGTGGAGCTGCTTTTTGGGAAAGGGCTGCTTCTTGGCATAACTGGATTCCTGGATACTGGATTTCTGACTAGATTCAGCAACTTGAATTTCTTTTTTTACAAGGTTCACTCAGCTCGCAGTGCAGAAGTGATTTTAGATCCCACCAGCTATGACAATTTACACTGAATTCCCTTCTCCACTCTGCACTCCAGAATATGACTTCTGCTCTGACCACACCTAAAATCTGCTTCCCAGCTTTCAGCCCCTCCCAAACTCCTGGAGGGCTCATTCCTCCTCCCATCCCTCCTCAGGTACCCCAGTGCAGCATGCCAGCCAGCAAATCCACGGGCAATTCCTCCCAGCTCCTTTTGCTCCCCTCCTGCTCCAGGTGTGAAAACTACACCTCTCTTCTTTTCCATGCACCTGTACATGGTGCACATTGCTTTGTGCTGTCCATACCAGCTGTAAACACAAGGGGCAGCCAGAAAAAACCTGTGAAAAGGGTATTTAAGTGTGCACGAGTCCCTGCAGTGCCACCTGGGAGTCACACCAGTGCCCCCTGAGTGCATTGCAGGGCAGAAAGCCAATAAAATCCTAGTAAAGGTAAGTCTGGGAGAGCATTTTTAATCCAGAGCATCTCTCCTTTCTCTTCCCCAACTGTACACCAAATTCAGCAGTGGAGTGGTGGGAATACTTTGTCATCACAAACATACATTATTTCTGTGATGTGTGTTAATACATTGTAATGAAAATGTGTTTTCCAAGGGCACAGTTGCTTTTATTCCCCTTTGCTGTCACTGTAACACTCTGTTTCCAACTCTTCACCAAGATAAAAGGTTTCCTTCCCACCTACCTCCCAAAAAAAAAAAAAAAACCCCTGAGTAATGGGAATGACAGAACTCGTGTAATTGTTCCTGCTTTGCATGCTTCCAGGCTGATTGCCTGAACCATGACTGATCCAAATTCCCACTGAAGTCCATGAGAGTCTTTGCACTGAAGCAACAGTTTGGTTTTAGAGGAGCTTTTTTTGAGGAGAAAGCCCAAAGCCATTCTATTTTTCCTTCAAAACCTCTGTGAGATAAAGCCATTCATGTAGAAAAGCCAGTTGTTCCCCTTGTAATGGAATTTAACTGAATTATGACCANAAGCCATTCATGTAGAAAAGCCAGAATTTAACTGAATTATGACCCTTTACATGTAAGAGATTTATGCTGAAACCCTCAGAGCTGGAAGGATCTGCAGACCAACGAGGTCTCCTTGGTCTGCATTAACACCCTCAGAACTGGTCTGTGTGAAAAACCTCATCTTGGCAGGGTAAAATAAGCAGAGGAAGATATCTTTTGACACCCACCAGCCCTCAGAAACATGCATCAGATAGAGGAAACACTAAAGCGAGATTTGGTCTCCTCTTCACTGAGAAAAAGCCAGGAAATGTCCAGCACAGCTTCTCCCTTCTGTAGTCCCATGGGGAGAAGTTTCTGCTGGAGCTGCAGGCTCATCCTTTGGCTGGTGGGATGGACAACACCCGACTGCACATGGTGGATGTTGAGGGTACAGATCCAGAAGGATACAGAGCCACAGCTTTGATATCTGGAATTACATAAGAAAGACAACGAATGTCAAGCATGAAGGAGTTCTGCCATTATGAATATGTTTGTAGGTGTGGATATTATTACCAGTCTTGGATTAGGGCAGCCTGCATCTATTAAATTCCCTTTGGAAATGAAAGGCAAAAGCCAGCTACTCGGCTCAGGGTGGGCAGTGTTTCCCAGGAACTCAGAGCTCAGTAAGATCTGACCTCATGTAAGAGTTTAAGATTTTATACTAATTCCATTTAAAACACTTTAATTGCTTTATTACTTTAAATGTCTCTCTTTATATATATGTATCTAGTTTGTATATTTAGCATAATATAATATAATATATTGTAATATAATACATTATGATATAATATAGTAAATATAATATTATATACCTTCATTCGTTATACACTCTGCCAGAGAGATGGTTATGGAAGGGAGCAGACACTTGACTTTTACCTCAAATAGGGGACCCAATTCTTTTATTACCCCAAGCAAATATTGCAGCATCTAATACTCCATTAAAGCACGGAGAGAGGGATATTTGATGAGGCCTCTCAGGAGAGTTAGGATGAGAGAAGGATTTCAGTATTAAATTTAATGCTGTCAGCAGTTTAAATTTATATAAAAGTGAGTGCAATTACATTGAGGATCTTTTGGAAAAAGCTCAGCTAGCTCCAGCTCCTGCCAAGGTTGGGAAATGGCGTTTCAGCGTCCAGGTGGGCAGCAGTGTCCTTTCCAAGGACATTCCCATTTGCACGTTCACCCTGTGGTTGTGTTCCCCATCCCAGCAGGCCCGAGCTGGGCTCTGCCCTTGGTGGCTCTTGGGGACAGGTGAGGGCACGTTGTGACCATTACCCACAGCTGTGAATGCAGTTTATTGCCCCACCTGCAATTAGCCCTGATGATCTGGCATGGCACTGAAGATTCCAGCAAGGCTTGGGGATCAAGACCAGCCTTTCCTTACCTTTAGCACTCCCTGACTGAGCCTTGCCCTGTGCTGGCCTTGGGCACACCTGGGGAGGGTGGGAGCTTGTGGTGTCAGTGGCTTGGCTGTAGAATGTGCAGGATGGGAAGAAAAAGGAGAATGATGCAGGGTAGTGATTTGGGATGAGAATTTTAAAGACACGGAAGAAAATGCTGGGTATCAGATAGATTTTAGGGAGAGGAGTTGAGAAAAGCCTAGTATCAAAGTAGCAGGGAAAATAGCTTTTGCTCCTACTGGGTTAGAGAATACCTGTGTTTAAAAAGGACCCCAGAGTTCTCTGGAACAGACCCTGAGCCAGTTCACACAAAGGAACATGGCAAGTGTTCACTTCTGGCCTCATCTGTGGTCCCAACTAACTCTGGACAAGGAGCATGGATGAGTCTCCTCACATATTGTACAGAGATGGGTCCATGGAATTTCAGGATGTTTCCCATCAGGACTGGGATCTGCCTGCTCAGCTCTTGGCTTCTCCCTGTGAAAATGAGGGTCTGTAGGAAGAGAAGGAATTATTCCATGTCAGCAAGATCCAGCCAGGAGTATGAACTTTCTCTTTGCACTGATTTGGATCTGCCCAGATGAGTCTGACAAGGGCAGGTTCTCCTTTCCCTTCAGCATCTCTTGGCTAGGGCATGGGTTCTCTGTTGTGGGGTCACACACTGGCCACTGATAGGATGATAAAGAGCCAGATTTTGATATGGGGGTCGAGCTGTGTAATGGGTTATCACAGACATCTTGGTTTCATCTGATTTATTAGCTCTGCTAATTATCCCAATAAATCAGTGTTCGAAGGGAACTTGGCATTGATACTAAATGTGAAGGACTGGAACTACTATTTGGGGAACTAACAGGGAAGATCCAGCTGTAGATGCCGGGGAATGAATGAGACTTGACAAAATGCAAGCAAAACTGGGAGATACAAAAGCAGTATGAAATACACTGAGAGGATGGACCTCCCTCTGTGTTAATACTTCACAGTAATCACTGTGCCAAAAGCATCTTCACCATCAATGACATCTGCAGGTGATTCCTGTGGGCAAAGACCACAGGGGAGACACACTGCTGGCCCAGTGCTTTCTGGCCTTCTATGAAATTTGCTGTAAGAAAAACCACATGGAAATCACACAGAGCAAAGGCAGCACTGAAGTTTCTGTGCTGCAGACTGGGGTAAGCAGGTTGCAGGTGCAGGTTACTGTGCTGAAATCTTGCTGTTTTGCAGAAACAGTGCAAAACCCTTCTCAGGGTTCCCTTCCCTTCCCACCCCCACGTTTCCAAACAAATAGTAATCTAATGGCTGGGAGAAAAAAAACTACACCACCTGAGTGCATCCAGCGAGCTACTGAAAAAAACCATACCCTTCTGGTGACGGCCTGAGCAGGCCCCTGCAGACAGCATCAAACAAGTGAAAATGTGAAGCAGCCTCTGCTCTAACAGCAGCCAGGTTTACACTGCTGCTGCCTTTGCTGGCTCACTCCAGCTCTCGCGCTCCACCCTTCGGGTTTTTTTTCTTCTTTTTTTTTTTTTCCAGCTTTTGCAATCTGACAGAGGCGGGTGAAAGCAAGTTGAAGGAAAGGACATTCCCCTGAAGAGCAGCTGGAGAGCAGTTCTCAAGCCCTGTCTATGCTAAGTAGAGGACAGCCAGCCACGCCACTTGCTTTAGCCTAGAACCACTGCCAAGCCCCGAAGGTACACTGCCACTTGCACTGATTTTCCAGGTAAGCCTTTTTCTTAACCCCCGGATCTTGGTAGCTGAGTGCTCTCTAACCAGGAAGTTAAATCTGTCTGGAGACAAACAGCAGAAATGGTGTAAGGGCAGAGCAGGGAGTGCTCAGCTGCTCGGTGTTGTAGATATGCTGGTTTATTTACTCGGTTGTGAGCCTCAAGCAACTCAGGCATTTCTGCCATCTGCCTCATTTCAGCAACCCCATTAAAGCAGCCCTGTAAACACCCTCAAGAGATGGACAGACAGACAAACCCCACACTAACAGTTTCCCTATAAGTAAAAGGTTACTGCACATGTTCTGCTTGCTGTGGTGGAGGGAAAGGAAGGGAGAAAAAGGGGAAAACAGCTCATTGCTGTGATGCTGGTTTAAAATTCACACAGCAAGAACTAAGCTTGTGCCAAGTTTTCAGAAATGAATAGAGTTGTAGTTCTGGGAAAATCCTGGGAACAGCCAAAAGCTGAACAAAGAGAATCTCCTGACTCTGCTGCTCTTAACCCCATCGTGGATCACTCAGGCCTGCTCGGATGTTGAGACATGGTGGTGGCCATGATGCAATCAATAGTTAGAGTTCTGTAAAGCTTCCATCCTAAAGGTCACGTGGGGACCCAAACCATGGCACCCTCTGCTTCTGCCAGGATATTACACCAAATGGGAATTTTTCATTTTCATCGTTTTATGTACTGAAAGTACCTTTCCAAAATTCCCATACAATTTTGGGTATGTGATTTTTCATATCAGATTGGGAATATAATCCTGTTGGAACAGTTGGATATTTTTCTTTTGATTTTACTTTGGGAGTTGCATAGAGGAACTTGAGAGCATTTTTGGGCCTCTCTGGTCAATAATCTGAACAACACTGCTCCATACTTACAGATGTCTAAAATTTAGCAGTGCCTGGGGAGAAATAACAAAAGTACTTGGCTCCCTCGAAATCCCATTCCTTCCATCAAGGGCTAGGAGAGCTCGAACTGCTTTCCACCCCCGTGTTAGTGAAACAGCCTTGCACTGAGCCCTCTACCATCCCAGAGGAGGGCAATGCTTGCTCCCTTACCCACGGGCAGCCACCCAGCAGTGGGAAGACCATGAGCAGGAGGAGCAACTGCATCCCAAAAAACGATCTCAGAAAATGCAAGGCCCTTGAACCTTGTAGTTTAGGCCCAAACCTTGGTTTCCTCCTGTTGCTGTGATAGGGCTGTGATTAGCAGGGTTGGGGAGCTGAGCTGTGCTGTGGGGAGGCAGCTCACAGCAAAACGCCTCCCACAGCCTTTTCTGCCCTAAAAAATCCTCCTGCACTCCAGGTCACATCTGCTACCGCCGGCACGGAGAGCAGGAGCAGGTGAGACCAGCTCGTGCCAGGCTGCCTAAATGAATGAAACACCATGGCAGGACAGATTTGCTTTAGATTTGATTGCAGAGGAGGCTCTGGATCGCTCTGCAAGAGTGAGAGGGTTTGTTTTTTGCTTCTGCTTTGCTGAGTCAAACCACAAGCAAAGCAGTTCAGATCTGGAGAGTCTCAGTTCCTATAATTTCTAGCAGAGAAACATTGCTGCTACTGCTTTTGTTCCTTCCTACGGAGATTTGTAGCTTTGCTGGGCAGGAACTCTCCTGAAATGTGCTTAGCACAGCTGGAGCCTCTCGTCACAGCTGTAAAAGAGGCAAATAAAAATAACATTTGTGCTCATCAGCAGCATCCCATTGGCTTCTTTCAGCACTATTACTCAGCTGCCTTTGATACAGACATTAGTCAAATCCTGCTCCTCTTCCAAGCACCCCATTATAAGGGATGGGGCAGAGCCTTCCACCACTTCTGACACAGCCTATTATTTTTTCCCACCCTTCTCTCAGAGGCAGCATGGACATCCAGGAGTATTTTTCCAGAATTTCTTACCGGGGCTCCCACAACAAGCTGGACCTGGCTACCATGTCAGATATATTCCAGCACCACATCCAAGCTGTCCCTTTTGAAAACCTCAGCATCCACTGTGGGGAAAGCATTGAGCTGAACCTGGAAGCGACCTACAACAAGATAGTGAGGAAGAAACGTGGGGGCTGGTGCATGGAAAACAACTACCTTCTGTCTTGGGTCCTGAAAACTCTTGGCTACGACGTCACCCTTCTGGGAGCAAAAGTTTATGTGCCAGAGCTCGACGCCTATCCAGATGAAATTGATCATCTGCTGCTACGAGTGGAGCTTGATGGCAAATCCTACATTGTGGATGGGGGGTTTGGGATGGCCTACCAGCTATGGCAGCCAATGGAGCTGATTTCGGGGACAGATCAGCCACAGACTCCCGGGGTCTTTCGTTTCCAGGAGAAGAGTGGGACCTGGTACCTAGAGAAGGTGAAAAGGAAGCAGTGCGTTCTCAACCAAAGCACCTCCACTTCCCAAAATGTAGAAAATGAAGTTTGCCGCCGGGTTTATCTCTTTACCCTTCAGCCACGAGACATTGAGGAGTTCAGGGGCTGCAATGCCCACCTGCAGACAGCACCTGACTCGCTCTTTGTGACCAAGTCCATCTGCAGCCTGCAGACTGCCGACGGCATCCGGGCATTGGTGGGGTGGAAACTCACGGAGATGAAGTACAATTACAGGGACAATATGGATCTTGTGGAAATCAGAATCATTGCAGATGAAGAAATGGAGAAAACACTGAAGGAGAAATTCAATATAACACTAGACAAGAAATTTGTACCCGTCAATACGAGCAGGTTGTCTCTGTTCTAACTCACTGCCTGAATTACAATTCAATTCAGTGGCATTACAGGCAATTCTTCCCTCTCTTTTTGACAAGCATCTAAAGGTTAATCTTTCTCCTTCCATCTACACCAGTGGAAGGCAGAATGTACTAGCAAAAATCTGGATTTTCACAACTATTCCTGCATCTCTTTTTGGTTTGGGTACAGATAATTTCTGCCTAGCTCAATCAAATCATTGCCCTTCTGTTTGTACTCAGTGGGAAGCAGACTCTGCCCATTCCCTACTCCTTTCATCTCTTAAAAGCTTTTCTAAACACACCCAGTGTAGCTGGGCAGAATGATGGAGCTGTATGTCTTTGTCTTTACTACCTGGTGCTGCCCACCTGGGGAAAATCATACCTGCTTCTTAAATGAATACTGTATTATTTTGGGAATTTAATAGCCAAAACCACAAAGACATCCTGTGCAGAGTTTCTCCAGTTAAGCCATAAGCCTGTTCTTTTTGCTCTCACATCCACAACACCCTCTCACGTGGCAGTCAGGCCATCCCACACCTGTGCAAATTCACCATGTGAATACCTGAGGACAGGCTATTTATGACCTAGAACTGATGATAAGAAAAGCTAGTGACAACTCTGTGTTGTTTCAGGCTTTGCACAGCTCCTGTTCTCTCGGTGACATAACCAAAGAGCAGTATTTCTTTGAACTGAAAGCATCTCCTGAGCATTTTGTTTGCTCGCACTCAGCAGCAGACTGCTGGGAATACATGTTCCTCTCATCAGACTCTACTCCGGGTGTTATTGCACATTAATTATTATGGCTGAACCCAAACACAGGCATAGAGTTATTTTTCTGAAACATATCTGTTCTGCTGAGGATGTGTTTGCAGTGATACTAATTATATTGATATAAGGAGAAACGATGAATCTTAATCACATACCTAACGGCTAAGATTTCTAGTAGGAGAAATTACTCAAATGTGACCACTTTGCCCTTTGAGAAGATGCTTGATGTTCCTTTATGTACAAATCTTGGAAGCATTACAACTATGCACTTATAATTAAGCAAATTATATAAGTGAATTACAATTAAATAAAAAAATCAAGCATTGTGAACGAGAACTATTCAGATTTCCCCCCCCTGCCAAATTACAGCATGTATTCCCAAAGTAAAAAAAAGTCACTAATCACTGAAGTTGTCCTGATTATTTGTATGTGCTAGTATTTTCCAGCTAAGGCTTTTAAAAACACAATAACTCACTGAACCTTTTTCACTTGTTATGCAGTATGTGCAGCTTTCTATAACTAGCAATTTAGATTTAATAAAAGCTGCTGCTATTTTGCATGTTCAGAATGTATTTCAGAGAGGCACAGCAAGCTCCTGAAACCCCTGTCTTCCCAGAGTCAAATTCACCTACATGTGCTTGGCTGCAGGTGTGCAATAGTCCTTTATAGCACGTGAGGCTCTCCATCCTGTAAGAAAATGAAATGTGGTTGTAAAAGAAAGATGGGCTTCTTATAGTGAGGACCAGCAGCTTGCAACACAGATGGTCAGAAGAAATTGTCTCAGGATCTGGCTTATTTATGATCTGTGTATTTCTGTGGTACCCACATTAGTGGGAGAGCTAAAGGAGTTAAACTCAGTGGGACAGCAGGGACAAAGCATTGGGATGCAGGTAAAAGTCCAGGCAGGTCTTGCAAAGCTGTGGGGCAGGAGAAGATCCATGCAGAGCCAAGAATCTCCACCTTTTGTGGGAACAAACATAGGAAACACCTAAAAAGGGCTGTGCCCACTCCTCTCTCCCTGTGCCAGGGTGTTTCTTGCACTTTGTGCTGTGCCATAGGCTCAGGGGAACGAGTTCAGAATTATAAAATCACAGACCTTTGAGACCAGAGTAGGGTGTTACGTTCCTTGCCCCCGAGATCCAGCGTGCGGAGGGCAGGGGAAAGCCACTTTTCCTTCCGCTGGCTCATCTCCCGGAGCGTGTGCCCGGCGCTGCCCGGGCGCTGCCCCTCCACGGCACAGCTCAGCGCTCCTGCCTCCTGCTCCGCTCACCCACAGAGGCACAGTGTATTGCTGAGCAATACAATGAAACTCGCTGTTGGAAGGGGGAAAAAAAAAAAAAAAGAAAGAAGCTTTTCGTCTCAGATTGCACTAGTTTGTTTTTTCGTTATCACTAACTTTGGAGGCAAATCCTTAAAGGCACAGCAGGCTCCGGGAGCTCCGAGTTCTCCGGGAGCTCCGAGTTCTCCGGGAGCAGCATCTTCCCTGCTGAAGGACAGGGCTTTTCTTCGAACCCAGGGGAATTTAGACAACTACGTGACTTGGCAAATCTGGCCTTGTTGCTTTGCAGGGGCTGGTGTCAGCCACGAGGAATAGCTCAGTGCGGTGTCATTAATTCAACTGTTGCCATCCCCACCAATAAATCAGTGAGTTCCTGCCCTGGATTACTCTCTGTCTAGCATAAGTCACTTCCTACAGGGATCCAGACCACATCAGTGTCAACAATGTAAAACCTGCATCAAAATTTACATGATTGCTTTGCTGCTTTATCATGGGAGCACCCACCAGGGTACCCCAGAGACTGAAGCCCCTGGGTGACCTGCAGGGTTGAGAATGGGTTTATAGGTTATAACCACTTACAAAAGTTGTCATGATACCCACATTTTGCACTCCTGGAGGACTTCAGTGCTCATTCAGTAGCGTGGAAAGTTAAAATCTCCTCAATACTGTAATCAGTTTGGGGACTGGATCATTTCCAGGCTCTCCGTACAGCACCTAACACAATAACAGGGCTTTCCACACATATGCCAATACATATAAACCAATAAAACCATCAGAATATAAACCACTATAAAAGAAGAAACTCTTTCCCCTCTCTGGCCGCTCCGCCGGAGGATAAGGCTCTCCCTTACAGGCAGTAAAGGCAGCCTGGACCTTTAAGAGCAGCAGTTCCAGTGCAGCCCTTCCTGGGAACTTTGGAACACCTCAGGGTGGAAAGCCTGAGCTGACTGTCTGCGAGGTAGGCGCTGCATGCCTGATCTTTAACTTCATCCTGCAGCTTTGCGTCAGCCCCTTCGGAAAGCCCACCCCTGTGAGTCTGCACACCCTGTGCACAGCGCTGCAGGCGTATTAACAAAGCATGAACGACAGGAACCCCGGGGCTGATGGTGAGTGTGGCACTGCAAGGGCGTTTTCCAAGTGCAACATCGAGTGTGAGAGAGTTAAACGATCCCCTAATGCCGAGCCAGGGGGTATGAAAAACGCAGCAACTGACTCACGGTGTAACTTAGAATCAAATAAATAGTATAGGCATGTGCGAGAGGATCCAGCTTTGGAAGTCCCTCATGATTTTTAGCAGAGAAGAACTGATCCTAATATTCAGCCTAAGTACAAAAGGACCCAGCGATCCCGAGGGACATGTGGAGACAGAACGAACATCTGAATCTCACTACCCACGAAGCTGCAGGAACGCTGAGCAAAGCTCAGCTGCTGCAGGGGCACAAGTAAACAAGGCTGAGATCCGGACTGAGGCTCGGGATATTTGGCAACTCAGTTTTGGAACGCAAACTGTCCCCCCGGAGAGAGCTTGCGCACTGCTGCAGCCTCATCGCTCGCACAGCGGCAATGGCTGTGCCAAGGAAAAATCTGCCTCCCAGAAGGCGAGGGAGTAAAGGCTGATTTATGTGGATGCTCCCTAATGTCAATGATGTTGTAGTGCAGCTTTATTATACTTAAAGCTCTTTAAGTATTCATTGAGATCAGAACACATTTTGTCAGCCACTGCAAGGCTGTCTCTGAAGCAGACTTTAAATTGATGAGGCCAGAGAAGGGGCAGCTGGGGAAAGTGAGGCATGGGCAGGGAATTTCTCAAAACACTTTCCCAATATGTTTTCAAAAGCCTCATTGCCAGCACCCCATGGGGGCTCTCCATGGGGAGGTTGCTCATGGCTGGATGAGGGGAGCTGGTTTTATCCTGCGCTTTTCCCATATGATGGGGACACCCAGGCCCAGGAGATGGGTTATAGGGAGGGCATCAGGTCTTCTGCTGCTGGCCCAGGGCAGGGACTGACCTGGTTTTGCTTGAAGGCAAATTCCAAGCATATCAGACCCACCGGGCTGATGGACTCCTCTGGATTCCTGCTGGTCACAGAGGTTCAGCTTGGCAGCCTCATAGAGAAAAGATGTTTCTATCTTCCTACGCAAAATTGCTGAAAGTGGGAATAGAAAGAAAAATGAGGCAGAGGATCATAGGATGGGCCTGCCAGCGAACATGTGCACTGTGTGTTGGGAAGGAAGTGGCTTTCTACAAGTGTTTCCAAGGAGATCCTGCCAGAGATGAGTGCCCTTGTCCTGAAAAGGGATGGAAAAAACCAATAAAATGCAGTATCAAAGAGACATTAGTGGTTTTTCATGTAGCCTCTTTGGGTCCTTTTGAAGTGAAAATGTTTATTTCTTATTCCCTTATTGGGATAATCCTCTATTCTATCACATTTTCCTGTAGGTTTGCATTAGCCAGTCTGAAGGTTGGTACCAGTGCAGATCAGGAGCAGTACAACCAAGTCATGTGAGTTGTGCTGCTGGCATCAAGACTGGGGTTAAAGTCTAGAGATTAGGCCATTGGATGTGATCAGCTGCTGGGGTGGGGGCACTTTCACCTATGGATTTGAGGTGGGATTTTCACAAGATTGTGGCATGGACATGGGGTCAAACTGCTGGGGGGAGCAGTTGGACCAAAGCTGAGAATATTCAATGGAAGGGAGTTTCTCCCATCTCATCCACATCAAAGGATTTTTGGAAAATCCTCCCAGGGAACATTCAACCATTTGCAGGAAGCAAGAAATCCTCAGCCTTGCTGGAAATTAACACAGGCCTTAACAGACTGCGAATTGTTCTGAACAACAAATATCCTCGCATGGAAAAATGCTGAATTAAATCTAAACTAAAGACAAAAGATATCCTTGCAGAGACCAGATGAGTCACTGGATTAGAAGTCTTACAGGGAACCTTTTGTATCTTGGCCACACAACCAGTGCCAGTGCCAGTGTCTTTCTGCTAGTGAAAGGAAAGGGGATCAGAGATACAAAGACACAAAATATTTCCAATAATTTGAGCTGAAACTAAAGCCTTTAGTTTGTAAAAGATGGTCAAAGAAACTAAAAGATTATGAATATGCCGTGTATGTAATTTTAGATCAATTCCTTTGATGCTTAGGTTAGAAACATTAAACTCCCTTCCTCTCACAACCAAAGCCCTGTCTAAACTCCCCAGGGAAATTTAAGAGATTAAGTAAACAACGATCTACTTCACATGGAAACCTGTCTGAAATGGTGACACACGGAGGTGTTAATCCCAGTTAACTGAATCCATGAATGCAAAACCTTCCAGTTAAATTACCTGTGGGATAGAGAAAGAATTGCTTAGCTGGTACGGTAAAAGAAACAGTAAGAACTTGCTGTGACTTTTGTGCTGTTATTCTGAAAACCCGTTGTTTCTTGATTCTAGAAAACTTTTGTCATGTGGGATCCTCCTGTGTGGTCAGAGATGCTGTTATGGCATGTGCTGTGTCTTCCCATGGGAAAGACATCCACCTGGTTTGAAGGTGGCCCCTGAAAGAGGGAAAGCATTATTGCCACCTGCTCCTGTCCTTGTAGCTTTTTTAAAGAAATACTCAAAATTCTTTTAGATCCTCAATAAAATGGCCCAGACTACATTTGCAGTCTGGTTAGCCTGTGCTACAGAAACAGGAGTGAACCCCTTGACAGCTGCACAGCAGTAACTGGCTACTTTTCTGCTCACACAGGCAAAATGAACATTCGGGAGTATTTTGGAAGAATATCTTACAACGAGCCCCATAAGAATGCAGACTTGCAAACCTTGACAGCCATCTTCCAGCATCACATCCAGACTATCCCTTTTGAGAACCTCAGCATGCATTGCGGGGAGGCCATCGAACTGGATTTGCAATCTACTTACAATAAGATTGTGAGAAAGAAACGTGGTGGGTGGTGCCTGGAAATCAACCACCTCCTATTTTGGGCCTTGCAAGAGCTAGGGTATGATGTCTGTATTCTTGGTGCACACAGCTATGAACCAGCAGAGAAGGGATACACTGCTGAGATGAACCATATCCTCCTGAAGGTGGTGATCAAGGGCGATTCCTACATAGTAGATGCTGGCTTTGGGGGTGCCTACCAGATGTGGCAGCCACTGATGCTGATTTCTGGGAAGGACCAACCCCAGATCCCTGGCATTTTCCACTTCATGGAAGAAAATGGCACCTGGTACTTTGAGAAAGTCAAAAGGAAGCATTATATTCCTGAGCAAAGTGCTGCTGACTTCCCTGACACTCCAGAACTGGGGAATATCAGAAAAATATATAGATTTACTCTTGAGCCACGGCATATAGATGACTTCCAGGAGCTAAACACGTACCTCCAAGTGTCTCCAGATAACATACTTCGGAAGAAGTCAATCTGCACTCTCCAGACCACCGACGGGCTCCTTGCCTTAGTTGGATGGACCTTGACTGAGATGAAGTACAACTACATGGAGGACATGGACCTGGTGAACATCACAACCCTTACAGATGAAGAGGTTGAGAAGACATTGAAAGATAAATTCAGTATAGTGCTGGAGAACCAACTTGTACCAGTAAATGTTCGTGGCTTGCCACCTAATATAGTGGATAAGATCTAACTGTAACACTGTGCTGGATGGATCTTTAAATAGCCAACAGGAAAGTTCTAAAATTGACATTAATTACATTAATCTCATTTTTAAATTGAGCTAGTCGCAAAGCTTGGTAAATTCAAGTACTTTGCTAATTAACTGCATATGTCTATTGCATATTTTTTATTAAATCTCTCCTTCTTTAGAAACCAAGACATCTTACTAGCTCTGTTTTGCTCATATGCAAATTGCTTTTTGACTCTTTAACTTTTTGTTCACCTTCTCAAGAACTCATTTTACTGCAGATATATTTTGTGGCAAATGAGAGCAAAATGATGCAGAAGGAGAGGTTGTGTTACTGTTTAACACGAAAGACCTCTAACCTTTTTTGGTATTATTTCCAGTCTTCTCAGTGACTTTTACAAATTATTCACTTCCCTTAATGGTCTTAAAGTTGAGCTGAATTTGGCTTTTAAAGACTTTGTAGAAAAAAGAAAGGTTAAGACTTTCTCAAAACAAGCCACCATTAGGTGCTGATTAGCTTATGAAAAGTTGAGAGGCTTGACTCCTGTTCCCTTTTCAGAAATTGGCTTAAAGAAATATATTTATCCAAGGGTACCTAAAACCTCCCAAAGTCTCTCTAATTTTGAGTACCCACTTTTTCTGAGTCTGATTTATCTGTGTCTCTGAATTCAAAATAAAATCCATAGAAGATGAGATAATTCAATGGTTTCTAAAAATCAGAGATTTGGTATCAAAACTGGAAAACAAATCAAAGTTAGATCAACCTTTGCAGACTGTAATCTAAACTTTTGGGACCAAGGCTTCATGTGATGTCAAGAGAACATGACAGTATTATAGATAAAACCCTTCATATTTATTACAAGCAGCATTCTGCACAAAAGCTACCTTTAAAAGTGATATTGTGGATGCAAAAGAAAACCCTGGCAAGTGAGGACATGCCACCAGTGTGGTTTCACAGCAGGATATCCATAACACAGAAGCCTTTTACCTTGTGATACCTGTGGTACTGTACAGGATGTGCCATGAAAGAGGGAGACAGAAGAACATCAGTCTTCAGCCAAGGAAAGGACTTTGATGCTTGCTTTAGTCAACCACACAGACCTACGGGGCACCTGATGTGCCTAAAACTCAGGTGCTTCCCCAGGTGCAGTCTAATGTGCTCTTTGCCTTCCCCAAACACACCTCCTCTGACATTCCACCTCCATCAAATGGAGGGGAGACAGGGAGAGAATGAAATAAACAGCACTGCAGCGCTTTGAGGATGCAGGAGGCCACGTTTACAGCAGAAATGCAAATAAATATTTGCCACGGTATTCATTAGGTGTGGCAGCTCCACAATAATGCCCTGCTGCAGCTGAGGAGCTGAACAGATTGAAGAAGTTCCTCTGTGGGCAAAGAAGGGTCATTTGTTCATCCATGGAGCACAGGGACAGTCTGCAAGACCTTGGCAGCTCAGTGTACCCACCAGGGCGCAGATGACCATCCTCTACCGCAACGTGCTGGTCTGCAAAATAACAATACTTAATTTTAAAATGTTACAACGCCATTCGCAACAGCCTACTGTAATTATTTACATGGAAAACGAGTTCATTCTGGTCTTAACCAGGGGAAGACATAAACATCTACTAATAGAGAAGAAACAAAGTTTAATTTGCTCACGGATCAGTGAAGTCCAAAAATGTGAATTCATTTTGGGTGGACTTTGCCCTTTCTTGTTATTTAAGATTCAGGAGCAAGGGCCAGCAGAGCTTAGAAAGACAACTCTCACAATCTGTATCCACTCCTGGTGTCACTGACTGCTGCCCCTGTAATAAACCACCCAGGAACTTCAATAAATAAAAAGGGATCTTACAAGAGGTAAGTTGATTTTCTTAAAAAACTCCTCCAAACAAAGATACAAAAAACCTGGTTTCTTTGTGATGGTAAAGGTCATGGACAATAACATATGCAACATTCTCTAGGAAAAATGTTCTAAAAATGTGTCGATATAGAGCTAAAATATCACCTGCTATACAGGGGCTCTTAAAGAGGGCAAAACAGTGATATGCAATTTCAATTCTTCTACCTTTCACTCTTCAGGAGAAGCTTCACTTCACTATGAGATAGATTCTTTTGTTTAGATACAATAGTAGATATAAATTTAGAACTGCAGCTTCTTGTTGGAAGTCGTGCTTTTAGATACTTAATTTTATTTAAAAGTATTGCAAGTGCAAAGGAAGCAAAAGTTCAATCTAATAATCAATCGATTCTGCTTTAGAAACAGCTCTTTAAAAACAACTTTTAAAAAATTACAAACTGTGGGTTGTGCAACCCATAAAGTCCATGTGCTGATGTATTAGGATAAAGGAAGACAAATAACATCTATTTAACAGTAGAATTGCTGATACTGTGTATAGTCCTGGTGAGGAATATTTTTGTAAGAACACCTTCATTTGCACCTGTAAAGTTCTTCGGCTGACGTTTTTCTCTGCATAAATCATAGCCACATTTGTGGGACTGCCTTTTCAGTACCTGCCTTTTCATCTGGTCTGCTCACAATTCAAAAGAACAGTAGCTTTCATCTCCTGCAGTCCAGATCTAATGCTGATCAAGCATATTATGGAGCTGCAGAAAGAAATTACAAATAATATAAACTCGAGAACCAGTTTTATGCTGGTGTGATCTATTTAGCATTCACAGTCAGAGTGATAGGACCAGATGTACTCAGATTCTGCAAATCAAAAGAAAAAATGCCATATTTTGGCATAAAAGCGTAACTTTTATGTTACACTTACCAAATATTACATTGAGAATATCCTCCAACAATGCTTAGATATCACTGGAAACTAAACTCCTCTCCGTAGGAGGTAATGTGTAGTTTTTGCTGGTGCTCTCTGTTCTCTTGGGACAGCTGCCTATACACCATGAATATGCACAGCATGAATCTGCCACTGAGAATCATCCTGAGAAATCCTAGTTTGCAGTACACATTCAGCAGTTCACTGCTGAGTTTTAGGATTGGTGAGTTTTGAGAAAGGCCGGGACTACAGAGATGTAAAGGAGCCCCTGTCCATTTTCAGGGTGCCCTGTGAGACACAGGGCACGGGAGGGAATGGAGATGTGCTCTTTGTCTTTTAGGCCACTCACCTCCATTCAGATCCATTATTCCAACACCAAAATGAGTTTCTGCAACACTCAGAGCAGACACAAGACTCAGTGGTCTGTGACTCTTTCAAAGGTCAGAGTTTTTTCAGTTATAATTATCTGAATAAAAGTTGACACTTCACAAAACGTGCAGGAGTATCATGTTAACTTTTTGTAAGCGGTGGAAGAGCGACGTGTACTGAGTGAGTGATTCATTTACTGTCACGTCCATCAGTGGCAGACTCATGAAAGGAACATGTGAATCCTGGCTCAGACTATCCTCCCTCCCACTGGCAGATGACACTGCTTCCCCCAGTGACAATCCTGTCACTGAACAGTGGTTTTAGACCATTTTCCAGGAACCTTTGTACACAATCCCCAGCGTGATCTTATATTTCTTCTTAACCCTGCTGTTACTATGCAAATACAGCAAATCCCCATCTCGCAGCTGCCTCGTATGAAACTGAAATGGCATCAGCTGTTTGCCAGAGGGATGACTCTAAGACAAAAGCAAACCCTCACGTGCACTGCTCTTTGCTCAGGGAGCCATTTGATAGGAATACTTGTTTCCTTTAAAAGCTGTTCTGATGAGGTTCAGTAGATTAAAGAATCTTTGCTGGCAGAGCCAGGGCAGCTTTTCACAGCATCATAAATCACTGATGTAAAGAAACCAAAACACAATTCCTTCCTTTACAGGTGAGATGAACCTTGAAGAGTATTTTGCAAGAACTGGCTATAAAGGCTCCACTGAAAAACAAGATTTGGAAACCTTAACCGATATATTCCAGCACCACATCCGTGCTGTTCCCTTCGAAAACCTCAGCATCCACTGCGGGGAGAAAATTACTTTGGAGTTGGAGCACGTTTACAACAAGATTGTGCGGAGGAAGCGGGGTGGCTGGTGCATGGAGAACAACCAGCTGCTGGGCTGGGTGCTGAAGGGCCTGGGGTACGACACCAGCTTCCTGGGAGCGTACGTGTTCAACCCCCACCAGAACGCCTACGCCACCCTCATGACCCACCTCGTGGTGAAGGTCATCATCGATGGCAAAGCCTACCTCGTTGATGCAGGCTTCGGGGTGTCCTACCAGATGTGGCAGCCGATGGAGCTTGTGTCAGGGAAAGACCAGCCCCAGGGTCCTGGCGTCTTCCGCCTCACGGAAATAAACGGTGTCTGGTACCTGGAGAAGATGAGACGGAAACAATACATCCCCAACCAGAGCTTCTCCAACTCTGATCTGCTGGAGAAAAAAGAGTGTCGGAAAGTTTATACGTTCAGCCTTGAGCCACGGACAGTGGAAGATTTCCGTTTCCAGTGCACATACCTCCAGACCTCTCCAGATTCCCTCTTCACAAAGAAGTCCATCTGCACCCTCCAGACCATGGATGGATTCCGAGCACTAATTGGATGGACACTCACTGAGACCACGTACAACTACAAGGAAAACACGGATCTGGTGGAATTTGTAACTCTTGAAGATGAAGAGGTGGAAAAAACCCTCAAAGAGAAATTCAACATCACCCTAGAGAGAAAACTTGTCCCCATTAATATTAAAGGACCTTACACAATCTAGATGACCAGGAAAACCTACAGTAATGCTATGTGTGTACAGCACCTTCCACTGTCTGTGCAATCCCTACTGCAAGGTTGTGGGATTCTTTTGCAGGTGACTGAAGGATATATACATTAATATGAGATTAAAATGAATTTCACCTTGGGAAAAATCAGGAATTTAAGACTCTTGAGTCAGTGAGGTAAAATCGTTTGCTGTGAGATGACTGCCGTTCAATTTTTGGCACAAATGTAGGATTTGATTTGAATCTGGTTATAAGCTTGGGTAAGAAATATGTCTGGGGAATTTTGGACTGCCTGTAGCACTTGAGTATGGATTATTAATTGTGATACGCTGCCAACACATTTTCTAAGGTTATTATAGGGAGACAAGTCATCTGTGAGCATTTAGACAATGAAGTACACATTTAAAACTTCATTTTTCACAAGATTCAACCACTCACAGCTCATCTCATTCCTCTACCTTTAATATGAGTAAAACATTGTCATCTTGGAAAGGAGCATTAGGAGGCATAATTCTTTCACCATCATCCTTAGACAAACCATAGTACAAAATGAAAATTATCATCATGCGCATCCCTCTGGCCATTACTGCAGTAAACTGCCCCAAGTAATTTTTGGTATGTACCTATTCTTCTGGTGATGAAAATTCTAGATATTGCAGTGTTATTGTGGCTGATGGGCTCTAAGGAAATAATTACTAAGCTTTGTTTCTGAGATGTAATCACACTATAAACGGTGACTGGTGCTTAAATGTCACAGCTGGCTTAGATTTACTTTTGTCCCAAAAGGGGTGGAAATCCTGTATTTTTAGCATTGCATTATATTTGTTATGAAGCTAAGCCCACTATACCTTTAATTCTGTCCTGCAAACATGGGAGTCCATGTGGCTGTCCTGAATGGGTACCACAGCTCAGGAACTTTAATGCCATTAGTGTTTGTTCATCTGTATCAAAGTGAAGAAACAACCAAATAAGCCAGCCAAATCTAAAGGAAACCTTTTCCTTTATTTCACAGTCATGTTTCCCCATTTTTCAGTAAATGTTGTTCCTTCTACCATGCTTCTCTGCAAAAAGCCCAACCAACGAAACCACTAAGAAAGGGGAAACATTCTTAAATGCATCAAAAAATAGCAGAAACACTGAAAAACACTCTCTCTCCCCAATCTGTAATAAGCCTGAGTATTGGTCAAATGTTGATTCTTCCCACTGAACGGTGTATTTTTGCTCAAAGACATCATCTGATCAATAATCTCACAAATGCTGTAAGTGTATACCTGAAAATAAATAAAAGGAAAATAAAGACATTACGAGTTGTTTTAGGTACAGCTGCCCACAGCTGCGCTGACTCCTGCACATGCCATCTGCCACGTGAGGGCTGGTCACTCATGCTACTGATCTGCTGGCCAACCCTTCCCACCTCAGACTTCTTAGGATCACAGGATCACTGAGGTTGGAAAAGCCCTTTAATATCATCGTGTTCAACAATCAACCCAGCACCACCACCATGTTCACCATTAAACTCTGTCCCCAGGTGCCACTTCCAGGGATGGTGACTCCACCACTGCCCTTGGCAGTCTTCCAGTCCTTTACAACCCTGAGAAAAAAATTTTCCTAATATCTAATCAAAACCTTCCCTGGCATAATTGGAGGCCATTTCCTGTCATCCAGTCACTTGTTACCTGTTCCTTGGAACCTGTTACCTGTCACTTCTTGAACTAAACAGGCCAATATTGAACAAATGCAGCAGAGGTGTTGGAGATGGCGAGTTCCTACAGGTACCTGGATGAAGAGGTTGTAATCTGAGGAAGATGATCACTGAAGAGGAGGCCCAGGAGTCATCTCTGCTGGGCTTGGCAGGCAGCAGCTCTGGGCTGGTTGTGGTGTGTGCCAGCTCCTTATGTGACTGGCTGTGGTGACAGCTCATGGCCTGGGTGCACAGATAGTTGCACAGGGATGAGGAACTGAGAGCCAAGCAAGAGGTGACAGGGGACACTGAAAGATCTTACTGAGGCCAGAACACAGCTTTTCTATTAATAATGGAATTATGGAATTTGTTCAGTAATTTGTGTTCAGGTTATTCTCTCCTATTAATGTCCCATTAAGGGTTTTTACCCCTTTTTAAATGATTGAACATGACAAGGTGTTCCCCGAGACCTCGGGGAACATTACAAGCTTCAAAACACTCACCACCTCCATTCTATCCGATGGGATTCCCGTGTGCATTCACCCAGCTCACACAACCACATTTCTCTGTGCCATCAATCACAGCTGTTTTCTTGTCTCGAGGACAGCCATTAACAGGGTGGTTATTTTGCCTCCCAACTTCCTCAGAGGTGTTCCTGCTGTTGCTCCCAGATAATTACTTGGATTTTGGTATGCAAGGGTTTCTCGGGCAGTCATGGGCTCCTATCAGCATTTAACCAGGCCTGCAGTAATGGGACTCACCCAGCTACACCTTCCACTGTTCAGTTCTTACCAAAGATCTACAGAGCTGCTGGTGACTGAGGCTCCAACCATCCCCCAACTCCCATCTGTTAACAACCATTCTCTAAGAAGGATTTTTCATCTTGATGGGACAATTATAAGCAGGTCCTCACTGTGCAGCATGAAATCACACAAAGAAATGTCAACATACACAGCTAAGGAACAGTTTCACAGTTTAACTAAAGCTCCCCAAAAGCTGATGAAAGCAGGTTATTGAGGTGTGAATGCCAGGCCCAAAATGCCTCAGAGGTTTGAGATGAGAACGCTGTAAAACCAAACAAAACCAAACAAACCCCGAGGCCTCATGCTGGGGTTCCATTAGCAAGGCAGTATTGTAGAAGCTGATGTTCTCCCAGCCTGAAAAGAAAACAACCAACCAAGTCCTTAAAAAGCACCAGCTCTCACAGAAACTTGAATTCACATATGGAAGGGAACTGTGGGATGTCTGACATCCTTCCCTACCACGATGCTTTATTAGCACTCTCAGAGAAAGGTTAAATGAGAGCCTAAGTGATTTTGCAGTTTTAGTTGTGGACTGTTGTTCAAATGAAGCAAAACAAATGCTTAGAAACTGCCTCCCTCCGCCCCCAGCCTCATCTAATTCCAAATACAATTTAAAAGTATGGTATTCCAATTAAGAGAAAGACAAGACAATTTCTTTTAAAGTCTGAATGCTGGATGAAGTCCCAGAATCCCAGCCCAGCTCCCCATTACACACACAGGCAATGCCCAATGACAGCCACCTGTGGTTGTAGCATTGCATAACAGAGTGTCTTATTAAAGAACAAGACACAGAGTACAAGAAACACGGCTCAAACTCCACAGCACCACTGATCCTGCCCCTCCCCAAGAACCAAAGTTTAATCAGCTCAAGCATTACTAAAGGGAGGACACTGGATGGCTCACTTCAGTCGGACTCTGGTCGTGGACTTTTTAAGATCCAATACTAAGCAGAAAAGAAGTAAAAGAGAAACATCAGCAAGAAAGATGAAGTTGTTCAGTACTTCCATGTTTTCAACCCCAGCAGTTATTACAAAATAAGCATCACCAGCCTGTCCAAGGGAGGGACCAAACTTCACAAGGGATAGACACGTGAGCTGTCAGTGAGCACCACCTACAACCACACTACAGGCACCTCAGGGTCACAGGCACAAACACTTCTGCTGTTTGGTAACACTTTACCAGTTCCATTTTGCAGGTAGCCATTTTCTTTAATAAAAACACTACTTACCCAACTTGCTTCTGTTTTCAAAGAATTACTTTTCATTTAGAAACATGACCACGTGGGAAAGTCCTACAGCTTAGGAACTTGCACATAAAATGCACTAGAGTCTGTGTCCGAGCCAAGAAAGCCTGAATTAATGCAGGTTTGTGTGATGAATATTTCACTGCTACACTAACATCTCTGTCAAGAGTAGTTCAAGTACAGATTTTATACAGGAGAATGTTTCTACCTCAGGTAAGAAGCTCGAGTCAGGCTTAAATCCATCCATCCATCCATGTATTTATACCATTGGCAATGCAGACAGGTATTTCAGAAGATCCCACCATGTCTGCTCGTAACTCTGTACTTAAAGTACATTTAAAAAGTCACATAGGGCTGACTTCTGCTTTTGTCTTGCTCACAATAACACACTATGGATGGTGCTTTTAAGGGCACATTTTGCAAACTCCCCATGAATAAAAGATTGGGTTAAAAATAAGTAGCTGGTCTTACTGTAGCATCAAGCCACCAGCTGAATGTGAACAGCAAAGCCCCCAGATTTAGACAATAAACTGAAGTCTACCTTTTCTTCACAGCTGGTGTTGGGCATGCTTAGGAAACAGAACTACCCTTCCTCTGTCCCAATTCCAGAATCATGGATTTTCTAGGAAGCTCTTCTTCTCATGTGCTTATCCATGCACCATGCCACTCACATGTCCAGCTATCCCTCAGGAAATGACATGAAATGAAGGAGGCAGAATACCCTTTAACTGATGAGAATCACCCCCCACTGGACTGAACAGAACCCTGCAATGCAGGAGAGTTCTCTGCAGAACCCTGACAAAGGAAGACTCCACATGGAATTCATCTGAGCCACTGTTGTTATCAAAATAACCCAAAAGCTTCTTCACATGGCAGCACTGGAAACTTCCCCAGTCCACGGTCTCTCAGGACGTGCACTTGCAGTGACATCTCCTGGCTGCTGGTGGTTCACCAGAACACACTTTACCCCTCAACTACTCAGCACAACTATGCAAAATTCACTCTCCATTCAAGAAATGTGTTCAGAGAGAGAGGAATCATTTTCCTACTAATAAGCAAGAAAGAATAATGGGATATATTCCAAGTTTTTCTTGTGATGACCAACAATAAATCATTTCTTAGCTCAGGTCACATCTTCCATGGGAAGAAAAATGTCTTGCCATCATTAACTTCTTTTCAGCTAGCAGTAATATATGATCAGGTTTTAAGTAATTGAACCAGTAGCATTTAATTAGCTCTGAAAAACTATCTCAGATCATGAATCACAGCCTTTCCACCTGCACGAAGGCCCCTTACTAGGTTAAAAGTATATTTCTCTTTCCATGTGTGATCCATCTTGAATATCTAATTAGGTACTCCTGATATATGGATTATAGTTCATATATCACATGCAAAAATACAGCAGACACAGTGTGTCCTTCTTTAAATAATTGAGTTTCACATCTTGCTTCACTGAGCTGTTAAAAGACGACCAAAAAAAGCCTCGTGCCCATGGCAGAATGGCCACTCCTCGCTTCAATTAACAAATTCCTCTTTCTCCAGAGAGCCAGCATCGAGGATGAGTAACTTGGACATCCTGAGGAAATGCAGGAATAGCAATAGTTCTTGTTGAAAGGCAGTACACAGAGAACTGCTATGATTTTAGACAAGACCACACTGACATTTTTCAACAGACCCAGAGCACCAACTGACCAAAGAGAATGGTGCTCCCATCCTAATACTACTTCAGATGGCTTCATCACATGCTAAACAAATCAGTGCACTCAGCTAATGTTGGGGGACATCTGTGGCCAGCAAGCACAAAACCATATCACTCCTTTTATCAGACTATGTTAAGCATAATTTTTTTACATTAAATAAGCTAATCCGCAATCATTAACCACAAAAGCCCACAGTTTTTATTCAGCCTTCAAGTATGTTTCTGAAACTGTTATTATGCTTTTATGACAAGACTTACATAATTATAAGATTGGATTTTTTTGCTGAAAAAGGCAAAATTAGCAAACTTCTTTTGGAAGGCAGAAACTAAGACTCACAATCTGCTCAGATGTCAAGCTGTAAACGTC
The DNA here is from genome assembly GCA_013398115.1 of Falcunculus frontatus. Classification (NCBI taxonomy): domain Eukaryota; kingdom Metazoa; phylum Chordata; class Aves; order Passeriformes; genus Falcunculus; species Falcunculus frontatus. The sequence continues at coordinate 1,663,024 of VZRV01004347.1, read as the reverse complement.
GCCCAATATTTGGCTTGCTGCATAAAAAAAAGTTTCACTACAAAATCCTCTATTTTTAAATAAACTTTATAAAAAATAAAATTCAATAAAGTGGATTTTATCTCTCTGTTCTTCTCCCATCTTATTTTTAGCACAATAAAAAAGCCCACAAACCAAGCATGTTTCTGCTGACTTTTTTCAATTTGAAGAGAGTGCAGGTTTCATTTTCGTAATAAAAGAAAGCAGTGAAAGCTGAACTGCTTTACTGAATTGGACACAGCTCATCTTTACTCCAAACACTTCTTTCAGATGTTATCCTAAATTGTAAATAATGTTGCTTTTGATTGCATGCAACACTCAATTTAACTATGCACAACATTTAAAGAGACTGACGGGATGAGTGCCCCACTCATGAAAAGCTACTGAGAGAGGAAAGGATGTACAACATCCATTATATGCACACCCACTTTGAAAATGTCTGTCCTGTGGATGGTAGAGATTTCAATGAGAATAGAACAGAGTCACAAATCCACCCTTTACATTAAATAGCAAAAACTCCAAACAATCTCCAGTTCTTGGTACTCTGTTTGGCAGGCATTAGGTAACAAGCTCCACTTGTGTAGTTGAATTAATCCTGAGGTTTTAAGAACATTTTCTTAGCTCTTTTACTAGGTCTTGTGTTACTATTCCCGTCTTCAACTTCATCATCTTCATCATCGTCCTTGAGCACACGTTGGTCCCTTTTTCTCAAAAATTTCTTCCCTATTGTTCCTACTAATGTTTCATATCTGTAGAGAGAATAAAAAAAAATTATACCTTTTACTAAAATTGGAGGAAAAATCATGGAGCATATCCTAAACCTAATCAGCAATTTAAGTGGTGTAAAAAACCTGGTCATTAAAAGCTTAGAGAAGCACAAGTACTACGTGACTTATTGCATTATTATTCACTCTGATAGTTTCAATTTGTCAGCAACTGGTAACAAGGAGGGAATTAGCATGGAATACCTGGATATCAAAGGGCAGAAAACCCCTACAAATTATTTTACCCTCAAAAGTGATGGAGATTCCAGTGAATATACACCAGCATTCCTGGAAAATCAATTTGGTACAGCACCGTATCTGTTGTGGGCTTTTTTTGTTTGTTTCCTGTTTGGGTTTTATTTCCCCACACATAATACAGTAACATATCATATTCCTAGCTAGTACTGATTATGTCATAAAATATAACTTACCTTCTGGCCATTTCTTCATCTGACACATCAGCCTCCATTTTATCATCCTCTTCAATTTCTTCCTCCTTGCACTTAGAGTTCATTTGGATCATTAATTTCTGAAAATGAAGTAAGAAACTGCTTAAACATGTAACCATGGCACAATGGCAACTGTGCTGAAATTCACTAGGAGAAGAGCACAAAAGGTAAGAATCAAATGTAATAGTTATTTGCTGTTCCTGGTTAGGCTATTGTTACAAAAACTCATGAAGAAAAGGCAACATGCCTGTCTGTTGCTAAGCTGAGCTTAGAGTTTGCCTTTGGGAAAAGAGGCAACAGAGAGAATAGTGTTTTCAGTGTATTGTACTACTCAAACATCCTAAAGGGCACTCCAAGCATCTCCAGGAGACCAGAGAGTTATATCATAATTAATTTTTCACTGTGATGCTAGCACATGGACCTTGAAATGGTTTTGTTAAGAAGGAAGAATATCTTCAAGGATTTACAGTAAAAGCCATGAAGCAATCATATGCTGAGTCACAGTGACAGCAAATTCAAAATATCTAAAAGAATCCCCTAGTAAATCACCTTGCATGCCTTCTGCAAAGCTCTTAGTCTTTACACCTTCATCCTCCTGCTTCAGTTCAGTGGTAACCTTTTTATTACTGTCCCTGTGTACTTCTATCAGCATGAATCATGCCAGAAAGAAATTAAAGACTCTCTTGCCCAGCATTTTTACTTTGGAACTCTAAGCCCTTACTTACACAAGTAGGGTTGAATGTTTGTAGGTTGGACTCTGCATCAAATGTCAGGAGGAAAAGTGAGCTTTTGTTCTGGTGAGCAGCATGTGGGATGGATTCCTCACTTCAGGGAGGGATAATCTGCAGGAGTCATGCAATTACTGATCATCAACTCAGGTAAAAAGATTCTATTTACCAGATGCTGCACTGATCAACATTTAAGGTTGAATGATGGAGTTTCTGGACATGGGAGGGTTTATGGAAGGTGCTGCGAAGGCCAATAAGGATGCAGTGTGAACACTCAAATCCCCATCCCCAAGGGCTTCAATCCTAATGTGAGATCACCTCAAACCAAGACACTGAAATGGTACCTCAATTTCTGGATTGAATCCTTTGAAGGACATTCTGCCATAAACGAGATCCTCACATCGCAGGAAGCTTCTCTCTTCTATTATACAGCTCCTGCACGAAACCCCAACCCCAGCATTTTGTCAAACCGTGCACTTTAAAATAAACAAATTAAACAAATGAAAAAAGGATTTGCTGTCTTCCCCTCATGCAAATAAACAAAGCCACAGTGTATTTTAAACCATCAACTACTTTCTGCTTAATTGCTCTGATAAATCTTTCAGTACAAGGAGCTTAGAGTGCAAAGCAATACTTTTTGCCAGTAAAGCTGTGCCAGTTCCACAAGCAAAATTAACTCTCCTGACAAAAAGCACTCTTTGCTGGTATGATTCCACCTACATTAATACTTTTGCCAGAATAAAAATACCATATAAATATCACTCCCCAGGTGGCACTACTATACCAGCAAAAGCTTCTAATTAATTTTTCATTGTGCTGTTAGACCTGGCATTAGTTGAGTCTGTCAGGATATAAAACACTGTGTCATTCTCTGTTCAGCAGAGACAGATTTCCCCTTCTCCCTCCTTTTTCGTCCTCTTTTAATGAGCACAGAGTGAGAAAAGAAACATGACCCTGAGGCACTCATAATACACGTGTCAGATAAAAGTATTTCCGTGGATTGTTCCATCCTTTCCCTCACACACATGTATCTGCTCCCTCATCCTTTTCACCTCCCATGTAAAACAAACTCTCATGATCACAGAACTTAGGCTGAAGAGATTAAGCTCATTGTCCTGCCTCAAGGCAGTATTAGTTACACATGTGCCATGAACAGCAGAGGTCCGGCTAACCTGTCCTCAAAAGACTTCCCATGATGAAGAATCTAGTGTCTCTTCAGGCAATCTACTCCAGAACTTCAATAGCCTTATTGTTACAAAAATTTTCCCAATGTCCAGCTTGAACATTCCTTGCTGCAAATGAAGCTCAAATACCTTTTTGTCATACATATTCACTAACAGCAATGGAAAAGAGTTTATCAATGGCCTTATTCAACTACATTTAATTCCTTGGGTCCCAGCTTTTTCAAAATTATGTTCTCCCTCAATGGAATTTTTTTCCACTTTTGAAAGGATGAAACCCAAGCAATTTCAAAAGTAGTTCTCCTGCTATTTAAAGCAACTTTCTAAAGAGCAGAACACTTTTTTCCCTATTAGCTAAGCCTTCCTTTATTTTCACCATTATCTCTCCTATTTCAAAACCAGGATTTGAAGTGAGCTGGACACAAGAGGACAGAACTGTCCTGAATCGACTTAACCATGTGACTGGAGCTGAATTTACTAACACAAGGTTTCAAACTTCTTTTTTCAAATGAAGGGAAAAAACAGCAATGAATGAATTGGACCCTGACTGAAAAAAACTAATTACATGCATCTAGAAGAATGTGTAAGTGAAAGAAAACAACACACACAAGAATTGAAAGTAGGTCAAACTACACTAGGCAACCACAAGAACAGCCCTAAAAATAAGAAAAAAGTTGTAATGCCAATCTGTCACTATTTTTGCTTCTGTTAACTGGTTATTTATAATACTTATCTTATAGGAAAAAATATGAATATGCTATTTCCATTTCAAAACAATCCAGTGATGATAAGAAGTACAAAAGATTACAAGCTTACTCTTTTTCCTTTAGATCTGGTACATCAAGATACCAGTGTTCTTCACTAATTATCTTCTTTTCTTCTTCTTCTAGTTGTTTTTTAGTTTGTGAATCCAAACCCCTTTGCATGAACTACAAAGAAAGACACAAACACACAGCTTCAGTTTCTGCATCATGAGTATCTTCTGAACATGCAATAATTACATGATGGCAATTATCCATTACATAATGTTTAGCAGTTGATAACAAGGAAATGCTTTTTGTGATTTTTTTTCTCTGAGTCTGGTCAAAGTTTGGGCAAACAGACAATGGAAAATTAAAACAGCTGCTGATCACAGCTATCTACTGAAAGTCAACAGTCAGTCACATCTGTACCTACATATAAAGAAACAGACCTCTCCTGGCTAGTTTTGATGGACTGGAGTTGTCACAATTCCCTAACTCCACTAAGGTTTTTCCAACGTTTCAGCAAAGGCCAGAGAGAAGGTAATGGTGTTGAAGTTATTGCTGCACATCAGGAACCAAGTCCACCCATACAAACAGCACTGGAGCTCAGAGCTAGAGGTAGGTCATACCAGGCTGGCTATTTTTTGAAACATCTATACTTTTCAGCCATCCTCTTCTTTTCTCAGATTTAATGAACTGGACTGCGTTTGTAGCTCTGAAGGCACAAACCTGCCTTTGGAAGTGGAAAAACGTAAGACTTTGAAACTAGACTACGAGGAAAAGTCTTCTGTCTCCCGCTGTGCTAAAGGCAGATGTTCTCAGCTCTTCAATTCTCACCGACCCACCAAAGTATGTGTCCAGGAGTGTATTTAAGCACCTGTTAACTCACTGCAGGAACAGTCTGCCAAAATAGCCGAGACCAATAAAGAAGTTTAGGGCAAGACTGCAATTTTTTCCTAAGACAAGGACACTCCTGTCACTTGCTTCCTCAGTGATAATCTCTGTCAGAGGATGGGAACAGGCAGGTAGGAACAGTAACCTCTCAACAGCTGGGAGCAGAAGAAGACATCTGTCAAGGCCTATAAAAAACTGCTGAGAGCACAGAACCACAGACCTGAGACCAGTGAAACAGCATTTTAATTTCCATTTGTTTCAAGTCAGGTGCCTGAACTGAGTGACAATTAAGTCTCAACATTGATGGAAAAAACCAGAACGCTTCACAATTTTATGGTAATAACCTGTATAGTCCCACCCCACTAAAAGCTGGGACCTTCCTCAGGATCTTAGGATAGAAAGTGTTTGAGTAACTGTATCTGTCAGAGGTCTACATTTATACCAACCTAACTCCTAGACAGAGGCAAGTCTAGCAGTACAGTTCACACTCAGACCTGTAAAAATATATAGGTAATACAGATGTGTAATGTATGTATTATATACAACCCACACATCTTTTCAGTCTTTACAAAACACCCAACCAAACCAAACTGAGAAGTACAAGCCAATAGAGCTAGTGTCTCATTTTCCATTTCCATTTCTATTTGCATCCACTGTACAAGATCTTTAATGAAAGAAAAATTGACTTCTGTTTTCTGAGTCGATTCAAAATATGTCAAAGCTTTCCAATTAAAATTACAGTATCTTCTTGAGGAAAATAAGGGAATCTATCATGTGGAAAAACATATTGCTCAAGGAAATTGGTTAGCCAGTCAGAAATCTCAACACAAGAAATTCTGCTACAAGAACCCAATTAAATAATCATTTCACACTCCATTTTAAAGATTATGTTCCTAAAGATTACTACAGGAAAAACCAGGATAAAAATTATGTGATCAGGTTTATCTCGAATGTAAACACACATAGATGAATTAAAAATATACCCATTGTGGTAGACACAGAATACGTGAGTCAGTAACTGAAGGGTTGTTTGGGTGAGTTGCCCCAAGCAATGGGAGCTAGATCAAATGGTGCAAGATCTGAAAGTCTGTCTCCATGTGGCCCAGTATTTAGTGCAAATGGTCCTTCCAGCACCACCAACCACACGTCACCTGTGGGTGCCACTTCACCCACCTGCTGCATTCTGGTAATACATTGGATCACTACCTGCAGAGGCAGCTGCTAAAGGCTTAATTAAAACATTTGTAAGCGGGAAGATCTGCAGAAACAAAGTGCGAAATGCAAGATCTGTGTATGACCTTTTCAAAACCTACTGATCTCTTCAAAGCTGGTTATTACTGCCTGGACTGTGAACCTGCAAATGTCATGGCAGCATATCCACCTGGCTGGTTCTCCACGGCCTTCCGCAGAAAAACAACCTAAAAACCTGCTTTTGAAATCTCCAGGGGGTTAGTAAACTGGCAAACAACAAAAAAAGAAATTTCATTTTAAAAGTGTATTATATAAAAATAAGGAAAAATAATGATGCTGCCATCCAGGTTATGGGAGTCTGTGTCACGCATTGCTGCCTGACTCAGTTCAACACCTACTCCTTTTTGAGAGCAAGGCAAGATGTATTTTGTTCCTTCTATGTACAAGTTTTAGATTTAGCAGCATCTGTTAATTAGGGTAAATATTCCATCATGCAAGTGTAGCAGAATGCACTTTATGTGAAAAATTGAACTGAAGTCAGCTAACTCTTTTCAGCCAGAACGTGAAATATAGCCCCATATAAATACATGGGGAAAAAAAATAGCTAAATAAAACACCATAAGCAAGAAGCCACAAAGGCCCCATCATATTCAGTTTAAAAAAATCAGTATTAACATTAGGGAAAAAAAAAACCAAAAAGGGAGCTCAACTTTTCCTGGTTGTTTTCCAGCAATAAAGGACCATCAATCAGAGGAGAACGTACTCTACTGAATCAGGAGTTGTAGTACACGGTGTGAAGCAGAATCCATTAGCCAGTGAGCAGAGACTAATTTCACACTGGTGACACGAGATTCCCAACTCCAAGGGTAACTGGCACATCGGGATGTTACTAAGATCCCTGGCATTCATAAGTCGGGAAAAGTGGTAAATACTGGGTATTAATCCCCATTCAGGCTGGGATTTCCTTAGCCAGCAACGTAAACCGGGGTAAAAATGTAAACTAAAAAAAACCAAAAAATGGAAACTGAAGAAAACCAAAAACTAAACTTTTTTTTTTTCTCCTCAGTACTAAAAGCCCCACCTCCAAGTAAAGCAAGCAGCACTGATATTTTCATTTCAATGTGCTGGTAGTGGGAAATCTCTTTGTTAAATTCGCAATAAGCAACCCAGCTGGCTGAGGAGCGAGGTGGAGCGAAAGCACTCCCAAAAGGTGCGCTGGAGTTGGCTCCTGAGGCCAGACTTTGGCTGGAATCACGAAGCTGCTCTCCTGCACCAAACCGTGCAGTTTGTAACCTCCGACACCGCTCGCAGGGTTTAAGCAGTTCGAAGTCGGCAGCAGCGATGGGGGAGCAGCCCAGCAAGCCCGAGAGGGCCGGGGAGCTGACCATGGATAAACACATCTGTATTTAGAGTGGGGGCGGTGAAACCCAGGGCACACCGACGGCCGCCCGCCAGCCCGGGCTGGCACCGCGTGGCCGGCGATGGGCACGGGAATGCCCCACACCAAGGGCTCCGGGACGGCCGCGTGTGGCCGGGAACACCCACCCGGGCCGCGCCTCAGAGCGCGGGGCCCCGCTCGCCACCAGCCCGGCCCGGCCTAGCCCGGCCCCGGGGATCGCCGCTTCCAGCCCCTCCGCAGGCTTCAGACACCCCCTCCCCTCCTTCCCCCTCACCTTCATGCGCAGCAGGTTCTTGGACAGCTTGGTTTTCACCTCCCCGGCCATGGCGGCCCGCAGGCCGCGGCGGATCCCCGCGCTCGCGTAGCGCCGAGGCCGCGCACGCCGCGGGAGGAGCGGGGGGAGGCGGCGGCGCGGCTCCACCCTCCGGCCGGGGGCGGCCACGGGCACTGCACCCTGCTCACGCCCGCGACAGCCGCCGGGGCCGGGGATGCACCACTGATGCAAAACCAGCGATAAAAATAACAACTCTACGGTTGTGCGGGGTGAGGGAGATCGGGCGTGTGAGCAGGATATAAATCCGCCTCGGTATAAAATGGTAAATCAGTAGGGGAACCTGAAATGCCTTACCCATGCTTGTGTGTTGTGTAGTGATGCCGGCTTACAGCTTCATACATAATTTTCTGATACTTCAGAAAGAATATAAAATACATCTCACGCTGGCATTTGGAGACTGCTTGGCTTGTTAAGCTTTTATTTTTTTTTTTTACAATCAGCACTGAGTTTTATTTGCAAAAAACCCCACCCAACCAACCAACCAAAAAACCCCACAAAATGGTCAAATGTGATTAAAACTGCAAAGCACAAAAATTCAAAGATGTTACAAAAAGCCTCAAAGCTGTGTTGGTCCTGAATCGTGATTTGTGAATTCAGTGTTGGCAGTGCTGTTGCTGGACTGCTGTGCTGGGCACTGGGAGCTGAGGAGGAAATCCTGATAGGGAATTGCCAGCTGACTCCCAGTCACAAGCATGTACCACAATTTCACTATATATCCTCATAAATCAGATTTCTGATGCCTGTTTTGACATTTGGCACATAAACCGGGTGATAAAGCAATAAGAGTGAGGGTTCAGTGTTCAAAACTTTAATGAACTGGTGTACTCCAAAACACAATTTAGGGAGAAAAGTTCCCGTATTTGCAAGATGTAGGTCAAAGCTTGAAGAACTCTGTAAAGATTTATGCTCTAATAGACTCCACAGAAAGGTATAATGAAGGACAAAACCTGATTGCAGTGGGAAAGGAGGAGGAATTATCCACATCCAGGCATCCTTATTACACATTTAAGCTCAGTGGACTAAAATGACCACAAATGTCAATGAAACATGGAGCCACAAATGCTTCAAGGCAAAGTCATAACACTGCATGGAAATATTTGATTTTCATATAGGGAAGGCACCTTCATTCCCAGGCTCTGTAAATGAGTTGAAGCTGCTCTGAAGTTCAGGGCCTCAGTGAGAAAGTCACATTGTGAGTGTGGGAGCTATGCTGTTTAGCTCCTTCTCTGTTCCCTTTCTCATTAACAGCTATCATCCTTTCCCAACAAAAGAAGGCTGGGAAGAAATTTGCCATTTTCTGAATACAAATGTACATCAAAGAATTAATATGTTTGAATCTTAGTGAACAAACCGAGAGGGGAAAGCTGTTAATTAATATAATGACACACTACAGCCAGAATCTGTCCATTTTTGGTGTTATGTTCTATTTGCCATGCATTTTAATAATGCGTTTACTTTTTGTTGATATTGCAAACCAGAGCCCTGTCTTTAATTGCGTGTCCTTCAATGTCATGGCTTTTCTGAGCAGTTTCAGTTCATTTACAGTCCAGGAATGTACTTTGAATGATTTCTTCTAAATACCACGCTCTCCTCAGCACTTCTGTAACCACTGAGCTGTGGCAGTGCCTGGCTTTGCTTGGTGGCCTTAGGAAGAGCTGTTTCTGTCCCTCCATCCTGCAGAACATCCCAGCTGAACAATTCCTCAGCAGACTCTGCTTACAGCCTGTTTGGGATTTGGGCACTGCACAGCTCCCCTATAGCTTTGATGGGAAGGAGCATCATATCCCCAACGTTTGGGAGCTGAAATTTACATCACCACCCTGTCTCTGACTGGGATGGGGAGACTGCAAGGGGTTTCCACCTTATCTAACCATGAAGATTATTCCTGGTTCTCCCTGGTCCCCGCTGCACCCTCTGTCTTGGTGCTGCACCCTGGGCTTGCACGGAGTTGCTGCCCCTGTTTGTTGGCACATCAGCTAAAAGCCCGCCTCGATACAGGCAGGGTGAAGCATTTTGCAGTAAAAGCAGTATAGGTTCTGTGATGTTTATTTAGAGAAGTGGAGATTGTAAAAAGGCTGCCACAGAACGTGATCTATTTTGGCAGTAAAAAAGTCCGAAGGAAATTTTTGGGTTACATCTCCCATCACTTGAATTGGATGGGGAGGTTATAGATAACAATCAGCTGCCTTGTGGACCAGATTATACTGTCTGGTAAATGTGAAGACACTCCATTGATTGCAGGAGAGATTTTTATGATTTACTGGTGGTGGTGGAGGCAACTCAGAGAAGAATCCAGCCCTGTAAATAAACCTGCTTGTGGAGCGAGAGTGAGGAGAGTTAGGAGGGAAAAAGAATCTCTGTTTAGAGAAGAATCAAGGGTCATTGTAAGTGACAATTAGACGCCTCTCCCACAGCTCTGACTGCTGCACAGCAGCTCCATTTCAACCCGGAAATCCATTTCTTTTTCAAAACAAAAATACTCAGGGAAAAAACTCAGGGGAAAGGAGCTCCATCTCATCAAAGACTGTACATTAAACAAGCAGATAAAAGATGTTTCTTCCTAGGAAATGTGGTCCCTTCTCCCTCTGGTAATTACAGAAGTCAAATCAAAGTTGTCATTAACATTATTTAAGGAGTAATCTCTCTTGGAGCAGCACATGTGGCAGCTGTGAAGTAATTTCACGCCAATGGGATCTAATTTGAGGTAACTCGTGGCTTACTTTTTCCATAAGCTTTTATTTATTCATATTCTCATAGTAGTGTGATTTTAGTGCGAAATGGGTATCTCAAACCTTACAGCAACCTATCAGTTGATTTGATTTTTTCTGAGCTGTCTTTGAATTTCGAAGCAGCTTTTTACAGCTCTCGGAATACCTGAAGCCTTTTCCCCCCCTTGCAAATATCAAAATTCTTATAGTATGACAGGTGAGTCATTAATTTGTGTCAAACTCCTCAACTGTGTTTTAAGTAAGGATATTATGTGTTTTTCTCTATGAATAAGGAAAAGAAAATGAGAAGTGGATCTGCCGGAGGTCTGTTTGCAAACCTGAAAGGGAGGTGTGAAGTGCTGCGTGCCACCGGGTGGGATCAGAAAATCAGTTTTGTACCCTGTGCTCCCTACGGAGAGAGCGTGAAACGCTCCGCGTGGCAGAGGTGCCGTTTTCAAGTGGAAGACTCATATTTCATCTCTCCTGCTGCCACCCCGCTCTGAGCCGCTAATGCATGCGGTGTATTGACAGCTGCTGAGGTGCTGGGTGCCGGGGGATTTGTTACAATATTCATCACCTTTGATGCGCTCATGTACAACCCACGCTGCTCATGCCGCTTTGTACCTCATCCACGGAGGGTACGGGGTAGCTCCAGCTCTCCTTCACTCTTGGCTCATCCTCTTCGCTTTTGAAGCCCCCTTTTCAGGCATTGACACCGGTTTAGGTGGCGGCTGACACACTCAGAGTGTTTTAAATCCCTGCCCCTCGTTCCTCAGCTGACCGCAGGTTTTCCTGTGGATGGGGACCATATGGAAAGAATGCAGCAGGAGCCAGACTCCTGTAATTTGGGGAACACGGATCTGTAAGCACAGTTCACATTGCTGACTCTTTCCTTTTAATAGCCTTAGGTGGCTCACAATTTATGCAGCATGGAAAGGTGTGTTTTAAAAATGTGCTTGTGGCAAAACAGTTACAAAATCTCCACAACAACCAAGACGTGTCTTTGGAGAAAACGCCTGGTGTCAGTTTGGGAGAGGACAATTCGTTCTGAATGCTTTTGGCTGGTCCAGTGGCAGGGTGACCTTTGTAGGAATAAATAGAATAATTCCTTTTTGATTACAGAAAGAACCAGCCTCATAATGGTAGCTCCCTATATTCTGCCATGAGCTGAAGTGGTGGAGGGAACACATGCTGGTCTGTCATTCTGCTGGCATGTGGAGAAGCCTAAATATTTGAAATTATTTGATATATCCCCATGTTAGGAGTCAGAGCAAAGAGAATGACTGCAGAATGGTGTGGATCATCCTTCTCTTTGCTTTCCTTTAAAAATCAGGAGGCTTTTAACTTTTTGGATTTGATGGAATCACAATTAAAAGAGAAAAGGAAAATATCGCCTTCCGTTTGTTAACTGTAAAAATGCAATCCAGCAGTGCTGCTGGTGCTTTGCTGTTTCCCAGGTCAATAAATGGCTCCCCTGATTTTAATAAACATTGATGCTGCAGGCTTGTTCTACAGTGATTGAACATTTTTATAGTTTCAACCACTTGCATTGCATGAAAGCTTTCAGATTTTTTCTTTTTTTTTTCCCACCCCTCTTTTTCAGGAGGGTTGGTTCTGATTGATTAAATTGTCATTTTCAGAGTTAGTTGCTGAATTATAACTTGGCATTTTTAACCATGCGATTTGTTTAAAGAGACAGCGTTTTGATACAGCAAAGCAGTTGAGAATTTTTAAGCAGTAAAAGGGAATTTTGTTCACTTTGTTCTCAGCCTTTCATCACTGCCTGACAAAAATGCTCCTGAAAACAACATGAAGGCTATGATATGAAGAGAAGGTTCTTAGATCCATGCTCACGTCTTTATTCCATCATGGAGCTGATCTGTGCAGAACTATACTGCTTTCGGATATGTCGTTGTTGTTCACATGTTTATCTTTCCGAGGAGGAAGGAAGGGAGGGAGGGGGAATTAGAGACATAAAATGAGTGCCACCCAATGTGATATTAAGAGTAAGTGGCAGCACTGTACCTTGGACCAACCCCTTAATACGCACAATGGATTTCTTTGCACCAAAATGATGGGTTCTGATTAATAACTGCAGGGGTTTCACCTAAATCCAGACTGAGCCTGGTTCAAAGGGACAAAGACCCTATAATTCTTTAGAAACTGAGAAAATCACATCCACGTGATGATGCATTCATTTTTTGATTCAACCAGCTGCCACATTCCTTCTCAGTGGATAACTGCTTGGTTTCAAGGGCTGCTTTTTTTTAACTTTCCTTCACTCCCCCCAATTTAAATCTATATTCAAGACAGTAAAACTGAAGTAAATGAGACTCACATAAAAAACATGTGTGTTCAGAATGTGTTTCAAAAGAAAGGCCAACAAAACTGTCCTCTAGAACATAACAGGATGTCTTTTGCTTTTGATTTACAGTGCCTGCAGGGCAAACAGGATCATCTAATGGCCTGAATATGAGAGATCTTACACTGCAGTGTTACCCTGGTCACACTCTGAAACAGTGCTTAGCAGTGGAAATCTCAGGGTATCAATATGAAATACTGAATTCCAATTATACTTCTGCTTGTACACTTCCCCTCTCTGGCCATTTCAGCTTCTGCTCTGAAATAATAACTTACAAAAGTGCAAAGCTGAATTTCAGCAGTGAATTATGTCCCTGGCCTCTAAATTTAATTGCGTGGTAGTGCAACTAACCTGCTATCCATCTTGGTCCCTGGAATTCTTTCTGCCTCTTTTCTTCTGCTTCATTCATTCGAGACCTTTAGAAAACACAAAATAGGTGCCCAGAAAGAAGGTGAATTGTGAAGGGAGCATTTTAACTTCTTACCTGCCACCAATTCTTGATGGTCTTTAACTCAAAAGGCAGGTAGAGTTCACCAGCAGTGGGGTCAGGATGAAGTGCTGCAGGCTCTGGATGTTTTCCTGCAGTGCTGGGTACCTGGGGTCAGGAGGACAATTTACAAGCACAGTTTGGATTCGATCCAGCTGCCCAGGTGCTGTACAGGAGGTCCTTTCTCCACCGTGGAGTGCCTGAAAGTGGAGCTGGGGTAGATGTCAGATCAGGGCTCTGGTTCAGCACAGCAAACCTGGTGTTCCTGACACCGCTGTTCTGATCGGGAGGTTTCACAGCAAGATGTTGATGGCTGAGCAAACCATTAATAGCAAAAGCAAAAAGATACTCTGTGGTTATCATAAATACAGTATGATTACATTTTTAGGACAGTAACTCATGTTCATTTCAAAATCATCTTAAGGCCATTTTATAGGTTGGGGAAATAAGCTGTAACATGAAAAAGAGTAAAATATTCATTAATGCTGTAATGATTTATAGCAAAACGTTATGGGGTAGCACACTTTGCCTCGGTACAGTTCCTCAATGAATATTTTTCTAATTTCCATAAGTAATTGACCTCTCATTAGCGACTCATTAGAAAAATTGAGGTGATGTGACAAAAGCAAACCCACTGCGACAGAAACTCTGCATGTGAGTAAATCATTGAAAACTCTAATGGATTCAAAATGAAGGACCACAAGAACCTTGCTTTCTCTGACTGAAAAAGGATTTAGTTTACATCTGTGAAGTAAAACACTTTTCTCTGAATATGTATATATATATCTATATATATATATATCTCCTTAAATCCATATTTTAGCTCATGTCTGATTTTCAAACACTGAACACTCATTTCTTCTCCTTGCATGTAACTTCATAGGAAAAGGTATTGGCCAAATAATTCAGACACAATGCTTCAGTAAGTGGAAGTCTATGTAAGGTCCTAGTACAGCTGTAGACACTGAGGCTGGAAAAACGGAGTACAAATTTTGGAACATGGCCTGAATACGAGACCTGATTTTGGAAGGAAATAAACATCAACTGATGCTTCTCACTGAGTCCATCCTGGAAGCAGATACCTTCCAGAAAAGGCATAGTGCTGACTCCTTGTCTGTGAGCAGTTTTTTCAGAGGGGAGGGGTCTGTCTTGTCCTTTTTTTATCTGCTGTTAACCAACACAGGAATGTTAACAAGCCCAAGTAATAGATTTTGCCCATATTGACATATTAACTGAATAACCTTATATATCTGTCTTTTTTGAGATCAATAAATCAATTTTGAGCTAGTTCTTCATCACTGCAATATTGAGAAAAGTGAAGCTGATATTTAATGTAGTTTTATGAGTCCTGGATGCTACTGGACAAACTCAGAAAAAATCCATTTCTTTTTTAATATGTCCCTTACAGTCTTGATGCCCATCTGAAACTTATTTGAGAGTAACTGGATTTATGGGTTCCAAGTTAACTTTTCATTACAAAGTTACCTGCATATGAGAAAGGAAAAAAAATCACTGTCTGAAAGTTTTGTACAGCAGAGAAGAGCTGAACTGATGAACCTCCCTGACCTTGTGCAATACTGGCTAAGAAACTGTGGGGTCTAAAAGGTGAATAAAGGCAGTGGAATAATATTGTAAAAGAATAGGAAAAGCTACTGGCTTAGGCCTGCCCTGGGAAAAAGGCCAGTGAGAATCTCATTTTCTACTCATTTGGGAAGTGTATCTGTTGTCTGGCCACCCTTCTTACAGGTTGTTTTGAAATTTTTGTTCCTTAATTCTCCTGCAATGGGCCATTGCATGGTACTGCTTTAATATGGGTGAATATTGCTTTTGTTTTGCCAACTGAACTGTAGAAGAAGGGAAGCACAGGAGTGATCATGAGAAATTTCCTATTAAGGAAGAAAAATGCATTTTTAAAGGCTCACTCAGAAAAATCAGACTGCTTAGCTTTCCATGACATTTAAAAAGAAAATATTGAAAAGAGATGTAGACAAACAGTGAAGTTTCGTGGCTATTGACTGTTTCATGCCAGGGGACTACAGCAAGTGATTAGTCTTGTGACGATGCTTCTGTGTCTTTTTTTTTCTTGTGTTGTTGCAGGAACTGTGGTTGCACAGCCAAGTCCTGATTGTTTCAGTCCAAATTTACAGACAAATCTGATCTCTAGTGCCTTCTAGCACCAGAGAGCATCTCTTCCTGGAGCCGTGAGTGAACTGATAGGATACTGATAGGAAACCAAAGATGGTACAACAGCAGAAAGCCGAGACTGGATTATGCAAAGATCTGTCTTATGTCCAACTAGGATTTCCAGAGCTGCTACAGAAATGGAGCTTTCAAACTCCTGGACAGCCTTTATGTTGGAATAAACCATCCTCATCAAGTTTATCACTGCATCTCTCTGCACAGCACTATCTGCTCCTTAGAGCCCCACCTTTCCCCCACAGTTACACGCTCCTACACTACCAGGATGTCAGATGGGCAGAATTTCTTTGGGATTTGGATTTCAGCCAGGTATAGAAGATATACATACTTCCTCTTATACCCACGCACGTACTCAATATATTCCTTTACATATGGAATCCGAATCAGTAATACTAAAAGCCTGAAGTTGAAGGAAGGACAAATACATTTATAGCTATGCTCCTTAAAAAGGTTTTTTTTTTTTAAAATCATTTATTCAATCATTTTGTGGGAGTGACATGCTTGATCCATTGCAAAGTGGAAATAACACGCACAGAGGTAATTCTCCATATATAAATTGACTTTAAAGAAGTCCTAGTGCTAGGCTTAAAATTTATAATTTAACTGAACTAGTTAAAAACACTTCCTTTCCTTGAAATGTAAGGAAAAAGCTCACCTGTGGCAAATGTATATATTTTGCACTATTTTGGGGGTGCCCCTGCACTGAGGTTATCTAAGACTGGCTGTATCTTGCTGCTTTATGCTGAAAGCTGCTAATGGGAAAAAGAGAGTGTTATGATTAGGGGCCCAAACACAATTTCCAAACCTGCAATATCAGATCAGTATTCCCTGGGGCAAGGAAAGCTGTAGATTTTCAGGAACCTACCAGATTAGCTAGGAAGGGCATCCTTAATGACACCAGCAGAAGAAAACAGCTAGTTTTTTTTTTGTTGCAGCATGCTTTTGGTTGTTGTATGCAAAGTGGTTTAATATCACCTTAATCTCAGCTTGCCATGTGAAAAATGACCCTGTCAATTTGACACAGAAGTGGAATATTTAGAAGTGGAACAGTTTGTCTAATGGGGAAGAGCTGACAAAGACAGACTGAATAACACTTAATTGGATAAAACTGACTTGATTGTGAATTCCAAACGAAATTAAAAATATTACACTAAGATTTATGGGGTTTGTTTTCTGTCTTTTTTTTTTTTTTTCCTGTCGGTGTTTGCTGGGCTTTGCTCACGTCACCAATATTTCAGTTTAGCAGCACCATTCCATTCTTTATCGATAAAAGCCAAAGGGTAAATATTGCAAGACATTTGGCAATGCCAGTATAAATGGGAACTCTCAGCTGTGTGCAGCCCAGTTATTGATGTTTTTATTAGCAATCTTTATAAGGGCACATTCTGCTTTCCTTCTCCGTGCTGTAATGTGGAAATGAGGAAAATGCCTGCTGGAATTAGCTAAGCACAAGCCAGTTTTGATTGAACACTAAAAAGGTCTTTTTCTGTCTACAGTGCCAGGGTGTCTCAACAATGCCTTTTGCACCTTTGCCCATCCATGACTCTTCTGCTGTCCAGGATATGGGACCAAAGCAGGTTAATCTTCACCTCATGTGGGAACCACTGTCCCTTATTTCTCCAGCTGCTTAAAGGAGCTCTCCACAGCCCACTGAGCTCCTGAAAAATGCATTATCTTATCTATTCAGGGCAAGGCTTTGGTCTGAGGACACTATAGGGAAATTCTTTGAGAAAATGAATGTCTTAGAATTTTCACTAGCCACTATAAAAAGTTTTATCTGTGTTATTTTTTTCTCCCGCTCCGCTTTATAAACAAACATGACACTTTGTTCTACAAAGTGATTTCTTTCTGAATTATAGAACCACAGAAAAAGCATATAAAACCCACAAACCTTATTATTTTTGTATTCTTGAAACTCAAAATTGATTTGAACCAACTTCAGCCAGCAATATTTCCTCCCCATCTGAGAAGCTATATCCTGAGCTCCAGACTAAAGTAAATTTTTATAGGCGTGTTGTAATTATAAACCCTTGAGAAAGGGATTTTGTAACAGGGACACAGGCACAAAGCTTCCCTGTAGTTACTCTGCTGAGCGCTGATGCGAAGAGGCTGAAAATCCATTCTCCCAAGAAGCAGCTTATTAAAAGACTGCAGTGGTTTTAATGACATTTCTTGTGACATCAAAATTATTTCACTCAGAATCACAGAGCATCTCTGTTTCTGCATTTTTGAAGGTCCAAGGGGAAAATACTGTTGCAGCCTCACAGCGACTGAGGGAAGCAATCCAGAGAGAGAAATTTGCTTGGGTGCTCATATCCTCTCATGATGGGAGATGCAAATTAAGCTGTTTAATTAGAACAGCATATAATAATCCTCACCAGGAAGGCAGGAGAAGTGTTTGGAAATAGAAGTGTTTTCAGACAGGTTTTGAAAACACTCTGGGTTCAGCTTTTCCCCTTAAAGTGATGAACAATGGCTGAAAGGTCAGTGATAACTGAACTCAAAGTGAGGGGGTTTGGCTCACATCAGGTGTATTTGGTAACTTGTGTTCTTAGTAAAGTCTGTAGGGATCCTGGATTGATTGTCATGCAATATTTCAAGCCAAATGGATATTTTCGAGCAATATACATTTGTGATTGGACTGATCATTGTATTATTTATGTCACATCATTTGTGCACATGAATTCAAATTAAATGATGGCAGGGTGCTTGGCCCAGATATATCACACTGTAAGAAATTAAATCTTTCTCACTTGATCAACCTTAAATTACACTTGTCAGCTATATAGGTATGCAAATACTTTGCAAAGATGGATAAATAGCTTCATTATCATTTTAGAGGTGTTCAAAGACAAGAATTGTCCCCAGAACACACACTAGTTCAGGGGCAGAGGTCTCAACTGCATCATTCCTCATCCTACATCCACTGAAGCCGACAGCAACATTTTCACCTAGAATATCCAGTCTCTGCCAGTAAATTTGCTTGGCTTTCTTCTGATCTCCCTGGGCTTGCTCACAGGAGGAAAGGGCTGAAGTCTGACATGTCTTCAAAGGAGATGTATAGAACAAGTGGTGGCAACAGCATTCAGGGAAGGAAGACAGTTTGGTCAAGCAGGTGGGCTGTTACAGGCTATTGAATGTGAAATGACACAGGTTGTGTTACAGCCCTTGAATTTTAGGGATTTTTGGCATTGGCTCTTTGATCAGTCAGACAATGAAGTGGGAAATGGAAAACCACAGAGAGCTCAACTTCACAGTGCATGCGAGTAGCCAAAAATAGCTACATGTATTGAATAGTGGGGCTGGGGAAGTTTTCTAAAGTTTTTCAGGACCTCCAAGGAATTTTTGGCCCATATTCTGAGAGAAAAATCATGTTAGTCTCCCTTTCCCTGAGCCAGTTCTCTCATCCACGCACAGCTAACCCAGACACGTGGGACTGAACCCAGCTCCTTCTGAAGCCAATGGGAAAGCTCCTGCTGGCTTTGGTGGAGGCAGGATTCATCCCTTTGTGAGACAATCATATTTATATTCAATACCCTGCAACTTAAACTGAGGATTAGCAGAATTAAACTCTCCTAATTTGTATATCTCAGACTGCCAAACCGCAATTAACTTTTGTGCGTTTGAATTAATAGGGAAAATTATTAACCACCCTTTCCTCATGCAATTATCATTTTACACTTCTGGAGAAAATTTCTTCCAAGTATGAAAAGTAGCCTGCACCTCTGTGACCTTATCCCTCTTAATATCCTTTAGTTAGCAGAGTAGAAAACAATTTTTCACGCCGCTGCTTCCATGTGCAGGCGGTGCTTTCCCAGCGCCGCTCCTGGGCCCTGCACTCCATGGATGCAGTGGCTTTGTGTGGGGCACTCCTCACATGGGGACAGGACTCAGAGCTTTAAACTCACCCAAGGACAGCACCTGTGTGCTCAGCCCTTGGCAAAGCTTGCATCCAGCTGCTTTGGGTTATTTTTAATTGTGCAAAACGCAGCATCAACACTGCCCCTTTTCTCCCGTGCAGGTCCAAGCAGGACGTTCTTTTTTCCCCTGGGCACAAAGCTGCAGGGTGGCAGGGCAGGGTGAAGGCAGCCTGATGCAGATGGAGTTTTCTGCCCTCCTCTTGCATGGGCTACCCAGACTCTGCCCTTACACGACACTGTGAGGGCCCAGTTGGTTCCCAAAGCTGGCAGAGCATCTGTTTTCTCATGGCTTTTCCTTGTGCTGCACCACACCTCCTTCACTCTATCTAGAGGTGGCCATTTCCTCTTAAAAATTTAGTTTCCGTAGAAAACTACAATCTTAAGCTGTTTTTTTATTAAGGGTAGGGGGAGATATGCAAGGCCAGATGTATTTTAATTGATGTATCCCCCTTTTATAATAAATGTTTGTAACAACGTAATGAAATTGTTGAACAAAAGTTCTTTTCCAGGGGAATCTTTAACTGCTGCAAAATGTCTCACTGGGATTTTGTCAGGTTTTAATTTCAGTTTGAATAAATAGTGTGAGACACCAGGCTGGAGAAGATAAAGGTGAATTTCATCTGCTTGCAGCTTGTCATAATGGAAATAATAACTACTTTAGCTAAAAACAAGTTTCCAATTAGTTTCTCTAAAATAATATTATCCCCTTTTTTAATACATACCACAGCTCATTTTAGAACCTAATTTGGATAATATATAAACAGTTCTAAAATAGCTATTTCCACCAAAAAAGTGACAAGCACAGATTTTGGCAGCACATGTTTGGAGCCTGTCTATACTGAAAAGCAGTCTTTGCTTTTCTTGAGGTGAATCTAAATGAAAAATAGAAAAATCAACTTTAAATATTCTTTAGGATGAAGACATCTTTCCTAAAAGACTTTATTTTAAATGGCTGGATCATGGTCATTAAACAAGACATTCTGAAATTATAAAAAAAATTTGTTTGGGAAAATACATAGGCTATTCATTATTGTTGTTATTTTAAGAATAATGAATGTTCTTTGTGGAAGGTTTCAAGACACAGGAAAACTGAAATAGCATTGGCTCTTAAATGCAGCTGAAATTAGCTAATTTATATATAACCCTAAATTCAGAAAGCAACAATAACATGGCTCAGAAAAAAGTAATCTCAGGTTAATGTGAAGATTCTTTGCAGGGATGTAAAAGGACTAAATTCTGTCCAGTCCCACCCTGTGATCTCTGAGACAACTGTCACCTTGTAAGTCTGTAAAATGTAAATAAATGGACTTTTACTATTTAGGAAGGTTTTTTTACACAAGAAGAAAACAAACCCCAAGCTCTGTCATGCAATGCAGTGTACAGCACTGACAGAGAAAGCGTTCCTGCAGTGGCACAGCTGGTTTTGGATCTTACCTGGCACTCCAGGCCCCTCTGGAGCGTCCATCTGTGCTCTTGGCTGAGCTAACACATCCCAGCAAAGCTGCAAGGTTTGTCCTGGATCCACCTGGCCACACCTTTTCCCCCAAACACCTCTGACCTTCCCTCCTTACTCACCTGCACCTCCCTAGAGCCAAGCTCAGCACTGAGGTGAGGTTTTAAAGACCCTGAAAAGAAGAGCTGTAGGTCAGAACCACATCAACTGTGGGGCTCACCAAGGGCTTTCAGCTGCTTCATGCCATGGGGATAAGGCATATGGCACAGCATTAGCTATTTAAATTAGTAAATCATCACAGCACAGAAGTGCCTCGTTAGTTCTGACTAATGCCCAGTCAGGGTGGTTGTTTTTGTCCCCACAGTGGTTGGCACTGACTGTCACAAGCATGGCCTGAGCTCTGACCCTCTGTCAAGGAAGCCAAGATGTGTGGTCCTGTTGATTTATCCATCCCTGCCTAAGCAAAGAAAATAAATTTCACCAAAAAAATTTTCCCAGAATGACACAGAATTTCAAAGACTTTGTATGACAAGACAGCATGAAGTAAAACAGCTATGTTAAAACCCCCACATCTGATTTAAAAACTGAATTTCATAATGCATAATCCTCTCATCATCACATGTACATATGTGTGCAAAACTACGGGGGAACAGATTTGGGAGACACTGATAATTCCAGGGATGTTTTTCTAAATGTTGACATTTTGCAGTGTATTTTAGCTGTAGTTATGGAGCCACATGGAGAGACTACTGGAAAATTATCTCATGATGAAACAATGAGAGACTGGAGAAATAACCAGTATCTATTTTTGATGAATGTGGCTGTCAGATTGGCTTGGATGAGGGTCCTTCTAACCCACTGTGTTGTCTCTGCCAGCAGCTGACAGAAAATACTCTGCATGAAAGTGTAAAGATCATGCAGGAAGCAATTGTAAAATGATTCACCCTTCACACTAGCTTTCAGTCGTCCTCTTTTTGTAAATTCTTTCTACCCATGTTTAATATCACTAAATGATTTCAGCAAGTAAACCTCAAGCTTCTGGTATGACATGGTGCTAACAGGAGACTCTTTCAACTTTTGTAATGATACAAGAAAAGTCTGTCATAAACTGCCATCAAAGAGCTGCTTGTTAACACCCAGGCTGGTGTTTGCCATCAAGTCATTCAAACAATTCTGAAATAAAACATTTGCAAACACCATGTGCTGTTTGCAGATGCAGATCTCTGACAATACCACACCACCACACAAATTGTAATAAATAATTAGGTCAGCACAGGTAACTTTTGATGAAAACAGGTTAACAAAACAGTAGCAAAGCAGGGCAGAAGTTGGAGGTAGTGGTTGCTCTTTATATAGCATGCAAAATATCCCAGTTCACCTGGAGAAAAAAAACCTCATTTGCATTTTCTTCCTGCTCTCTTGTAAAAGGAAAAGACATTATACCTGTGATTTACAGAAGTATGGTTTACACAAATGAAAATATGGTGCTGATTTGGCCAACCTGAGCATGGTAATTTTTGCAGTGGAATGCAGAAGATTTTGTGAAACCTCTTCTGAGATGCCCCATCACTCACAGCTCAGCCAGGCCTTGACCTTTTGTAGCTGGTTTCATTTTTACTGCCTCAGTAAATGGACATTAGAGGGGAATTCTATAATGCCGTTATCAGAAACTGATGTAAAATGGTGCTGCAAGGGACATTCACGGCTGTATGGAGGCTTTTGACACCTAATCAGCTCCTTAATCACACACCTGAGCTTCTTCCATGGAAATACAATGGGACCAAACTCAGCAAGAGCAGCAGCCTTCCCAGATGTAGGTGTGGTGTGCTGAAATCTCACCTTGCCCAGCAGAAAAAGAAGGTATTGTTTTAGAGACCTGTGTGTTAGTCAGTGCAAGGTAAAGGGAATCTGTTACTCGAGAGCTGGAATATGAAGTTTATATTCCATGAAAACTGTGTAATGAAACTGCATTAAATAGGTTCTTAGAAATGTGCAGCTCAATAAATAAACCCGGTAGTTCTACCCATACAATCAGGAAACGAGTCAGTAAAGGTGTGGAGAAATGAAGGAATGACAGGGAAGCTTCATCACTGTTATGCTGAGGGTGTTCCCAATTTGGGCAGGGAAGGGAGCTGTCATTTTTTCAAGCTTGCAAGTAGAAATCATTGGCTGGAGAGACAGCAAAACTTATGCTTGATGAAATGGAAACTTAATACCAGCATAAACAGAGCCACTCAAAAATAATGAAATGAAGTTTTAAAAGGCTTTATCACACTCCAGGTTCAGCCCCAGCAGCTGGGTTTACATAACTGCAGAGAAGAAGCCGCAGAGGTGGAAGCTAAACAAATGTTCTTAGAGGTGGGAGTGCAGAGCCAAAGGGGTCCCAGGAGAGTGACAGCAAATCCAGAGTTGCTGAATGTTTCAGGATAATCCTTGAGGATTTTGAGTTTCTCTCAGTCCCTTCCATGCAGAAAGAAAAGAGTTAATAAATGTTGTCAGCGCCTGGGGAATTGTTCACAAGGGATCTTTTGGAAGAGTAATCGTCATATTTAGAAGTATTTTCTCATTATGGGTAATAGGATGATGAACTGAGAAATGATCTCAGCCACTTATGATTCTAAAAGCCCCTAGCCTGAATAATCTATGCTGATTTAGAGATAATAGCATCAAAGGCAGAACTCATTTAGCACAATGTCCATTTACTTACTCCGAAGACTTTTACTATCCTGCACCTATTTTATAGACACTTATAAAAAGTTGATGATGATATTAAAAGAAAAATGTAATCAAAACAAAAATGTCAGTGTGCAATGAGAGCTACCCTGTCCCAGCCTGTACCACAGACCTACCAAAACTGCTCTTCATGAAGAGCAATACAAACGCTAAGAGAGAGAAAAAATAGAGAGTGCTCCCATTGCGGTGGGTCACAGCCTCCTTCAGGCACCCCCCTGCTCTGGTGTGGGGTTCTCAAGGGTCTGCAGGCGGATTTCTGCTCCACCATGGACCTCCAGGCAGGGCTGCAGGAGCACAGCTGCCTCACCATGGGCTGCACCACAGGCTGCAGGGGAATCTCTGCTCCGGTGGCTGGAGCACCTTTTCCTCCTCCTTCTGCACTGACCTTGGTGTCTACAGGGCTGTTTCACTCACAAATTCTCACTCCTTTCTTCAGCAGCTGTTGCACAACAGCTTTTTCCTCTGCTTAAGTCTGTTATCCCAGAGCTGCTGCCAGCCATCCCTCAGCCTCGGCCAGTGGTGGGTCCGTCTTGGCTGGCATTGGCTCTGTGGGACACAGGGGGAGCTTCTGGCGGCTTCTCCCAGAAATCACCCCTGCAGCACCCTCTGCTACCAGAACCTTGCCGTGCAAACCCAGTACTGTACTCATTAAAGTTTATAAACCTGTAAAACTGATGGAGAGTATGGTTTTGTGTGCTGGAGGCTGCAGCAGCACTTTGAGGATGACAGTCACACTCTCAGGCCCACAAAGGCGTTTGCTGCTTCACTGCTGGGCTTCCCTTTGGTAAGGAAGTCTTGATTCCATTGCTGCACCACCTTTTGGAGGCAGAAGTCCTCTTTGATCACCTCTCTGTGCAGATTCTGGAGCTGGGTCTCTGCAGCAGGCTCTGCATTCTCCTACAGCCCACTAGCACAGGCAGCTGTCCCTAATTGCTCAGGATCACCGCCAACACTTTCCCCATTTTGCTTCCAAGTCCTCATGACTGTAACATCTTATTTTCAGTGGGAGTGTTTTCCCACGCATGGGACAGCAAATGTTCAGGCTGACCTGAGGAGCTCTTTTTTCCCTACATTTTTTGGGTTCTCTCTTCTTCAAAAGGTGATGATGGGTTCTTTCAAATGCCGATTAGATCATCATAATTAATATTTCGCTTTGCTTTTCTCACATCACAGAGACTGTGCTTGCACATGTCCCCGGTTTTAGGCAGATTTTGTACCTCCTGAGGTGATCCCTGCAGGGGTTTCTGAGAGACTGCATCATCCTGGGTGATTTGGGCTCAGGCATTTGGACAGCGGAGTCAACATTTCCAGCATGGCAGTAACAAAGGACAAGGGCTGGCCAAGTGTTTGGTTCAAGACAGGAGGATATTAAGAAAGGAGACTGCAATTTATGTCTCTGCATGTTTTAGGACAGAGATGATGATACTGAGCCAGGACAGTGCTGGTTGTCCCATCAAGTGGGGCTCTTTCCTCATCCCTTCTCTCCTACACTCCCAAATGCACACTCCCAGTGGAAATAATAATTTTTGACATCACACTTGAAAGATGCTATTTTCCCTTCTAACTGGTCCTTTCAGTGGGGATTTTTGGTGTATTTCTTTCCTCTAACCAACCGTTCTGTCGTACAAACACAGCCTTAACCCTCGCAGACCAGAGGTGGAGCAAGCTGGTGCTGTGGTGTGTGTATGAGCAGCTGTCCACCTCCCCCTCACCTCGTAGCCTGAAGGTTCTGCATTCTTCCATTTCATTTTCCTCTCTGCTGTTTCCTCTTGTGCTGAGACCTTCTGCAGTTGGATTCCTGTTTGATTGTGTAATAAACCCATGAATTATTAACAGTATATAAAATATTGACAAAGTGTTCTCTGAGACAGAACAGCTTTAAAGTATTGATTACGAATCCAGAGAATTATAATTAGTTTCTGCATAAGAGATAATTAAGTTATTATTGTTTCTCTTTTCTCTAATATAGTGATGGATAGAAGGCATTTATACCAAACTGTATGTAATCTTATTAAAATTAAGGCAATAGGTTTATGAGCACTCAAGATAATGGGAAAATAAAGCATCATGGGGAAGCGTTTACAATTCCAAAGAGCTCAGTTGGCAACATCCTCTTGTTGTGGAAAGAAATAATTTCAGGTTTGCTCTGAGGAAACTCCTGGGCACAGAGATGTGATTGACTTCAGCAGAGTCAGAATCTCGTTTCCATTTGGTTTTAGCGGAAATCAAACCAACACCACAGTGCTTTGTGTGCTTGTGAGCATTTTGAACCCAGGGGCTGACTTCGGTCAAATTTGGCTGAGGGGGACACTCTTAGATATATGTAGTTTCTGCAGTTTTTATACCAGCTTGCTGGCAAAGCCTTTGAAGTGCTAGTTTAGCTCTCGTTAGGCATCAGAAAACTCATGCCAGAGCTCAATTTCCAGACAACATGACACTGGTAACGAGTTTTTATGGATTCTGCTGCTCCGAAGTGATTTGTGCATCCTTTAAGTTAGATGCTTTTGCCACAAGGAAAAGGTAATTTTATTCCATGGATTACAGTACAGGCAGAGTGTTCCCAGGCAGAACTGGGCAGCAGGGACCCATCCTGCCTGCCTTAGTGTGTTGTCCAGGGCTGTGCTGTGCAGCCCTTGGCTCTATTCCCTCCCCAGTAAACAGGGAGAAAGGTTTTCTTCCAAGGTATAATTCATCTGAACAAGTTTGGGAAGAGAAAAACCATCGTAGACATTTAAAGTTAGGCAGGGCGAATCCCACGCTCAGAGTGGTGTTGCAGTGGAGCCAATATAAATGTCAGGAATGAGAAGCTCTGGGCTCTGCCAGAGGAGTGTGGCCTTCAGTGGATCCCTGCCTGCTCCTCCTCCCTCTGCCTCGTCCTCTGCTGCTTGCAAGGAAAGAACGTGCTCCAGTGATGTGCAGTTTGTCCAACCCAAGAACTGGGTGAGAGCAAAATTAACAGTTTCTGGGACACATTCTCTTTGAATATTGAGGATCTCCTAGTGCTCTTTAAATTCATATTACCTATTCCTGGTAAGTCCCCTCTCAGGCTGATGTGTGGTTGGCCACTGAGAGAAAATAAGGTAGAAAGAGAATTTAGGAAGATGATCCTCCACCCCTGTGCACCAGGGCAGGATCAGCAGTGCCAGAAACCTTCCTCATTAGACCATTTTTTTCCTCACCCCCTCAGAGGTGGAGGTTCCCCATCTGTCCTCAATCATGAATTATCCTTATGATTACATTTCCTAATGTATAACCTTTTACAGCCAAGAACCTCAGGCAAAGAGAAATTTCTGACAAGTTAAATTCACAGGGTGAATTATTGCTTCAGTTTATCTTGTGAGAAAGCACAAAACCTGGATAATATACCAGGATACCTGCAGCATCACTTTGGACAACACTTGCAAATCCTGGAACTTTTGTGCATTTTCAGTTGCTTTTCATCATTTTGAGGTTATGAACCTCTTGGAATTTCTGTTTTCTTGCACAGCATCGTTGGATTCTCACCACGAAAGAAGACCTAAAGGCAGAGCTGAAGTGACATACTTTGTGACACCTTTTTCTCCAGAAAGAGAAAGGAATCTGTGACAGCGCCAGGCAGAGAGCACTGCCCTGACCCTGGCACAGCGCTGGCTGCAGAGACTGGAGCTTGGTTTTGCTGAATGGCCACTTTCCAATGCCTCTCACCCCAGCAACTCGTCCAGCTCTGTCCGGCAGCTGCCTGACCTGCTCCCCTGCTGGGCTGGAGCCTGGAACCACATTCAAATAGCTGCTTTGAACAGCTCCTCATCTCCCAGCTTTCCCGTGGCATCTGGTGGAGGCAAATTGCCTTGTTAGACTTCTGCAGTCGGAAGAAGCTGCACTGCCAAAGCCATGTGGGTGCCAAAGCCACGTTCAACCAGGCTGTCCAAGGTGGAAATTTAATCCTAAGAAATACTGCATTAAAGAAGCTGTGAATAGAAGCATGCAAGGAATTTATTTGCAGATCTCAAGAACTGTCTTGAACAACTCATGAAACACACGAAGTCTATGAGGGAATGTGCTGCTAGAATTTCCACCACTTTTGTTACAGCCAACTCTTAAATCCCACCTCCTAGGCCAAATCCAGTCCAAATCTCTGGTATCTACGTGCTAATGGCAAACAAGCCTTGGATCTGGGTGTTGCTAATGCAAGAGGAGTCTGGGGGAGCGGCTGAGTGATGAACATCTCCCGAATTGTGAAATGAAGTTGAAAGTGCAGCTGTCGGTCGGGAGAAGGGACGCGACAGCGCTCCCTTAGACTTTAATGGGCTTTCATGATTTAACATTTGTTTGATAGTCCCTCTGTCTTTCGCTTTCGTATGGAGATGTGAGCATCCTCGCAGAGGGCATTGGTCCTGAGCAATCACTGTCTGCCTACGGAACAGATGAAAACACCTCCCCACCCCTGCGAACAAAATAGGGCACCTAATTGAAAGCCACGCCACGAGTGCTCCTCCATCCCCCTCCCTCACTAGCACTACATCTTCATCTCATCTTTTGTCTGCTCTACATCAGATGCACCTTTCTTGCTTGCTCTGACTGAAAACAATCCCTGCCTCCCCGCAGCGAGGATGACAGCCTCTTCCCCGAGCGCCAGCACTGAATGACAGCCGCGCTCGCTCTGTGTACTTTGGGAGGCAGGAATATTTCGAGGGACTAAATTAATCCCTCACATTTTCAAAGTGCGTGGCACAGATTTGAACTTCGGCTCCCACGGTGGTTAAAGCAAAGGAGAGGAGATGGGGTCCCCTGGGTTTAATTCCCACCGAGCCCCGGCGCGATGAGCACAGCTCAGCACTGATGTGTTCAGCACTGCAGGCAGGGGTGGCTCATGTCCTTCCCGTGGGATCTGTCCTCCCACTTTCACTCTGGGGAAAGCTTTTCCCCAATCCCCCAGCTGAAACATCCAAGCTGTTGGGAAAAGGGTTACAGGGGAAAAGGGAGAATTGTGCAGTCTGACAGTTTGGGAGCACACACTGGCTCTCGCTCCTCCGAAATGTGTGGCGTAGGCAAAGCGTGCAGCTGTGCAGGGCTGGGAACGGCCTCTCGGTGCTCCTGCCTTCCAGCCAGCAGCATTTATGGGCTCAAAGGACAGAAGAGGCAGGGGCTGCCTTGGCTCTGGGAGAGCAGCAGCCGAGAGATAGAGACATGACTGCAAAAAGCAGCTGTGTCCCAGCTTTGCCAGGCGGTAGGTGCCTGTATGGAGGCCAGGAGCGAGCTGGAAAGCCACCGGTTCAGCGGGGCAGGGCTTGCCAGGATGCCTCTTGTGCAGGCTCTGTTTGCAGAAATGCCAGCCTGGCTCCCTCCCTCCCTGCCACGAGCAGAGCCTGCAGCCCTCACCCACGGTTTGATGCCATCAGGGGTGTGTGGTGACCCAGCCCAAATGCCATCCCCAGGGACAATCTG
Organism: Falcunculus frontatus; assembly: GCA_013398115.1. Lineage (NCBI taxonomy): Eukaryota > Metazoa > Chordata > Aves > Passeriformes > Falcunculus > Falcunculus frontatus. Next base: position 1,634,037 of record VZRV01004347.1, on the reverse strand, counting down.
GGTTTAGAGTTTCTTCCCAGCTTTGCTTTCCCTGGCAGCTTTTCCTTACATGATATTCCCTTCTTCACAGCAAAGAAATGCTAAAGTTCTGGACATATGATCAGACCAAGAAATTCCAGCTCCCCACTCCCAAACGGGCTGAGGGTACTGAATCTACTAAAAATCAATGTCCTTATCAGCTGCAAAATTGTTGTTGCAGGAGGAAAGTCACACACAGCTGCTGGTTTTGATGAGTCCCTCGTACCTGGCTGTTCACCTGCTGGGCTCAGCTTCTCACGGAGGGGGAACAGTTTTATCCAAAAATGAGGTGAGAGCACCGAGTGCTGGTTCAGAGGAGGTTACCTTGCAAAAGAGAGGGAGAACCTTCTTCTCCAAAGACAAAGAGGGATTTTTTGATCCAACAAAGACTTCTCCCCAGGCTGTCACAACAAGCAGCTTCTAATCGAGGTTGCCCTCGCAGAGTGCAAAGTCTCTCGACAGCAAAAAGGCAGAGATGTGCTGCTTCAGGACAGCTGTTATTTGAAGGCAACAAGTAACTGCGTGTCTTGCTGTGTTTTTCCCAGTTTGGATCCAAGTAGGGTTTCATCTATGTCTGTAGGCAGAGGAAACCCTTGAACAGAAACCCTTGGAGCCCAGAGTGCTGCACGATGTGCCTCAGATCATTAGGAAGCCCCCCAGCTCTCACTCGAATTGCAGTTGTCTCTCTGGGTGTGAGTGATGTGAGTCACTGGTATTTTCCCTAGGCTACAAAGTGCAAGGGTTACATGTACTCACTTTAATTTCAGAATTGAAATTCCAGTGTGTCACTCACCCCTTGGACCAGAAAAAGATTGTCCCTGTTGTGGAAGGGGTAGACTTTGCTACATCGGTATGAACAGGGTTTTGGCCACACTTTTGTCAGTCACATTATAGAAATGAATACTTTCCTATCTTCCCTTCCTTTTCAAACAAATACAGATGCATTTGTCTTGATGCTGTAAAGCTGGAGCTCAGTTAATCACTGTGCCTAACAAATAATGCATTTTTCATGGGCTGTTTTTAATCAGATTACTCACCTCATGGAGCTTTACCATGTCTAAATTCCTTTAAAAAACCCTCCTGCACTCTTCCTTAAAGCAGGATACAAGAGCCACAGTTACCACCTGCGTTTTGCCACGAGTTTTTTTCCTCTCTTCTTTTCAAATGTTTGACACAACTGGGCAGAGTCAACTTCTCATTTTCTCCTCGTGTGACATTGCTCAGTGGCAGCTGCTGAAAGAAAAGCCCCATCATAATCAGTGTGTTTTGCCTGTAGCACAAGGCATTTCAGCAACATTGAAAAGCTGAAAGGAAATAGGAGATAAGTTGGAAATCATGAGCTGAAATGTGCATTTCCATTTTAGAGATTAAATTAGAAAAATATATTATCGTGAATTTAAAACAGCATCATCAGCCAGCTTGACAGCTCATCTGGGCTCACGCTGGGTTGTTATTGAGGGAACTTGGGCTAACATCCAGCCTTAGGATGCTGATCTCTCTGGTGTTCATAGGCTGGATGGAGCTTTGGGGCGGTGCTGCTCGGTGGGGAGCAGAAGAGGTTTCTGCTGGAGTCAGAAGCTGCTGACTGAAGCACTTTGTGAACTCAGGGACCTGCCAGCAGCACCACGGTAAAGTGCTGCTGACCCATCAACAGCGAGGAGGAAAAGGGACGTAATGGGGAAAAATTTGCACAGCTGGAAGAACTGAGATCAAATAAAACAGTCCCATAGGGAATGTAACAGGCAGGTTAATGAACAACCATTTCCTGGCCAGCAGGAGCATTGCAGTCCCACTGCACAGGTGACCCAGCTGCTGTAGCATGGGTTTGGATGACATTCAGACAATCCCCGAGTGACAGCACACAGGAAGAAAACTGGAAGGTATTTCCAATTCCTCAGCTAACGTGGCTTCAGAATTAAACCAGGGATCAAACACAAGGCTCCCTGTGGAACATGTGCACCCCTGCAGAAGGTTGGGAGCTCTCTCATCTGTGCTCCTGGCTTCGTTCCTTTGGTGGCCCCAAGGCAGGGACTCTCCAAACAGCTCTGTAGGAAAGATTTGGGAAATATTCTGTGTCCTGCTAGTGGTAAAGATGAGGAGTGAATCTGTTCCTTGTTGTCCTTGTAGGCTGTTTCACTGCCCATATTCCTGCCCAGCAGGAATTCCTCCATGGCTTAGCTTTCTTATGTTTTCCCCCTTTTGACCATTTTCTCCATGTAGATATTGGAGCAGGTGAATAGACTGCTGGGTGATACCAAGCTCAACCCCTCATTTTGGTGAAAGAAGAAGAAAAGATGCAGAAAAGCTCTTTTATGAACCAGATTAGAGAAATGTGTGCATTTCATCATCTCTAAAATGGGGGTAAGGGCCTGACCATGACTGATTGGGCATCTCCTCTACACAATGCTGTTTCACTGGACCTTTCGAGATGCTCAGTGTTCATGTGGAGAGCCGAAAGTCCTCAGGAAAAGTTAAATTCTGCATTAATTAAACAATCAAGCTGCAAAGCTGTGTAAAGTAGGAAGGTGACATCTTCAAAGGCAGTTGAAGCATCAGATTGAGAGGCTGGAAGCACAATTAATTTACTGTGGCACTACAAGTTGTTACAGTGCACCAGCAGGAAGAGCTGAGCCAGCCACAGTCTTTGGCTACTGTGTGTGTAAGGTAAAATATGTGAGCTTAAACTTCTCATATCTCAGAGTCCTTTCCTCCGAGCAGAGAATTAACGCATGCAGGATATCAAAATAACTTTCAGAAGTTGAGCCAGAACAAAGAAGTGTTACCCAGGGAAGAAGCTGCTTCACAGCTTTTTTGGAATGAGATCTGCTCTTCAAGATGGTTTAATGAAGAGGGAAAGGCAGGAGATGTCAGCAGGCTGTGCATATGGAATAGGGTTAGTTGTCTTGAGGGAAATTAAAAATAGGTAGATTATTGTGCCAATTTTTCCTGTCTTCTGTTTTAAATGGTCTCAATATCTAGCAGAGAACTGGAGGAGCAAAGCAGCACAAAATTTGCAACAGGGTCACTGAGTGAAGATCTCAATCTCTGACCACTGGCAGGGACCAGAGCGTGGGCAGAGAACAGGCAGGGTTCAGGTTTCATTTCTCTATTCAAACACAGCTGAAGGAAATCCTTTCTCCTTTAGCAGTAAGACTTTGGCTCCACAGTACAGAGCCATGAGTGGTGCCATTCCTGTCCCTGCAGCTCTGGTGGTGGCACCTGGGTGACATGTCACAGGGGGAGTGTGGCACCTGCCAGTTCTATAATGCTGAAACAGGCAGTGATGCTGGTGAGGTGTCTGTGCAGCATGCAGGGTCACACACCAGCTCCTTGACAATAAACTGAGGTTCAGCTCTCAAGAAGAGTCAAGTAGAACATGAGATTCGTGTGTGGTGTGAAGAAAGATGATTCTGCCTGAGTGGAAGTCTGCAGTGCTAGAAGGTCATTGCCACAGCCAGAGAGGGGAATGCATTCCCACAGACTTACCTGCTGAGAGCTCATTCTGTTTTCATTTCATTGATCCCACCAAAGCCAGTGTCAAGACTTTCTATGATGACAGCTTTAAAAGAAGTTGTGATGCCATTTTAGCATGAACAGCTGAATTTTGGCTTTTCACAACCAGTAGGGAAAGTCACTGAAGGTCTTTTCTCGTCAAGAAAATACATGGAAAATCCACAGAATGTTCAATCAGTAACAAGACCCACAGAAAGGATCCTGTAGGAGAAGATTCTGGGCTTGCCATGGTTTTGGTTGGGAGCCTGTGTTGTCTGGCTCCATCACCAAATGTGAAGACAGATTGCTGGGGATTGGGACTTTACAGATGGAAAATATCAGCAATTCCTGCCCATGTGCACCCTGTCCAGGACACGTGCTTTTGGGCACTCTTAGAATCAGTAACACAGGGGAAGTGGAGCTGAGATAAACTTTTCTCCTGTATCAGAATAAACACCCAGTTTGCATTAATTTGTGCTGATCTCTGCATGTCTCCATTATATGGTTGTGTACATCTATAATTATTTCTATATAAATGAACGAAGGGACATTTCTCTCAGAACTGCACATTGCCATCAAGATGAGCTTGGCTGGAACCACCCACACAGCCCAGAAATGTTTTCTCCTGTCAGCTGTCTCCTGAGTAAAAACAGCACTACATCTTTGGATGTGCGGATCCAAGTTGGGGGTCTGGCATTCAAAAGGGAGAAGATTAAATCAAGGGGTTGGTGTATAGGCTTGATTTCACCAATTCTGCTGCCCTAGAACAGGGATTCCAGTCCCTGCCCTCCTCTCTGTGGGCTCTAGAGTGAGGCAGCATGAGGAGAGGGATAAGGTCTGGCACCAGCTCATGCTGTGCACGCCAGGTGTCCAACTTGGGTCTTCTTGCAAGGAGCTCCCACGGACTAATTACAGCTGTCGTCTGATTGATTTTTTCTTTGACCATTTCATGCTTTTCCAGTAGTGCTTTTAAGGTTATAAAGCCCCCTGGCTCTTCGACTTTCCTGTTTCAGGTGCATCCTGGGCTCTATTGAAAATTATGATACAATCCCCAAAGCTTGAACGTGAGCCAGACTCTCTCTTTCCCAAACTGGCAGGCTGCAAGGAAAGCAATGAACATATTTTTCACAGTTATGCATCTTGCATCTGACTCAGGTTGTTGTTATTATGCAGTAAGTGTTTCAGTCTGAACATTAAAGAAAAGAAAAAATGTTCAGGTCCTAAGGGGGGAACAAAATCCACTAATCCAACACAGGCTTTATTTGCTTGTTGACTACCAACTGATGTTGAGAACGGCAGGACTCCCAGAGCTTCAAACAAGATTAGAGAGTAGGAAATAGGACATTTATTTCAACTCAGATACTTATTTAAGTCTTCATTCTAGCTACGCAGCTAGGTATTTGGGCATCTGGCAAAAATGCTTGGCAGTGCACAGGTTCTGAAAATGTTGTTAATCTTTAAAATCAATATTGCACTTAGGAAATTGCTCACCTACCTGCATGTTTGTGAGAGCTAATTCGTTCATATGCCACTTCTTAAGTCATTAAGTATGCAGGAGAAGGCATTACTTTATCACTCTTGGACAACTTACACCCCCCTATAACCATTAATGTGTAAAATACATTATTACTATTTATTCACATCAGTTGGAAGATTTAAAAAATGTCTGTACATGATTTCCATAACTGGGACTCAAATGCTGGTTAAAAAGTACATGGACACACCAAACTCATTATGTGAGAAGGTGGTGGGCACCCATGAGTTGCAGTGTGGTCCCTCTGACCATAAAAGTCCAGTTGTCCCATGTAGAGATGGTAAAAATATTATAAAAGCTATGTACACTTTTAATAAATGCCTCTGATTATAACACGACTGGGGACCGTGTTTCTTTCGTGTGCCTGCAGTCCCACCCGTAATTAATGCTCGGAGTCTCACACTATTAAAATACTAAGCTGAATCTTGCTTTGCTTAAGACTCAGAAGGCCTGAAATAGAGACTGTGAAAGTCAAACAATGGGGTGGTTGTAATTTTCTGAAGCTGCTGTATTTGATTTGCCTTTAACTCAGTTAAGTGTCTTGGCAAACCTTTAATTTGAAATCTGTAGAGGCTGAGCATCACACCCTGCTAGGCCTATCAACAGATGGAGGAATTACTGGAGGCAAAATGTATATATTTATGCTACTTTTTTTCCCCTCCCTCATTATACTAATCATGCACTGAAATGATCAGTAACCCCGGAGACTGACAGATTTGTTTGCAGCAGAGGGTGACCCTGGAAAAGCGTGGGACTAACAGACACGCAGGTGGTGGGGGTTTTCCCAACATGGGCTGACTTTTGTTGTGGGAAACTTGGAAGCTGATGGTAAACAAGGAAATCAGGTTTGCATCCCAGAGAGTTTGGAAAACGTGACGGTGTTGGGATTGCAAATGCTGTGAGCCAAGCTCTGCCCTGCTCCTGAGCTCAGGGAAGGGCAGTTGGATGGGCAGGACCAGGCTGGAAGCTGCAGGGACCCCAAGCCTGGTCCATGCCCTTTCTGGAGGAGAGGAAACCTGGCACATCCTTGTGATGCTCCAATGCTGAACCCTCCAAGCCTAGAGCACCTTGGCAGCCCTTCCCATTCACACTGCAGCACTTAGAGGAGATCCTGAACACTCCAGGCTCAGTTAAAGTTTTGCAAAGATACAGGAAAAAATCCCCTTAAATTCAGTCAGCTCGATTCCGGTGTGCACATACTGTCCAAACGAGCTGGGGGAAATTAAATAAAGAAGCCCCTGCATTTTTTTTTTTACTGAGCTTGCTAACCTTTTCTTCCTTAATCATTACTCATGGAGCTAACTAAATTACTGTGGGAGTGAGCTCTTATTATTCCCTCCACACTCCCAGACAGTGCTGTTTTGTGCAGGTGCCCACACATTTCTGGGGTACCCAGGGCTAGCACTAGCTGGGATTTGCTCCTGCACCTTCAGGGAAGCTGTCAGGATTGCAGACTCTCACATCCCACAGCAAACTCTCCTGGCTTCCCTCTCACTTAGTGTATTTCATCCGTCATCCCCAAAAGGACAATTTTATTTACAAGCAAAGCTCTTCAACAGGAGGCACATCCCAGAGAACTATTTGCTCCAGTTGCCCTCTGGGTGATACTATTTTATTAAAAAAACAAAAAAACCAAACCCAAACATTTCAAAATAATCTGTGGACTAAAAAAAAAATAAAGGTGCAGGTGAACCTTAATATACAACCTAGATATGAAATGAAATTCAATCATGCAGAAATTGCCAACAACTTATTATAGATGAATGGGATGGGAAGTGCATTTTGTCTAATCCCAAGGCATTTTAAAATAACTATTCAGCATCCTCTCACCTGAAATGTATCATCTTATTGATTTTGAGCTGACTTCTGCAGATTGACTCCGGCTGCCTGTTTGGCTTTCATGCTTTCAAGTCCTCAGCTGCCCAGAAAATGGTGCCACCACCATTCTCGAAGATGTTTTTAGTGTAACGGGCTTAAGGTGAACTAGAACAATAGCTGGGAATGAGAAAAGCTGAATAATAACTCCAGCCAGCTGGGAATAATGAGCACACAGCTACAGCTGAGCTCCCCTGTGATGGGATGGAAAATCTCGGTGTTTTTAAGGATTAACCAGCTACGCAACCAGGAGAAAATATTTTCAGTTGGAACAGGATTTTTGTCAGTTTTCACTGTACAATGTGGTCAAACGTGAAGGAAATGCCAGGTCACTTGTCACAGTGATTTATCTGCAGATAAATTGTTCTTCTTCAGGCCTTCTGGTAACGTTCAAGACCTCCTAAGATACCTTCCAGGCTGCCCCCAGTGTTCTTTTGTCAAGTACAGAACTCTTTGCAATGGAGAACAAGCCCAATCAGGGCATAAACACCAAGGCAGAAAAAGTTTAAAAAGAACTGAAAAAAAAAAGCAAGCTCTGCAGATATGGGAGTGAAATGAGAGCATATCTCACTTTCAGGGTTGAAATTGCATTTCAGGGCTGGTTCACTGAATCATGAACTTGGACTGAAAGGGTTCCTGGCCTGAGCACTTAGCAAGTCCATTCGAGTGTGCATGGCTGGGAGATTTCCCTCTGCGAGTTTATGGTTAATATAATCTTCAGTCCTGACAAATTTATGCTGAGCCAGAACATTTCAAACACAGCAAACTTGAATGCTATCCAAATACCTCCCTGTTCGACAAACACCATGGGCAGAGTTCAAATATATCTTGGAGAAACAGAGAAGTGTGAGGGAGCATCAGACACTGGAGCTTGTACAGGGCATCCCTGGAGCACCCGGAACTCCTGGGAAGCTCCTGAAACTGCTCAGGGTGTCCAAGTACCATGGAAATGTGGTTGAAGAGGAGGATAAAGGAGCTCAGCCTCCGTCCAGCACCCCCCTTTTCTGGGGGACTCTCTGGGGTCACCTGTGTGCCCAGGGAAACATGGAAAAGGGAAAGCGCTCTCAGCAAAAAGGCCAAATTTCACTTTCAGTCTGAAAGGTGCAAATTGACCCCAGATGATTGCTGCTCTGGAAATATCCAGAGTGGGATTTAGTTCTCATAAAGCTGTGTTAGAGCAACTCTTCTATAAAACTGAATGTGTCTGGGATCAGAGCTGATATTTCGGCCTTGTTGGCCAGTTGTGCATTGGATATGCCGGGGGTTCAGGTGTTTGTCTCCAACATGCTGCAAATGACTGGGCATAAAACCACAAGAAATTACAGTTCAGGCTTGTAAAACTGTACTGATAGCCCTCCTGATTGTTTTGTAAGATTTCTTTTCTTTATAATTTAAAGATTTTTACCACTTCCCCTCCACGCAGAAAAAAAATCTCAATTTCTGTGGAGCAATACAATTGGTGGGGTATGTGGGCTGGAAGTGGGACAATTCTCAGCATAGCTGATTGTGGAAATTCCAGAGCTGAAGGAAGCACTCAACATACAGCTACCATGGTTGGGGGTATTTTTGATTATTTCTTCTTCTCTTATTCTAGAAGTCATTATAACAGTGGAAATTCACATTCCCTTATCCTGTCCTCGTCCTCATGTGCTGTTGCACCCATCTGCTTCTGAGGCACCTGCTCATGGTGTCATGGGGAGGTTTAGTCTGGATATTAGGAAAAGGTTCTTCCCCCAGAGGATGGGGGGAGCACTGGCACAGGCTCTCCAGGGCAGTGGTCACAGCACCAAACCTGACAGAGATCAAGGAGTGTTTGGACAATGCTCTCAGGCACAGGATGGGATTGTTGGGGTGTCCTGCACAGGGCCAGGAGCTGGACTTTGGTCTTTCTGGGTCCCTTCCAGCTCAGGATATTCTGTGAATCTCTAACTCACACACAGGATGTTCATGGAGCCCCTTGCTCTGAGCGCATTCCTGTGCCAGCCCTCAGCCACCTCCTGCTCAATGGTTTGGTGGGTGCAGAGCAGAAGATGGGTCCAGCAGTGTGTTAGGACAGGCCAGGGCTTGGAGTGGCCATGTAGCTAAACTGGTTTTGGCTGACCTGACCATCCCTGCCCATCTGTAAGCTCTCAGCAAACACCTTCACAATAATGGAGGAGGCAGAAATGATTTTAGCACCTGTCAAAACAAAGCAGTGACTCGGAGAGCTCGAGCGGCGAAATCTCAAGCGCAGATTCCCCAAGTTGTAGCTCGCCTGATCCTTCCTTTCATCCCCACTGGAGAGAATCCAGAGCTGCCCAGCAGCTCCTGCAGCTCAGCAAAATGACAGAACAGCACGCCAGTAATTCTGACATAACAAGAATGACACATTAATCTCACAGCTGGGCGTCACTAGCAACAGCCAAAACTCTGTGCAGACAGAAATCAAAGGAGAGTCGCACCGTTTATAGGGCTCACCATTCAAGGGAACCCAGGGTACCTGTCCCTCAAAGGGGAGCAGTGGTTCTGAGCACAATGTGGTTCATGGGATGCAGAGATTAAAAATGGAGCGTTTCTTTAGTCTAAATTGTAGCTTTGGTTTTTGAAAATTAATCACAGCGGGTTAGAGGGCCCAACACGTTTTTAGAAAGACACAAAAGCATGGTAATCTTTGTTTAAAAAAAAAGAAAATAGTGTATTGTAACAGCAACATTGCCAGAATTACATCTAATGTGGAACACCAGGGGCTCTGCTAAGCAGACATAACTTCACCTTAAGCATTCTGCTAATTCCCAGGTACCACCAGGAGACAGCTTGTCTCCTGTCAATCACTTCTGGGTGCATGACAGCTTATGGCTTAACTGCTCCTATCTTGTATCATTTAACCAGATACTATCTGTTTTGACATTCATGACTGAGGTACTTGGCTCGTAATTGGGAATGAGTACAGCAGAGCAGAACAGAGTGATTTCCTTCCCCGAGGATGGTTGTTAGGGTGATGTGGCACTCCGGTGCTTGACTCAGTGCAAGACAGAAACCTTCCCAGCAGTGCTGCAGAACAGAGCAGGCTCATGTGTGGCTGAAAACAGGGAGTTGTCCTGAGGGTACACGAGCAAGGGGACACTGACCAGGTGCAGTGGCCTCATCCATTCTCGTGTGTTGGGCTCTGCATCAGCAGGACCCAGGAGCTGGGTCCTGGGCAGGAGGATTATGCTTTGCCCTGCAGTGGGGCACCTCTCTGGCCTCACCACACCCATGTGTGCTCCATCACTGCAGGGCAAAGTGTCAGCACACCGTGGGCCTCAGCTGCCTCCTCTGCTTGAGCAGTGTGTTATTTGGGTTTGTTTTAAACATTTAGGGGGATTTCTGGATTACGGAAGTATGTTATCTCCTGCCTGGGTTGTTATTTGACCTCCTCCATCTACTTAATGGAGGGCAATCTGCAGAAACCACGATTGGCAACTGAGGTGGTGGATTCTGCTTCTGTCTCAAGGGGGAAAGTGTCAAGTGCTCAAACAAGGGGAGCCAGTGCTGCCCTATTTCACACCCACCAGACCTCTGGATTTTTCCCTAGTTCAAATAAATCAACACAAGAAACTGGTGCTGATTATCACTTAGATCAGAACCGAGATGGAGAAAGAAGGAGTTTTAAACTCCGTGTCAGAACAACAATATTATTCTTCCTGAATATGTATGACAGAAGAAAACTGATAAAGCTATTGACAGCACAAACCAGAAAGAAATATGAGATGAGAGGAGATTGAGCTCCTTGATCTGTTTGATGTAACCATTACTGTCAGGTGAGTATCCTAATTAATGCAGGTATCTCATTCTAACTGCATGGATCAAGCCACTTTGTCTTTTCAATAATCTATAGAGCTGTACCTGGCATTAATCTTATTAATGGAACTATTATACTGCTTACAAATTAATTTCCAGCTTGAGATTATCTACTGGATGTGCTCATGTGCTGAGGGATGTCTTTCCTCTGAACTGAAAGAATGGGAATCTCCCCAAAGTTCTCTGGATTTGAAGATTTCAAAATTGACTCGTGATGTTGAGACTCCAAATGTAGATTTTGAGTGTCCAGATACAGGAAATTTAATTTTTCATTTCTGCTCTTTAAAACAGTGCTGCTGTTTGTATCACATGGAAGCAATCCTGTAGATTACAGTGTGATGATTTCAGATTAAATTTTAATAATGCTGCTGGCTGGAAAGGATTTATCGATGGGTGTCTTTGAGAAGGGGAAAACAGCCTGTGAGGACCATTCATTGAAGCCAAAAAAGAGTTTTGGTTTTTAGTCCAAGAAAAAGGAGTCCAAATGGGAGTGAAAAGTTAGGCTTCCCACCTCCATTTAGTCACCTCCCTCAGTGCAGTCTGCATTTGTCAAAATTGTTTCCTTTGATGAAGTTTCCCTCTTCTCAAAAGAAGACTCTTGAAGTGCAAGTGGCTCTCAAAGGGCCAGGAAGCAGGAGAAACAGCTCTGGAGCTGAATGTCACAGCTGAGAAGAAAAGGACACATGAAAATGAAATTAAGAGTATGAAGGAAAACTCAGGAAATGACTGATGATATCTCCTGAGCTTGTTTGAATGCATGTACCCAGGTATCTTCTTTAAAAAAACCAAACAAAAAATAGTAAATTGAGCTCTACTGTGCATTTGTTAATTGGAAAATGAAAAAACCCTGCAGCTGTCAAGTATATTCCTGTATTTTTGTAAGTCTGTGTTTAGATAGGCCATGGCTCTTTTCAGGATTTATTAAAATTTTTCTATATAAACTTTATATGGAAGAAATTATTTTTCTGGGGGGGGATTACACCTCAGATGCTGTTTTTCTCTGCAGATACCTGTGTGTCTTGCACTTTTGGTGGCACCCTGTTCCTGCAGGTTCTCACCTCCCTCTACTTGGAAGTAAAGACTGCACTGGGCTCTCCTCCATGTAACTTGGGAAGCTAAATTTAGGACGACCCTCTCCTCATGGATTCTGTACTCACAAGGCTGCAAGAAGAGAAACAGAGCAGGCATTAGGGTGTAAACTCACTCAGAGGCAAGCTCACAGCTCAGCCTTGCTGACAGCAGTGGGCTGGGCTGGGCTGCACAAGGGCACAGTGCTGCCACAAGCTGAATATTTACCCCGAAACAGAATTATAATCCATCCTTCCTGCTCTGGAGATGATCTGCCCAGTGAATGGGAGGCCCCTCTCAGCCAGGGTGAGGAAAAGTCATTTAAGCCAACAGCTAAGAGAGAGTCCCCTCTCCAAAAGGACCATTTCCAGAGTGCTAGACCTTACTATAGGCAGCTGTATTTTTTCTGCCTCACATTGATGGATCATGAAAGTTAAATATCTAATCATTTAGGTTTCTATTAGAAACACAGGCAAAAATTGAAGTGACGATATTATAATAGTAATATGTTTTGGCTACTCTTGCCGGCTATGTTTGAAGCTTAAAGCTGTCAGGAACTCCAATAAAATGAAATTGAAGTGACAAAAAGAAACAATTCCTTGTTTAAAGCCTTAATTTCTGCACCCCTGCTTGGCTGCAGCTGCTGTGTGTCAAAATGAGAGGAGATAGGGAACTCCCCATCCCAGATGTGCTGAGACCTCTGTGTTTGGGGCAGCTGCTGCCTCTGTGTTACCAAAGGATGCTGAGCCTGGCTGCAAAAAAACCCTGTGAACAAACCCACGTGTCTCCAAGCCCATAAAACAGAGGTGGACACAGCCTGAGGAAGTGCAGGCACTTAATTTCAGCCTGAAAGTCACCGTGCAGTTAAGACATGTATTGATCTGCGTCCTGTGCGAGCACTTTATGAGTGATTTCTTATGTAAGTGTCAGGTGAGAGGCATGAATAGAGACCTAATTAAAGTGTATACAAAGTACACGCAGTAAATCTCCCTGGCAATGTCAGCCTGCCTTGGAGCAGCCCAAGAGAGCAAACAAGATGGCATAAATGAAAGATAAAGGGATACTAACAGTCTGCAACAGCTTGGCTCATGAGACTCTAGCGTGGAGCAGCTGGGGATATCAAAGGAGAAAATGTGCCATTCCTGGGACATGTTCCACGGTCCTAAACCACAAAACAATTGGAATTTTGCTCTTAAATAACAGCCTTGTGTTTCTCCCCTGTGTCATAGACATTATTCCATCAGTTTTAAATTAATGCTGTCTCTATCTGTGATCCATCCCGATAGGCTTTTATACCCACTGTAACATTGCAGAGACAAGGAGAGTGCAGAAATAATAGGGAAGAGAAAAAAAAAATTGTTATTTTTGTATTAGAGAACCATCAATATTAGGACAATGACATATTGGGGTCTTTTACGACAGTGCTACCGTCCTTTGAGGAGGAGTGGGCCCTGCTCACGATGAGCTGAGTGAGATACAGGATCTCCACATTCAGCTCTTGGATGGGCTGAAGATCTCACAGCTACAATGAATTAACAGCTTTATGACAACATTTTCAAAAGCCAAGTGATTTTGGATGTGTCTATCAAGATGGGTGAAAACAGATGCAAGTATTTTCTGCCTTTGGTCCTGGCTAGTTGAAAATTCTGGTGTGCAAGTCAGACACAGCTGCTTTCTGCTTTTGGGAATACCACAGCCAAGGTAATAAATACTGGTGGAAATACATACTACAATATATTGGCTTGGGCATAGCACAGCACTAACTTATCTCTACAGCTTTTTGGACTGGAGCTGGCTTGTGTTTCTGCACAAAGGAGCTGAGGTCCAGGTCGAGGTATTAAACACTGACTCCCCCAAATGACTACCCAGAGCTGAATTATAGCTGCTTTGGTTTGGGGATTTGGGGTTGTTGTTTTCCTTAGCTTCTCCTGAAGATGGGACTCTAGAGTTTTTCCAAAAGATACCACTTCTTTCTTATAAAAATCTGGTCCGGAATCTGCACTGTATTCCCTCCAAACTCCTGCAGTGGTCCTCAGACAAGGAGAAAGCTATTCCCAGCCTTTTGTCTTGGCCGTGTGGCCTGGGACCTATTTAAATTTTACTCATCTGTTCTCTTCATTAAGTTTGCATTGGGGTGAGAGTCTTCTCTTTTACCTCTGGGTTTCCTTACATTGTGCCCATGCCCCTCCTGGATAATGTGATGGAGCAGGGCATGCTGAGGAAATCTGCTCATTTGTAAAGCCAGTCATTAAGAAGAATCAAGATGGCTTTACCACAGGGGTGCCAGCATCACTTGGCTGACAATGTCCCTTACGATCCTGGAGAGATTTTAATGGATTGAACAGGTTGATGTTGTCATTTCCAATTTGCTGAACCATCTGACAGTGTTCCCAACAATTAGCACGTACAAAATACGGAAATGTGTTATCTTTTGCATTAAAAAAAGAAGACGGGAAGCTGCCTGGTCTCTGGAGTTGTATAACAACTTGTTATTCTGAAGTGCTTGCTTTGACTTTAAATAGATTTCAGTACAGCAGAGTCACCCTAACCTTGGGATAAATTTAGCTGTCTCCTGAGTCAGTAGCAGGGTTTGGGATCATTAAAAGCCGATCAGGAATTAGCACGCGCTTCCTGCGGTCGGAACTGCTGGAGGTGCTGGTTCTGCTCCTGCAGCCCCAGAGATGGGCAGTGCTGGCCACACGAGGGGACAGGGACCACTGCTGAGACCCCCACTCACAGTGCCAGTCGTTTCACCTCCTCCACCTCTGCAATCCCCACCACTGCACAGCAAAGCAGGGGAGGGAGCAAAGTGACTCACCCAAGGTCACACAGAGGAATGGACCCAAGCTCCAGTCACCCTGTGTCCTGGCTCCTGCAGGGGGACAGAGAGAGAAGAGGTAAGCCAGGACAAATGAACGCTCGTGAATCAGGAGGTGATTCAAGGGAGGTCATCCACTCTTGGTTGTTGAGATGAAAAGGTGGCTTTTGTTTCTGGAGTGAACATGAGGCCATGAAATGCAGCTGTCAGCTGAGGAGAGACTGAAAGGAACACCTCACATCAAAACCCTCAAGGCAGCAGGCATATCTTTTAGTGTGATGGCAGTTGCAGTCATTTTAGACCCACCATATCTTGTGTTAAGAAGAAATACGTCTTCTGGCTCCTGACATGGGGCTGTGGGTTGCACTGCCTGTGACATGAAGTCACCTTCTCTGAGAGTGGGGCAGATTGAGGAGGTTTTGAGCTCTCCAGCAGGATGGTTTTGCACTGAATTCGAAATGCAAAGCAGTAGGATATTCTACTTGGGAAAGGCAGGGTTCATTCCCAGGTTTTTCCTTCCCCACCTTCAGTGAGCATTTTGCACAGCTGTGTGTTGGGATGTGCCTGTGCTTTTGGGCACATCCTTTCTTTTTATCCTGCTGAGGGGAGAAGGGATTTGGGGAGCAACAGGAGGCTCATTCAGAGTGCATAGAACTTTTGTGGGAACCACAGAGGAAATCCTGCTTTGAATAAAGCAGCCAGGCCAGTCTCCGTGACATGTTCCCACCTAGGATGAGGGCAGGAGTAAGACCTTCCCCTGCCAACCCCTGTCAGCGGGGAAGTGACCCTTATTTGTCACTGTGTGGCACCAGATGATGAATAATGGCTCAGGTGCTGCTACCTGTGGCAAGGCAGGTCCTGTAACCCAGGAGGTCAAAGCCTTGGCAGGCTGCATCCGTCTTGGCACTGAGAGCAGCACTCGGAAACCAGCACCAAACACCTCATCTCCTGGGTGTACAACCAGGATAAAGGGACAAAAATGAGAGACGGGAGCCCCAAAACTGCTACCTGACCTTCACGTGTGCATTCGGCAATGCTCTGGTGGCTGCAGATTTCCATGCTTCAGATTTCTGTGTCTTTAACCTCTGGTGACTCCTCCAGGGCTTTGGTGCAACCACTCATGGCTTGTAGGAACAGCAGCTATCAAACAGTCGAGCCTTTGAGCATCAGCCTCATGAGCGTGCAGGAAATGAAGGTCTCCTCCTCAACCAACCAAACCCCAAGCCAGGAGCGTAGGAAGATTTTTGTTTCTTTGCAGGTTTTCATGCTGCTTTTCCTAGAGACAGTTTTGAGAAAGACTGTCAGAATATCTTCAACAAAATACTAAAGAAACACACTGGGAACTGTGAAAGCTCAGAATTGAATATAAATATGAACTGACAAGCTGCTTCATTTGGTATCATTAAACTTCACAGTTAGACTTTTTTTGAAAACCAAATTATCATGTAAAAATATGCCTGTAGTGTTAAACTTGAGATGAAAACTGCTTATTTTTGTGTTTAGTGTGATAACTAGTAGAAGGAAAAGTTTCTGTGGTCTGATGTTTCATAGGGTTTTGATTTTTACATTCATAGCAGCTTAATTATGAATAATATTCATGATGCTGCAAACACACGGGGGTTATAAAAGTGAGGCAAACCAGGGTGATTTTGAGATTATTTGATATTCTGAGGTTTAAACCAAAAGCTGAAGGCACAGACTAATGTAGCTGAGCAGCTGAGTTAGAACATCCCGAGCAGGAGGAAAGAGCTCGCTCCTGGCTCAGCGCCTGCTGATGCGCAAATATCCCGACTTTTAAATAAGAAAAGGGACTTCGCGAGGCTTCCCGGGCAGGCCGGTGTCAGAGGGACCCGAGTGACCGCTGGATGTCACTGTTAAGTCACAGAAGCACCCCGGGCACCCCGAGCGATGCCCCCAGTGCCCGGCGCTCCCTCCCCTCGCCCCGGGCTGCAGCTCTCAGAGCAGGGACTGCCCCGGGCTGCGGAAAAGAAAACGGCGCTTTTGGTGGTTTCCTATTATTTTTAAGAGTTACGCAAAGTTCAAAGTGCTGAGGCAAAGCTCTTCAGAGACAGGGTGAAATTTAGGACAGCAAGAAAACAAAATGAGATCTGGCTTTCTCCTTCCTTTCAAACAAATCTCCATACTCGAAGCAGCGTAGCTGAGTGCTGCCTGGGACATGGCTTTGTTTGGATATTCAAGGTGTGGGGATCTGTAGGTGGCTTGATTGTCCTGCTATTAATGCTGCAGGAGTGAAAAAGAAAAGTGATGTAATTCACTGGCACAAACAAACAGGCTTGATATTAGATCAGAGCAATGAATCCTGCTGCGACCTGGGTGTAGCCCTCAGGACTTTTCTTCCAGTATATGTGGATAAATTCCTTCCATATCTAAACACATGTTCAATATTACAGTCACAGAATCACTGAGCCACAGAATGATTTGGGTTGGAAGGGGACCTTAAAGCTCATCCAGTTCCAAACCCCCTGCCATGGGACACTTTTCACTATCCCAGGTTGCTCCAAGCCCCATCCAGCCTAGCCTTGGACCCTTCCAGAGATGCAGCTTCTCTGGGCAACCTGTGCCAGGGCTTCACCAGGGAACAATTTCTTCCTAATAGCCAATCCAAACCTACTCTCTTTCAGTGTGAAGCCATTCCCCCTTG
This sequence comes from Falcunculus frontatus, assembly GCA_013398115.1. Classification (NCBI taxonomy): domain Eukaryota; kingdom Metazoa; phylum Chordata; class Aves; order Passeriformes; genus Falcunculus; species Falcunculus frontatus. The sequence goes on along the minus strand of VZRV01004347.1, from coordinate 1,616,751 downwards.
TCCTGTCACTTCAGGCCATTGTAAAAGTCCCTTTCCATTTCTCTTGTGGGCCCCTTCAGGTACTGAAAGGCTACAATTAGGTCACCCTGAAGCCTCCTCTTCTCCAGGCTGAACAATCCCAGTTCTCTCAGCCTATCCTCATAGGAGAGGAGTTCAGTGGATGCTTAGGTAACGTCCTCCTAAAGGAGTCTAGGAACGCCTTTCTCCAGGTGTCTCCTATTTCCCTTCATTCCCAGATATGACAACATGTCTGTTTTCTGTACAAACTGTGGGCAGAGTGCCCTTCTCTGTATTTTTAATGCCAAAGCCATGGAAAATGGGCTCATATTATCAAAGCCTCACTCAGGAGCAGGCCTGCTCGATGGCCATTTTTACTAGAAAGTAGCCTGTTTTTTCTTAATATGCCATCACAGAGATTTCCTTTGAAAGGACTGTTCTTGAATTCACATTGGGTTGTGACAAACTGTGAATTTCAAACAGTTCCACATTTCATTGCAGGAATTTGTCACGTTTTTTCATGTGAGGAAGTCAGGGTAGATGTTTGCTTCAGGCCTTTCTAACTCCCCATCAGTCCCATGGGGCCGGTTCTTGTGCTGTTCCTACTGACACCAGCCTAAGGGGGGTTTTGGGATCAGACTCATAAGTGCTCAATCTTTTATGATGGACAAGGTCATGGTTTCTTTTTTTTTTCCCCCCTGCTAACACCAGTTTCCTATGACCTTGGCTGTGCCATGAAATCCCAGGGATGGGGATGGTACCAAGCACTCATCCTGCCAGAACACCTTGCAGAGTTCCTTGTAAAACAGCCCATTCCTCCCAAAGCTCGAGGTGTTGATAAGATAAACCCTTCCCTGGGACTTACTTACCCCTTCCTTTGAACTGTGAGTCCAAATTCACTTTACTCCTTCCCTTCATTTCATGGGTCCAAAATCAAAAATCTCATTTTTGTCTATTTGCCTTGATTGGTGTCAGCTGTGATAAAACATCGCCGTGCCTCAACCCGCGGAATGCTCAGCGAGGTGTTTGAGGCTAACCAAAGTGCTTCGTTCTCCCCAATGGCTGTCAGCTAAAGGAAGGACAAAATAATTCTCCAGAAAGGAGAAAACAATCTCAAGCCCTGAAATGTTTTGAGTGTGTGTTTAAAAACACAAGGTATGAGGAGGGCTCAGATTGCAGCTCATCTCGCTGTCATCTCAACAATTTCTTTTACCACCGAGCTTCCTCCCTACGGCCCTGGCTCAGCTCCGCTGGTTTCAGCCTTCTCCTTCTCCCTCTGATCTCTGACATTGCCATAGATAGTTCAGTCCATCATGCTGAGGGAAAAAATAGTCATTTCATGCTATTTGGCCATTGAGAGCAGCAGTTACTAAGGTAGTGAGAAATGGTTCATTTTAAGTGTAGGGATGAATATCTGATACAGAACATTTTCCAGATCTGTGTGAGAAACTGGGGAATTTCACCCTGTTAAACCACACTGAATGTGAGGTGAACTGGGGAGGGAGCTGGGTTGATGACACTGCCTTGAAAACTGGGAAGAGGTGGGAAAGCAGGGCAGCTGGCTTGGGAGGCACCAGGAGACACAAATTTCCTGGCAAAAGAGCAGGAGCACACGCTAAGCAAAGGTGCCAAAGCTCCCCAAGAGAAGAAGAGGAGATGGAGAACAGAACTGTTCTGTGTTTGTCAATAACTGGAAGCTGCATCGTGGTGAGAAAGGATGTGGTCGCTCACAGGAGATGTTCGAGGGAAAGGCCAGGTCCCCCCATATGGAGATAATAATGAAAGAAGAGAAAAGGACTGTCATGGGAACCAGAAGCAGAAAGGAAAATATCCAAATCAGCCCAGTGGTGGTGAAACATAAGCAAATCAAACTCAGGAAGGGTAGATATGCCAGAGTAGGAGTGATCAGAGCAATCATCCATCCAGTGCTTGCCACCACTGTGGAAGATGTGAGCTCAAAGTTTGGCTCAGAGGAATCTGTGTAACATCTACCCTGCACCTGCAGCTGTGAGTTCCCCCTCACCATCTAAGACATGCAGACTTTCAGGGAGAGGCAAAACCCCACAACTGTAAAGTACCCAGGCAGAGCAGGAAGGATCCCTTGTCTGGGTGCATTCGACAGCACAAAGAGATTGCTCTGTTTCCATAAGGAGTAGGCAAGAAAATAAACCAGAACAAAACCCCTGGTCTATGGGACAGCTCCCCTCTTGGCTCCAAATCCAGCACTCAGCTTGCTCCTGGGTGCCCAAAGACACACCAGACAGGGACCAGCTCACCATGACCTATACTGACTGCAAGACTAACAAACCCAAAGATATTCTTCAAATGAAGATTTCATAGAATGGGAAAAACTCAGTGAAAGACAACTTAAGAGTAGCAATTTTGATGAAGATGGCGGATTCGCAGTGGAGAGGAAATCAGATGCAAGAGTCTGCATAGATGGAGACTATTCAGGGTCTTGCTGCTGCTGCAGAGGTTTGGGGAGGGACCTGCTGCCAGGCTGATTTGTGTATAATACCCTTGGGGAGCAGAGGGAAAAGCTGTGAATCCTTTAAGCACTCAAATGCTTTCAGCCATATAATGTTTGGATTAGGATCCACTCGAAGGTGCAGAGAGCACACTTGCTGAGTTCAACACTGGCAGAGATGTGCTGGTGCTTATTATAAGGTAAGAAGGAAAGAGGGAGTGTTCTTAGCACTCAATCAGTTACCCACAGGTAGAAGAGGAGATTCTGAATGGGGAAATGAAAATTATTATTATCTGTACAAAGCCATTCTTCTCCAAATGACACTAATGGGGATGAGATACATAGGGCTGCCAGCAGGAGGAAAACAGACTTTGATTTTGCATTAGGAAGTGTCAGGGGGGCAGGTGGGGGCAGCACATGGGAAACACGACACCCTGGGGCTGGTGCTGAGCACCCCTCAGAGCAGGAGGCTGTGCCACCTGCCAGGCTCCAGCACTTGGTCCTGCTCATTAGTGGCACAGGGACGGGAGGGAGCTCCCGGCAGAGCTGCTGCACTGCCCTGATTAGGGGCAGGAGAGATTGATTTGTGATGAATGAATAAAGAGGTGAGATTAAAGCACGGCTAAATGGCGAGGAAGAGGCAAGATTCTGTGAGTATTTGAAGGGCGTTAGCAGAGAGAAGGGATGAATTAAGGTGGAACAAGGGGTTTTAGCTATGGGCAACAGGATGAAATCAAAAGGGGATATTCAGATTTTATGTACAGGGGTTTACCTAACTAAGGGAGCAGCCCAGAGCAGCTGCTCCTCACTCGCTCCAGGGAGGGCACTTTGTGCTGCACAAAGACTGCTTTGAGCCCTCTGGATGTGACGGGAGCCATGTGAAATAAGAGACATTTCTGCAGAACTGACAGTGCCCTTCGCACTCACTTCCATTTATTCCTCACCAGCCTCCCAGTGTAGACAACAAGTATTTATCAGTGTAACTTTCTTTTTTTAGGAGCGAGATTTAAGCCTGCGAAATAATCCCCTCATTGGACATGCAGAAGGAGCCGCAATACTTGGCAGATGTGAAAACAAACTGGATGACAGAGAAAAGGATTTAAACAAGAGATCCTAAGGAAGGTCAGCTCCCGGGGTGGCAGCCCCAGATTCACCACCCTGGAGCAGACCCCCACGCAGCCTCGTGCCTGGCCATGTGTGGGCACTGCCTGCACAGCTGCCTGCCAGGCTGGGCAGCTGCCCAGGAGCAGTTCATGGCATTTCCCCACCAGGGTGAGGTTTCCCTTGGGAGGGCAATAAGCTTTTTGCAGGAGTCGCAGAGAACAATCTTGTTAGGAATACACAGACTTAACTTCAACTCATCCATCTTAATAGGAATTATATCATTTTCCTTGATGGTTCTGATTTTCTATCCCATTAATAATAAAAAAGCTTCTCTGCTTATATATAATGCAATTCAACAATAAGTCTCAAAGGAGGATCAAGATCACTTTGGCTTTCCATCAATTTGATGCTGACGCCTCTCCAGTTAAATAACTCGAGTGTGAGGAGAGCGAAAGGGACCAGGGATGCATCCCAGCACACAGAGCTTTGAACCTGAGTCTTTCTGAAAGCAGCTGATGTCAGTAGACTTCACATCACCTCCCAAGGGGCGTATCAGGGAGGGCAAAACCTCTGTTTTCACCTGCTGTAAATCAGGGTGCCCCACTGACTTAGCTGGAGTGAGGCTGATCTCTACTGCCTGAGAACTGGGCCAGAAGACACCACGAGAAGGGTCTGTGGTTATTTTTATTATTATTAGGTTTCAAATCGGTGTCTGGAAAAGGGCTTGTTAGTCAGTGCTTGCCGAATGGAGTACTTCATGACAGCACTAATTAAAATAAATGAAACTTGACTTTTCAAGATGATGCTTTTTTATAGCAAAGTACAGTAGTTTGGAAACATCTTTAATTTAATTGCAAAATACTTTCTCTGGTTGTTTACTTAAAATTGTCTCCCATTGCAGAGCTGCACCAGTGTTCCTGGATGCACACTTTGGTTTCGACATTTTACATTACATTATCAAGTTAATCTCCCCAAATCATTAACCCCCAGCAGGAAAGATTTTTAATTATGTAGATTCACCAAGTGTTTTTTGAGAACTGTTTTATTTCCACGAGTTCAACCCTAATGTACTGTGGGCAGAGGGAGGGCACTGTCCTACACTTGATTTCATGAAACATCATCATGAAAGAGGCCTCCTAACATGCAGCAGATATCAGCAAATATATCTTATCCACAACAGAAAACAGCTAATGTCCTGGAGAACCCCTGCCTTCCCGGGAAGGAGTGCTGATGTGCTCCTTCACCAAGCAAGAGAGTAATTTAGACTAAACTGAGCCTGTTTTTCCCCTCTAACATAAACCAGTTTTATTCCAGTGTATCAGAGTTCTGATTTACATCTCAGGATGTGGTCTCTGAATCAGGCTGAAGCTGAAAAAAAGTGTTCGTGATGGTTGGTCCTGCTTTTCTATAGGTTAGAAAACACATAAAATCAAGAGTAACATTGAATCCCACTCCCTAACATCTTGGGGGAACCAAAGATTTGGGGAGATGGTGGAGAAAGGACACTGCATTAATTTTTAATAATTAGTACTATCACTAAATGTTGGTTTGAGCCCTTACCCAGTGCCTTCCCTCTCTTGTATGGCCCCTGTGGTGGGCATGGAGGTGTGGGCAGCCTTGCTCAGAGCCTCAGCAGGGACTCAGCAGCTCTCTCTGAGCTGGAGTAATGCATGGAAAGGCTTCTCTCTGCAGGACACAAACATTGGTGTCTTAAGTGCTGGAAAAACCAGTGAGTCACAACTGGCAGAACACCATAAAATTGTCCTGATTTGCTCATCCAAATCCCTATGAAAAGATGAGCAGCAGCTGAGAGGAAACAATTGCACGAAAGTGTGGTGTTCTCTCTGTTGATGTCACTGGTGGGCTGAGGAGCAAGGATTCGTACCCTCAGACGTACACAGGATGACAAATGATGACAATAATCCTACAGGAAGGGAAACATTCGAAGTGCCAGGGCTTGTCCTCCGAAACAGATGACTCCAAATTCTTCTGACTCGTGCAGCCAAGCTCCAAACACAAAAGGGAAATGAAGCATTTTGGAAAGCCGAGTGCGTTTTGATTTCATGTGGGAGACACGTCCTAGTCCTGGAGGCTCGGAGCCATGGAGAAGTCACAGCACCACTGGGAGCAGGGAAGCATTTCGTGGGCGACTGACTTTAGTGTGAGAGTGCCCAGAGTGCTGAAGGGGTTCCCTCCATGAGAGATTGCTGTATGGGAGTCCCAAAAATGTATTGACAAGTGTCTCATTGTTTTATAGAGTGCAACATGTCAAGAAAACTTATGCAAACACTCTTCTGGTTTGTTTTATGGTACCTGCCTCGTGTCTCTTCTCCTTCTGTCCTTGCTCCGTGGGGAGGGAGATGAGAAACAGTGGAATAACTGATAGTTCAGAACTGAATTAACAAGTGTGAATATTTTTGCAGGTACGTGTAGTACAATATAGATCCCAAGTTACGTCTCTGAATGCAGTGAGTCAGTGCAAAACCAACAATTAGATACTTTCCCTCTGAAACAGCTTTCATGCTCTCTATTCTGTAGTGTTCCAGATCCATAAAACCCCGAGTTTATAAAAATTTTATAGCAGAACTACAGTTCAATTGCTACAGTTCATATTTCTACATTGAATATTGGGTGCAGACAGTAGTGGGAACCACATTGCAGCTTTTACAGGTGTAAAAGCCTCTTCCATGGCCACTTTTATCACAGAAAGTTCATTTCAAGTTTTATTTTCTTTATTCTTGTACTGGAAGCCTATGAAATCTCTAATCTGTCAGCCTGTGTGATGTTTCACCCAGTGTTTCACACTGCTGTATCAAAGTTAGTAACAGCATCTCTATCTACTGCTACAGACATCATTATTTATTTGCCCTGTGCTGCACTCAGAGGTCCCAGGTGCAATCAGAGTTATCACTGAGCCTGTTCCTAATTTAAACGTCAGTCTAATACCAGACAACCCCAGCACTGCCCCTATAAATGTGTGCTTTCTGATCATGGGAACAGACTTAAACCCAGCAGCCCTTCAACACATTTCTGTCTTGGTTCACATCTTCCTTGCATTTCAAATTGGCCAGGACCTTACCAAAGACAAATTTGACACTACTGAGAGAAAACACGCTGTGTCTCTCCTCTTCACTTTCCTACCTGCCTGCTGCTCAGAGAGATGAGTGTGGAACATGGGATGGAAGGAGAGAGGGAGAGAAGAGCTAAATCTGCTTACAGGACCTGCTCAGAGCAATGGCTGAGGATTTCTTGTCGCTGCTGGGTTGAGGCAGAGATGTGCTGAAGCATCCATAAGCTTTTCTCCTGGGAGATCTTTGGAGACAGCACAGTCTGGCCATGGCAAAACGTCATTGTGTGTCTGCATATGGGAAGAACACATCTAATTTAGAGAGCACAAAAAATGCAATGCACGTGTAGTGGTATGAGGCAACTTTCCCTGATGGTCTGGCCTGATCCTCCTGAGGGCCTTTGGGGAGATTGGTGGATGCTTTCTGGGTGTGCAAGCTTTATAAAAGGGTCAGCAGGAATGGAGAGGGTTCAAAAGGTCAGGAAAAAGCAGCTGTTTGGATGTACTTTGTGTATCATTTGACATAAATGAGGTAAAGAGTGTGTACGTAATGGCAAAAAAAAAAAACCCAACAGCTTGAACCCACTATCCTTTAGAACTGGCATAAATCAGGAATAGCTTGGAAAGGAGCAGTCCAAATCTTCAGCTATTACCAGTCTTCCTGGGGTTTGAATGAAGTCAGAAGAGCTCTGCTGGTTTACAGAGCTGAGGATACGTCCTGATGGAATTATACAAGCATGAATATACTGTAAGGCAAAAGAGAATTAGGCCCATTATTTTTAAAAAAAGCAAAGCTTGATTAAGGATGTTCAGTATAGGTTTACAAAAAAGAGCACTGTCACGCCTCACTAACTTTGCTGTTCTGTTGAAACATGACTACCAGGGAGGTATTACAGTGCCCTGGGATTTTCTTAAAAACCAATCAAGGCAGCTCGGTTTGGGGGAGGAGAAGGGGGAACAGCACTTTTGTCAGTGCTAATTGCAGGCGTTAATAGGAGCTGTAGCACAGAGAACTGCCTGGCACTCTGCGGAAGTTGGAAGCACAAGTGCACTTGGCTTTATGGGTGCAGACAGAGAGAGATAATTCCACTTGCAGAATGGAGAGGCAGGATCTGAGCTTGAGAGGAGACGTGCTGCTCGCTCCCAGTATGATCAGTCAGAGGTTCAAGAACTGCAATGAATCGAGGGGGAAGCTCAGAAGGCATTTCTTAAGATTGAAACATAATTAATGCAAATGCCTCCGAGGCTTGGTTCTCACTTTTGGGAAATGCAGAGCAAGAGCTTTATTATTTTTAAACGAATTGGATAAAACTTGAAGGCTAAGTTCTTGGCAGAGTTGGATCAGCAGATATTTAACAGCAAATCACAATGTTGACGTTGCAAATTGGGCATGTGCTGGGAAAAAAAGTTGGGTCTGGTCCTGTAGAAAAAAAATCACATAAAGAGCTGTAGAAGACTGCAGCCTGCTGGGACTGGGGTGTGGAGCTGACAGCAGCACCACTGCCATGAACATGCAGGGACTCTTGCAGGACAGTCACTGGGGTGGGCTGGATCACAAAAATTCAGTGCAGGGTCACTATCAGTTAGCAGAGAGTGCCAGAGAGGAGGCACTAAACATGTCCCACACCAGCACTTCACTTCAAAAGTCTTTGAGTAATTTTCTTAGTCATGTTCCTCATCAGAGAGCTTCACTGATCGACTTCACACCATCCAAAGTACCATTGTGCTATCAGAGATGTTCAAGCAGTTGAAGTTGATTCCTTTTTTTGTTTCTTTGATTTCTTTGTCTTTCTCTTGAGTGACAGTTCCCCCATAAATGTACAAATGAGATCAATGTAGAATCTGACCACTGACATTAGCAGGACCTCTCCTTGAATTCCCCTTTTTAGCAGTGTAGTGCAAACAGATCAAACAGCCTTTTAGACATGGTATTTTACACTCCTTACCTCATCTTCTCTTGCTCTTGTTTCTTTCAAATTGTCTTTAATATTGGAAGAGTCTCCCACAATGCAAAAGTTTATCAGAGGCCAGTGCCTCATGGCACCCTTGCATCCACCTTCCCCCTCCTCTGACGCAGCTCCTAAGGCTTCCACATCCTCTGTCTCCCTTCATTTCTGGATAGAGAAAATACAGTCAGAATATCACAGGTCCCTGTCTCCAGGAAACAGGCACTGCAGCTGCCAGGGATTTCAGCTAACACCACTGAGCTCCTGAAAAGTCAAGTGTCTTCAGGAGGGACCGACATCTGCTGCCATCCCCATGTTTTTTTCTCTCTGTTCAGATTAACCGTCTCTGTCCCTCTGCACAACTTGCTTGCCAGAGAGAAAACAGGACTTAAAGGTGTTTCTACATTACCACTCTTTCAATGGGGAAAGAAAAAAAGAGGGCTTAATATAGCCTGAGAAACAAAGACAACAGCATGGGCAAGAAAGAAAGCACAGGTGTAATTTCTGGGCACAGTGAGAAGCCTTTTAAAAGCCCTTAAATGAGTAGTGTGTACATGTTTACCACCACTGCAGCTGACATATAGCCACAGGAGCGCTGCACTACGGGGATCAAATGAGAACTTGTGGAGGGCTATTGAACACCGGGAATTTTCACAGCAAGGCAGAACAAAATTATTCAGCACTAGGGGGTTCTCTAATTTTGGTACACTTGGAAAATAAAGCAGTGCCTTTGTCCAGGACTAATATTTGCTCACTGATGGCCAAATCCATCCGTTGCTTTTCTTAGCTGTGACCTGGGATATGTAGGCTAGCATTTGACATTTGGGCTGTTCAAGGAAATATGCAGAAATACTCACCCAAGGCTTGCTAGAGGACTTTTTTATGATTCTATTTTGGTTGCTTTGCGTACCTAACTTCTCTGAATTGTCCCAAGGCTTACACTTTGGCATATATTTAAAAATGTAAATAGATTTTTCAAGGCTAGCGCTGAGCCTCAGGGAGTCTCCAGTGCGATAAACAACCGAGCTGGTGAAACCCTTGAAATGTTTGCTGGGAGAGGAGAGGAGAGGAAAACCCTCCTGAGATGCCAGAGGCACCAGCCATGACTGCAAGGCCATCCTGCCTCAGATTTCACTGGGCTTGATTACAAACAGTGCCATGCCATGACTTTGCATCCAAGCACAGATTTCAGGGAGGAAAAGCCCCAGTCACTCCTCCATCAAGTGCATTTTGCACTGGCTTGGGACTTTTTTGCCCTACGCCTTGTAGGGTTTCACCCTGTAAGGGCTGAGGCTGCTGCCAGCCCTGCCATTGATTGGAAAGGCCGCAGCAAGATGCCTCACAAGATGATCCCAGTTTTATGGCTGAAATTACACTATCTACAGCCATTAAGTACCTTTTTCTCCTCATTAAATTTTGATCGTTTCCTCTGATAAAATACGGCTTTGGAAGATTGCTGTTCCAGGTTCCAGCTTTTGCCTCGCTCCTGAGGCGAAAGTTTTAAAGGTGCAATCCTGCAAATTACTCCCCTAGTAAGGATTTTTATGCAAATCGTCCTGTTAACTTTACACAAGAAAGAGTTTGCTGGATCATGCCATTATCCCTAGGCTTACAATGGAAACACAACTGACCTTTAGCTGTAATGAGCACCAGTAAAAAAAAAAAGTGACAAAATTGCCTGGATCTTTGCAAGCTGATACAAGCTGTGTGTGCTGGTAGGGGACAGATCTTCGAGCAGGCTGAAGGAGTTAAGTCATTTCACGGTGTTAGATAACAGCTAATTGACAGCAGATATAATGCATGTTGATAACCAAATGTAATTCAGCAGCTAAGAATGAAAGAGCCCAAATATCTGCTAAACCAAGCTGTATGGGAGTTATTATAGGAATGTTCCCAAAGCTTTCCCAGCTGCAGCAAAAAAAAAAAAAAAAAAACAACCCAAAACTGTGATATAATACAATAGAAAGAGGAATCAAAGCAGATGGTGCAGTTGGTGTGGAAGGTGCCAGTGCAATTGCACCTCAGGTGTGGCCTGTTGAGTGCCCAGTGTGCAGCAGGTGATGAGAAAAGCAGCTGAGCACAGGTGTTGTGGCCCTGGCCTTGTGGGACTACAGGCAGGATGCACTCCTTGGGTGAACTTGTGTGTGAGAACAGGGCAGGAAGATTTCTGGTATTTTACAAATTCAGTAATTTGGTAAAATACCGAGAGCCGTTGGGCAGGTTACCAGCACTGGAGAAAAAAGCTCAGGGTACAAGTGCCTTGTCAGACCAATAGGTCTTGGCCCAGACCTTGACATCGTCTACGTCTTGGTGCTTCTCCTCCCCTCTTAGCCCAAGGAGGCTGTGGAAAAGGCCCAACATCTCTCAACCCACAGCACTGAAGGAGCTGCCAGCAGCTGCCATGGCTCCCTCTCCCCTCACATAACCAAGCATTGATGTTATTAATGCAAACCCTTGCCATCTCTCTATAGGAGAAACAGATCAGCACCATCACAGCCATTCCACACTTCCCTTTGCTTCATTTCCACTACATTTCTCCTCCCTGCTCGTGCCTGCCCAACTCCACTCCATCACTCACCCAGGGCCTCTTCTTCATTTCCCTTGCACTGTTCTCTCCCAGCCCTCCCCCATCTCCTTGTCCTTTGCCACCCCATTATACAAGTGGCCTTTTTTTCTTCATTCCCTTGCTTTTACCTTTTCTCTCTGTCTTCTTTCCTTCCTTCCACTCTCTGATGGTATATTTGATGTCTTCCCCTTGCCTCTCTTTTATTGCCCAGCTGCATTTTCTATTGTATTACTTGCCATTATCTCCAAATATATTTTGATATATTTCCCCCCATTTTCCAGCCCAGATTTTGTTCCCTTAAAGGCACCAGAAAGCACTAAGGGTTAGAGAGGGGAACTGAAAAGCATTCCAGTAGTTTTCCATCAGCCTGTGTATAAAGCACTTCTATTTCCACTTGATGAGAAAGCAGTAATCAGGTTCCCCCTGCATCGAGCTCTTTTACACAAAGAGGTTGCTGCAAAAAGAAACCAAATAGATTTCTACCTGGCCTCCCCCTTATCTCTGCCTCGAAGCCTGGTGAACCCACAGCCTTTTCGCTTGCTGTGGCTGCTGCTGCCATGCAAAGCACACACAAGGTCGAGGGGGATGAGCCTCACCCTGGCTCGGTGGTGCAGGTCACGGCTGAGATTGTGGATTGGGCCCTGCAATTTATTTCCCACCTGGAGAATTTAAAGCCTTGGTGCAATAGCAGGGAGAGGAGATCTCTAACTCTGCAGCACCTGAAGTGGTGTCAAAATGGAAGGTAAAGGGAGAAATGCTGCAGTGCCAAAAGTAGGCTTTGATCTTCAGATTAAACATCACCCGGTCCTTTAGGTTCTCACCCTGCTACCTGTAACCACAAGGCTGAAAAATGCTGGTATGTGTGCACAGAAAGGTTCCACTCTAAGGTGGCATGGACTGAAATGCAGGTTTCAATCTGTTAAATACCATGTGCTCCCCTCCTCAGCTTTGTCTCTACCAGCAAAACCAGAGCCACCTCCAGAGACCACTTGCTGCTCCTACCAGGCGTGTTCCCAGCTCCCTTTCCCTTCTGCACCAGCAGCCATGGACACAGCAGGGCCAGGCTGCTCCCAGCAGGGCCATTCCCCACACCACAGAGCTCCTGACCTGGGAGGGCTGGGTCTGTCAGAGCCCACCAGATTTGCCAGCAAACCCCACAGGTGAGGGGCCAGGAAGAGAGGCTGCCCTGGTACAGGTCTTTGCAGCCCCTATAACAAAGGGGTTGGAGTCCCAGGGGTGTCCAGTTTCCCCCTGACCCACCCCACACAGTGAGGAGGTGCAGGGGCTGTGGTGGCCCCAGCGAGCTGGGCACTGCATCAGTGCCCTAAGCATTTCTGCAAGTTCAGAAGAAGATGAAACAAAACACAGTGCTGAAATTATGCCTAATAAAGCGAAGGGAAAATGAGAACATGCAGCCAGAAGGTGAAAGACCCATTATAACAAATTTGGTCTCCTGTTTTTCTTTAAAATATAATTTCAGTCAAATGGATCTTATTTGTACAGTTGCAATTGTTACTCCATCTCTTTTCTGCAGCCACACAATACTTTTATCTCTGATGAGAAAATTCTGTAACTGCCTTTGTCTCATTCTCTACCTTCTCTACAGTTCTCTGCTTTCTTCCCCAGCACCAAATAAAATAAAATAAAATAAATAGTAGTCCCCATCTAAGGCCCAGTACCAGAGGTTTGACGTTGACAACGTGCTTTGTCACTTTGGCTCTGGAAAAGGCTTACAAAAGCTTTATTAACAGGCTCATTAGCACGGCCTGATTTACTTCTGCAGACTTTACTCTTTTACTAGTTTCCAGGAGCATCAGCATCAGTTGCAGGGCTAATGAATTCACTCAGATTTGCATGCTAATGAAACTCCCATGACTCTCTGTGCTCTCGACTTCAAATCGATCTTTGCTGTTGCTTGAGGAATATTAATAGAAATAAAAGTAAAGGGGAGCACCAGGCATTGCAGTTGGACTTGCTGTAATCCAAGGCTGCTGTGCAATTCATTTTTCATACATTACACTGTTTCAGATCTCATTTCTTTCATGCCTTATTGACTCTAGCTGTACAGGAGACAGCACCTTTAGGAAATTCCTGGAACAGGGGTTGGCCAGGGACTCCAGGGACTATTTAGGAAAATCGTACTTGAGCTCTCAATAAATAGGTCAGTCACCGGGAGGTGCTGCCATGCACCACTGCAGTTCCAGGTATTTTCCCCCAAACATATGGATTCCATTTCCCATTGACAGAAAGAGAAAACCTTCTGACCTCAGTTTCCTGCTGCCTGCAGGTGCAGTGCATCACTGAAGAATGGGGTGAGGGAGCTCCCCTCTACCAGACTTTAACTCAGCTGTGTGAGGGGCCTGATCCAGAGGGTCTCTGGCTCTGGAATGGGGGCCTGGGCCATGCAGGGAGCAGAGGCATCTCCAGGGACAGCACAACACCTTTCCCTGCTTGAAGCAATGAGGGGACCAGTACCAAGTTTATTCCTCACCTTCTGGAAACCATTGGGAACCACCTCCCCTGAGGTATCAATGCATTGCACTGCAGCTGCCAATATAGAAATTAATATATTTATATCATCCTGGAGCATAACGATTGCCATTTCACAGGCTGAGAAGTGAGCTTGTGCCTGAATGCCTTCTGAGCAGGGACTGCTTTGTTTTGGGCTGTTGTGAGAGCAGCAAAAGGGATTTGGATGTGCAAGGAAGGATTCAGAGCCCCAAATCCTCTGCTCTGGTAGGTCTGTGGGAAGCCTTCCCCACAGGATCTCACTAACAGACCCAACCAAAACAAACAGCTCAGCGATGCGCCTCTGTTAATTGGAGATGTTTCTCTCTCACTCCCCCTTCAATTTTAGCAATGATGAATGCTGGTAGTTGACTGAAGCCCTAGAAAGAAATCCCATTGTGCAATCGTGTTTTTACAAGAATATTTTTGGCTTCTGAAAGTGCACTTAACACATCCAAATTAATGGAAAAGAGGATTCTTCACTGAGCAGCCTCCCGTGCCTGCTCTTCTTAATTTGATACAATAGCAGAGCGTACATTGAGATTAAAATGCTCTTTTGGATGCTCAATGGCAAGAAATTATTCAGCAAAAAACCAGGGCACCATTTTCATGATATCTCTTGTGGGTGAGGATAATCAAAGAGCTCCATTTTCCTTGCTGCAAAAATAACACAATTCCTACACACTTCATTTTTTTTTTTTTTCCCCAAACAGAAGTAACGAAAATTAAATAAAATGTAAAGCAAGCTGTGGACTAATTATCCTTTTCTAAATGAATTCATATTGTAAAATAGCCTATTGAATGCATAATGAGCATCATTACCACCAAGAGGAGGAGAGCAGAGCGGTCATCCCATCATTATCAGCACTTATTTCGGGAGCAAAGCAGTGCCAAGGTGAAGCGGATGCTTTGTGCCCTGGACACCAAAAAAAACAAGCCAAGCTGAGAGCCTCAAACTTCTCTTTGCATTCAGAAGCACCTCACCCTGCCTCCAGCTGTCCTCTAAGGGCTTTGGAGGCCTCAGATGCTGGTTGCAGCTGGACACGTGTGTTTGGGATTGGCAGCTCTTCCACCAGCTTCCCAGCTGGAAACAAAGGGCTGGGCTCTGTCTTCTGCTGTGGGGGCTTTGAAGGGGTAATGTGGGTCAGGACACTCACCAGGGTGGAGGGGATAATTTCCATCCATGGCCTGGGAAGCAGTTTTTCATATTTATAGCAGTATTCCCTGAAAAGTGGAATGATTTCCTGGGAGAGGCTCAGCCTGGAGCCCCTTTTTCCACCCGAGGTCCAAACTGGGCAGCTCCCACAGGCTGTCAGTGACTGCCTCACCTTTCAGCAGGGCCCCCTCTGCCCAATACACATGGGCTGCAGCCCCTCATCTCGCTGCGGACCTGGAGGGGCTGCACGAAAAATTCCCATTTGCCCTCCGTTCCCATCTTTCCATCCAAATGGAAATGGATGCCAGGCACGAAGCCATTGCACTTTCACAGAGATGAAAATACTCAGAGAGATTAAAATACTCCTCCTAAGTTAGGAATGTTCCTAAACGGTGTTCCCTGCATAGTTTCCTTGCTTTCAAGTGCTTCCAAGTCCGGATGGCACTGGTACAACCAAGGTGATGGCCGTGGCAGACGGCTGCTCCCCGCGTCCTCCTTCCAGTCTCGCCCTCAGTTTAGCAAATCTGAGTCATGCTCTAAGCCTAAGAGGTCATTTGTAACAGTTTGGCCTGGATCAACCTGAATGAAAACATCCAATCAAGCCCTAATTGCGACAAATTATATTAGCCTGTAGTTGTGCAAGTTGCATTGCAGCAACTTAATTCAGGCTGTGCTTGGGAAGCCAGGAGAGGCTGAAGAGGCGCCTTCCACACGCAGGGAGATGCACGTGGGAGGGCTGAGCTTCCTCCTGAGCATCCCTGCTGCTCCTCCCGTGAGCAGACTTTCACCCCAAAGTGCTTATGTGCTGTCACCTAGACACTGCCCAAGGTACTTGAGAAATTAGGCAGGTGAGTCCCACTCCACGGAATTCACAATTCAGTGCTGGCAGAAAGACCTGAGGAGAAAGAGTGTCTGCCTTGTGCCACAGGAAAATGTTAAAGTGAGGTGCAAGAAAGAGGAATGTGATGGGATTGAGTTTCACTGCCCCTCTATTTCCCATTCCTGCAAGGAAGATTCACTGGACCTTCAGATGCTTTTCTCTAGCTCAAAATATGACAGCAAAGAAAAAAAAAAAGAACAGAAAAAGGAAAGAAATCCTAAAATTAATTTCCCTACATGACATATTTTAAAGGGCACTGTCAATTTGCTTTATAATTACATTTCTAAATCACTGGAAGATTACACTGAAAGGTGAACTTTACAAAACCTGATTTTTTTTTTTTTTTAAATTAAAAACCTTTTTGGGGATTTAAAAACAATCCATCTGTGCTGTAAGCCCATGTAACAGCAACAGCAAGGAAATGGATGGGATATGCTGGCCTTGTTTCTGCTCATTTGTACCTCATTTCCCACTAAGGCTACTAAGCCTCATGGGATTTAGCAGCTCTTTCTCTAAGGATGAGCAGCATGGTTAAGCACAAGTGCTCAGGTCTCCCCAAAATTTTGACACTGCCCTCGCTCCTCAGGACCATGAGAAAAGGCTTGAAGTGTTAATATTTGAGGCAAGAGGTTTATTTTGCTATCCAGCTTTTGAGCCTTCCAGATATCCCCATTTCATGCCTTCAGGCTTTTCTCTGCAATGAGGAAAGCTCAAGGTGTCTTAGCTGAGAGCTGAGCTTCTCACCTTATCAAATTGCTCCAGGTCTGAGAGAGAAACCAGGCATCAAGAGAATCAGCACAGCGATCTCCAGCTCTGCCTTTGGGGAAAAATTTGTTCTGGAAACACTGGAATGAGCCAAAGGGATGAGATCTTGCATGGGTGGGCACTGTTCTGGTGCCCCCAGCCTAAATTCCACCTCCTCTCCGACTCTCCATGAAAATAAAGCAAACCTTGGCTAAATTTGTGCTGTAGCCACTCAAGGGACACTTGGGAAAGACACTGGGTTAAGCAGGGATGTGATTTAAAAGTGGCCTGGCTTTTAATTCAAAGAATATTAGATTTTAACATTGCTGCTCCATGTTGACATGGGGCTCTGTTCACCTGAGCTCCTTTTGCTGCGAGATGAAATCCTGTTTAGCTGCTTAACTTTCCCACCTGAGCTAACTCCCTGCCTCGTCCTAACAAGGTACAAAAACAAAAGCACAAAGCAGCTCGATGTTGTAGGAAATGATGGAGCTCCCCGTGCTCATCCGCTACAGGAATCTATATTAGGTTTTTCAAAGTCTTACAAGCACAATGAGCTAATGGAGTCTCTCAGTGCAGGTGAGATTTATTCCTCTCTTTCTCTAATATATATGGGCCCAGAATCTCTGCTTGTTTAATCCATTGGTTTACATGGATTTACAGCAGATATTGGCATTTGATCTATGACCGGGCTTGGTCTTTTGGCTCTAGGTTGAGCGAAGGAATAAAGTTCAGAGGACAAATTAATAGAGAAAAAAATTAGCTTTTCGTGTATTGAAGACAACAAAATTGCAGCCTGCTATCAAATAATCATCTAAATAAATAACCTTGAGAAAACCAATTACTTACATAGGAGGAAGCTATTGGCAGAGGTGTGAGTATCCTCCCGCTGCACCAGACTGAAAAGCCAATATTTATGTATAAACTGGAAATCTGGTTACTGAAACAGGATTGCAATTCACCCATTGTAATTAAAAAAATAACAATCACAATTCAAGATAATCCTTCAGGTAATCAAAAGCTGGATCAGCAGCAGGTGCTGGTACTGAGCCGTGCCTTTGCTGGCCAGTCCCCAACACAGGCAGTGACAAAGCTCTGGCTGCCAAAGGTGGGAGGTGGTAGTGTGATGACTGATGGGGTTGTTTAGCCTAAAGGGGCATGAGGCAGAGAATTTGGGGAGAAAAAACCCAAATAACCCTCTACCTACAACAGAGCTCCTCGCATCATCTATTCAAATATATGTGTGCCCATTTAAATGGGTTACATTGGAAATTTAGGCTTTATGACTCTGAAAGAGAAAGAACATCAAATGATTTTGGTTCTAATATGAGCATGTTAGTGATTTTAACAGCATTTCGTCTACAGAAACAAGATAAGGCCTGGAATAATAAGCAGCAGTTCAAAGATTTAACTAAATATGTTTGGCAGTTCCCCCGCCCTTTGTCTTGCGATGTGAACATCCCACAGCTGAGACCATACCCTGTAAATTACCACCCTCCGTGGGGTTCTCACATTAAATTATTCCAAATAAGCAAGGCCAAATGCTCTCAACTTAGCCAGAGATAATCAACTAATGTAAAACAATTTCCAACAGTTCTATTTTTCTGCTTTGGGCTCTTAAAAAGCAAACAAAGCCACATAGAAAATCGGCGTGGAAAGGAATAAGAATTGTCACCTGTTGCTTGTTGGTGCTGGACCAGCTTTCATGTTCCTAATCATTAGGATTAGCAGTGCTGGATACCCAGCCCAAGCCCCCTCTGAGATTCAGCAGCAGCAAGATGGGGCTCAGAGCCCCCCCTGCACTGGACATCGTGTTGGAGGCTGTGTGGATGAGATCTTTCTCATTAGTCAGGCAATCCATCTCCTGGTAGAAAGCTGCGGGAATTAGTTTCACTTCCAGGGCTTTTTAATTACGCTCAAACACAAGTGCACCAGTCAGACAAAGAAGTTGCATTACCTGCCGAAATTTCAGATCGTGGCACTCTCTCCTTAAGGCATTGTGTTTGCTGTCTGCATTGACTCTCAATTTACAGTAGCCATTTCCTGTTGTAACACAACACAACAAATTTCACTGTTATATTCAGAAACTCAGCACAATGTAGATGAGATTCCATAATTTACATAATCAACTTCCGAGCTGAAAGTTCTGGGTTTAGACATATCCCTGAACTAGAAAAGGTTTTGCTTTTTTCTTGTGTTTTGGAAGGTATGGCCCGTAATTTTGCAAAAAACTGTGTAATTCTGCCTTGCTATTTTCAGTATACCCCATTATCAGTCAAACTAATAGGCCTGGAGAATGAAACCCCCAAAAGAAATCCACCACATTAGTGAAATAAATACAGTTAATGATGATAATTAAGTCACTGGGGATAATTGAGAGATTATCCAATTACTATCTATAATTCTTTGGCTTGCAAATAAGATAGGAGTATGTAGAGCTAATCCATTCTAGCAATAATAATAATAATTAAAAAAATAGTAGGGGGAAAAAGCACAAAAAGCCCCCAACCCACAAATTATTAGATTTCTTCACAACTGGAGGTATTTTGTCAGTTTAATTGCCTAATTGGAGAGTTTTTCTAGTCTGGAGTAATGTTTTAGGCAGCTGTTGCAACACTGGTGTCTTGAGGAGGGGGAGATATTCTGGGTCAGGACAGAATTCCCTGGTGCAGTTCCTGATTCCCTGGAGAAGCCCAGACTAAGATGGACACATCTGCTCCTAGCAAAGGTCTTACAGTGAGTACAAGTGAACTGATCCAAAATAAGAAGAGATGGGCTCAGTGCAGGGCTGTGCTCTGGGTTCTGATGGTAAATTTAGGACAGAAGCATTCTTCCAGCAGGCTCTGCCCTACAAAAAGCCCCCCAGGTCCCCCAAGGACTGCAGTGCCACTCTTTTGTGGCTGGTTTTGCAGACAAGCAGTCATGCTGTCACAGAGCTAAGGAGAGGTGGTTGACCCCTCTGACCGGGTCAGGTGCTAAGGGAGGTTTTGGTCCCAAATATTTCTCAGTCTCAGACAGCCTGTGTCACAGTGGCTCGAGTTTTCTAATTTAGCAAGTGGATTAGGGACAAGAGCCAAACCCCAGGAAAACACAGCAGCACACTGGGTAAGTTTGTACACTCAGGGTCAGGCACTACTTTTTGGGAGGTAGCTACAGATTTGGTCTCACTTTCAAGCATTTGTAGGGCCCTGCTTGGCATAGGTAATTTAAGGAGATCTAAATATGGCCCCCAGCAAGTCAGTTAAGGATGTGTTTAATTTTAACATGTGCATAGTTCCTTTGGATCTCATCCATGGAAATCAATGGCGAGGCTGCTGGTGGTTTGATTGGCTTCGGATCAGAGCCAACAATTTTGATTGTAGAGATCGAATGCTTGAAATTAATTATATGACTAATGCTTCACTGGATTAGGGAATCAATTAATGGAAGTGGGGTGCTTGTTAGCAGATTTCCATTAACTTTCATGCAGATTTTTTTCCTAAACACAAACTGCACATTCATTGCCCTTGAATGCATTTAGGTAAGTTGGAAAAATAATAAGGTGGTTGAAATAACCAGAATTTTCTAATGAGGCTATTGAAAGGAATGCGTGATTCTGTACTGGAAATGAAATCCTTGCATTGAAAGACCTCGTGCTGAGTCCTCATACCAAACAGGCAAGTACCAGAAAGCTTTCCCAATCCTATTTTTGCCAGAAGCTCTTCATTCTGGGATTGACAGACCTGGAAGGTGATCGTCTTCACAAGCCAATCAAAAGGATCAGAAATGAGGTAGCAAAGTACAACCCTTTCTCCACACATCTTTTCTCATCTTTGAGTGGCTGCTGGAGGGGAAAGCATCCTTCAGCACTTCAACTCCTACTTAACACAGGCAGCTCTAACTACAAGAATATCCCTGCTCCCCCCCCATTCAGCCCTCCCAGCCCAGTAAAACCTCATTTCATGCTCAAAGCTCCCTATGGACTCTGAAAAACACCCCCAAAATCAGGTTCTGGCAGGTGTAAACACCCTCTGCTGAGGCCCAGAAGCTGCTGTAGGAAGGGATGGCTCCTCGGGAAGGTCCCAGCCTGCCCAGCTCGCACAGGCTTTGATGGGCTGCATTTTATAGCAGGGAGGTTTTATTCCATGGCCACAAATTGAGCCCTGAGCTCTGGAGAAATTCTACTCGTGATGGTCCCCAGAACCCTGTCCCCAGTGCTCCCCCAGTCCCCACCCCTGGAGCACCCCTGGAGCCCTGGAATGGGAGCTGCCTTTGGGCTGATCCGTGTATGCACAGACGGCTCCTCTGTCAGAGCAGTGCATTAAGCCACAAAATGTTTCTGTAAATATTGTTTCACACTTGAGTGAACAAAGCATGCTTTTATCTGCGGGAGAGCGCAGGGTGTAAATTACATTTTAATTGAGGAATTGGAAATACCAGCTTTTGCTTTTTGTGGTTTTTTTTGTTTTTGTTTTTTTGGGGTTTTTTTTGTTACTAAAAAGGCTGGGTTGTTAGTGGGGATAGCTCTGACTGAAGCTCCCTTCAATGAGCCCACTCTCATTTCTGCAGACTTTCCCACCTTCCTTCTGGCTTGGCTTGCCTGGATTCTCCTCCTCCTTTCCTAGTGAGGCTGCCTCCAGGCCCGTGAGGGTTCCCAAGCCTTGCTCACTTGCAGCTTGGCACTGTGCCCCTGCAATGTTTGCAGCTGAGAGAGGCTGGTCTGGCACCCCCCTGTGCCCTGCTGCCCCTGCCCTCCTCACTGCTAGGCAGGAACGAGGGAGGCTGACAGTCTGCTGAGACCCCATTGTGCTACTCAGGGATGGAAATCTGAAAAAAGGCTCCTTGGAGGCATGAAGTGTTTTTGTGCTGTGCAATCTGAGTGTGATTCCCCCGCCCAGAGCAGCTGGCACTGCATCCATCGAGGGCTCACAGGAGCATCTCTCAGCTCTGACTCCCAGGTGTTGCCAGCCATTCCAGCCATGGTGTGGTGCAGGCTTTTCTCCCCCACACTAAAACACCCCGGAGAAGCTGCAGTTGCAGCTGGGAGCACAAAGGAACACAGGGTCATTTAGGTTGGAAAAGACCTTCAAGATCATCAATTCCAACTGTTAACCCAGAACTGCCAAATCTATGTCTCTGGGTACCACATCTACAAGTCTTAAATCCCCCCAGGGTGTTGACTCCACCACTCTCCTGGGCAGCCTGTGCCAGTGCTTGATCACCCTTTCAGTGAAGAAATTTTGGCTAATATCCAATTTAACCTCCCCTGGTGCAACCTGAGGCCATTTGCTGTCGGCCTATGGCTTATTACTTTGAAGATGCTGGCCCCTATTTTGCTACAACCTCCTTTAAGGTCATTGTAGAGAGCAATAACCTCTCCCCTGAGCCTCCTTTCTTCCAAGCTGAACAGCTCCAGCTCCCTCAGCTGCTCCTCAAAGGATTTGTTCTCCAGACCCTTCCCCACCTTCTCTACCCTTCTTGCCTTTCACTGCCCATCTTAGGACTTTGTTCATCTTCACAGGTCTTTGCATTATCCCCATTTCTCACACGTCACTGCTGTGCCCCAAAGGACCACCATCCAAGACTTGGCAGGAGTGTGGGATCCTGTAGGAACTCTCTTTTTCCTGCTGGTGGAGACAGCCAATAGTTCGCAGCCCAAGCAGAAAGTGTCCTGGTTTCTGGAGTCTCAGACATCCCCACTTGCTGGGAAGCTTCCCTTTAGGAAGGGAAGTGGAGCACAACCTCATTCCTCAGGGCAGTCAATGAGCCGTCAAGCGCAGGAGTTGGACGTGGCCAGACGGGAGGGAAAGGCAGGAAAGGGAGCAGAGGATGGAGCCAGCTGTGCTAAATCACTGCTTCTGGTGGGCAGCTTCTGCTGGAAGGGCTGGACAGAGCCCGGGCTGGAGGCAAAGAGCTGCATGCCCCTGCTGGGAGGTGGAACGGGAGCATGAAGCGCTTCCAGCTGGGAGCTCAGAACCGCGATTGCAGATTGCACCCTCGGTGCTCTGGGGGGTGAGTCAAGCCCATCAGCCAGCTAATCCTCACAACAGGCTTTTGCGAGGCCACTATTTCGTTCTGGGGAAATGTATGATCTACTGATTACGCAGCATCCCAACAAGCCAAATGTATGCTTGAAACCAGTAAACAATAAATATTTAATTAGCCGGTCATTTTGACAATAACAACAGGCAACAATTAAACTGGCTTTTGATTTCCCCTTCATTTAGTTGTCAGTCTTGTATAGTCAAAGTTAAATGCCAACTCTTGCCTTGACCACAACCTTTAGTAAGGCTGTGAAGAGAATATTTAGATTTGATCTGAGCTTTTGATCTCTGGTTCTGATTTCTCCCGCCTTTGCACCAGTTGTAGGCATGACTCAAATACCATTAATGTAATGTGGGCTGAATGTGAAACTTAGAAGCTTATTCTTTCCAGCCTAACAGTGCCAGCCAGTATTTCAGGGAGCAGTCACACTTGGAAGCACAATTATGATTCAACTGAAACTCCTGATCTCCTCCACAGCCATCAGGACTTTTCTCACCTCACAGGTCCGTGTACACCCGACTTTTCCTCACAGAGACCTTCTTCTATCTCCATCTCTCTGTGTATTCTTCTTTACTCCTCCACTCCTGTTTGTCTGCAGACCTTCTGCTCAACCCCAAAGATTCTTGCCAACAGGGCGACAAGTTTCTAAATGGAAAAGGGAAGAAGAAAGCTATTTTCCAGCACCAAATTAAACTTTCCCGCCACCTATGTTTGCATCCATAGCCTCTGTATCTCAACTCATCTCTCCACTCTTTATCTTCGCGTGAATCATCAAATTTTTCAGGGGGAAGGCCACTTTGGCAAGTTTGCTGGAGAAGCCTTGGTCTGGAAACCAAACTATCTTTACTTATCAAACCTCTCCCATCCCGTGTTAAGCACCTAGATCCAGAGCAGATGCTTGGCAGTGTGGGAGGAGGATGAGGTGGGACCTTCTACCACTGACAACGATGCATCTACCTTTAGAAATTAAGCAGGGCTTCTCCTACCCAGCTTCCAGCCAGGATGTGCAGTTATGACCAGGAACAGAACGTGGATTTTGTCTGGTTGAATTCAGAGCAGCAGACTGCAAATGAGGAGCCTTGGTTGTAATCACAGTTCTCCTGCCGGATGGTCTCTGGCTGCAGACATTTCACATCTGTTCCCCTTTCTGTCCTTTCTGTGGTGTCTAAATGAATGTGAGATCTTTACAGCACGTTAATGTCACCCTGATGTACCCAAAGGGCATTCAGCACTGTGCAGCCCTGATGCTGTTTGAGACATGGAAATGCTATTTTAAAGGATGGCATATGCACCAGGCTTATAAATATTGCCCCTTTTTGCATATTTCCCCTTCACTACCACAATGTAACATCCTGCCCAAAGTCTCCATGTAATGACAATCTTCTGATTCAACAGTTTTTTGCAAGTCTTGTTAGATTTTGGTGAATGTCAAAGTTGGTTCCAATTTAATTTTGCCTTTGTTGAGAAATGAAAACATAGCTTTCGGTCCTCCCATAAAATACAGGTAACATCCTTCAAAATAAATGGATTTAATTATAAAAGTCAGCTTTGGATCAAGTCTGCTCTGTTTAGACCTACTAATCACAGAGTATTTACAGAGTCACGAGGACCTGATAAAACGCGTACACAGTTTTAAATATCCCATTGTAATGCATTGTAAACCTTAATTTAAAACAAGACAGCTTAAAAGCTTTATGGATTTGACTGATGCTACACCCTCTATATTGATGGCTGAACACGGCATACTGTTATTCCTTCTTTCTCTTGCTAACAACAAAGTTCAGAATGATAATATATTTTATAAAAAGCTTTACTATTACGCTGCTGCAAAAGTGACTTTAAATAATGATAATAGGCCTGAACCACAACTTCACGCAGAAACAGTTCTGGAGAAGATGAATTTCCATACAGCAGGCACGGAGGCAGCACAGGGATAATGCGCCAGCTCTCCAAAATATTAGCATGTGAGCATCCCACAAAGCAAAAGATGAAAGCATTTTGGAATCTGAGTGGATCAAACCCTCCTTTCTCCAGGGGTGCTGCAGGGCTGGCGGGGAGCTCAGAGGCGTGTGACTCTCCAGCAGGGTCACATCCCAGGAGACCCAGCAGTCCGAAAACCCTGCTAGCAACACTGAGCCTTCTTCCCATGAAGAATTCCTCTTCTACAGGGAAAAGAGCAAAGCCAGCAGTCTGCTTTAATATCACAGAATTAATTAATTAATTTTCCTCTGCTAAACCCAGCGTTGTGCTGGGATATAACAGAGCCAACACCCAGCAGAGCAGAGCAGCAGCTTATCCACACCAGGTGCTGCATCCCTGTCCATGGGGAGGAAGCTGGGTCTGAAAAAGCACCTCCAGAGCCTTTGTTCCTCCTTCTCTCAGACCTTGTGGTGTCAGATGGGTCTGATTTGGCTGAACTCGAATGGGAAGCCCCACTTTGCCATGTGGTGTGTTAATTCCTGCATGCTTGAGGGCATCCAAACTGCTTTGAGATCGTCTGAAGAAAGCTTGGAGAAACCAGGAAATCATTAGTTTGTAGCAATAAACTCTGTCCAACTCCTACAAATACGTGAAATGTGCACAAAGAAGAGCAGGGAGCTCACAACTTCCAAAGGCAAGAGCTTTCCCAGCTCATGGGTCTGACCCCAGGGGTGGGTGAGACCAGGGGCTGTGCTTTAGCTCGGTAAACACAGGGACAGTCACCTTCCTACATCTGAGCCACTCCTGCGGAAAATTGAGGGACAGCTAATCACATTAAATTAGAAATAATTATATCAGGAGCTAAAATTCACCCTGCAAAATAACTGGGTTAAACAAAAAGCTGCAATGGAGCACTGACAGAAAAAGTATTTTTACATTTAAAAACTGGCATGATTTTTTTAAGCAGAGAGGAATGGTGAATTGCAAATTTGGAAATGACACAGGTTTAGAGTTTGTATAAATTAATATCGTGATTCCACAAGGCAAGAAGTTGAAAAGTCTACAATGACTCTTAAAATACTATTCAAAGACTTAAATTAAACAGAAGAAGCATTTGCAGTCAAAAAGACTTCTTCTAAGCTTTATGTGAAATACTGTCCAACAATAAAATGTCATGTGCAGCCTCCTGAACAGCCAACAATTTCAAATTCCATCTTCATTCTTACATTTACCGTGGATCAAATTTATGCCTATTATGTTATCACCAGAAAATACAACATGCAGCAAAAAATACCTTATGTCAACAGCAGCTCACATTGTTAGGCAACCTTCAAAGGGGGACTTTCCAAACCTGTCCCTTAAGAAATTAATTGGTTGTCTTTAAAGACCATATAATTAACATTGCCGTGTCTTTACATTTGTAAAGCAAGCGTTTGTGTTCAAATTTACCTTGCAAAGTCCATAATTATAATACTTATGTGTGTGAAAGGAGTAGTTGGTAGTTTCAGTGTCTGGCACAGTTTTAGAAATGAGAATTTATGATCTCATGAACTTCCCCATTGTAGCCCAGATTCTTTGCTCAAAATGAAGTCAAAACAATTCAGCACTGTAAAATGGTGCAGGTTTATGTATGTTATTAGGGGTGTATTTTGTGGAAGTAATAACAAGATTGAGGTTGAAATGAATCTCCATTTCCTATTACACAGATACAATGAAATGCTGATTTTTTTAAAGCGATGAACACATACACAGGCATATATAAACAGCTGGAAGACTACCAATATAAAAAATGTATTTGTGTGCAGGAAACAGGATTGACAAAGACCCCACTCTTCCCCGGAAAATAGAAGATTTGGGGTTTGGACAGAGGGGAGTGAAAATTTTATCTTTCATGCAGGAGGGTTGCTGTATTAGAGAAAAGTGTGTAGGAATGCAGTGAAGGAAAGCACTAAGAGGTGGTGGGGTGTGTTTGGACCCAAAAGGGAAGGAGGCTCTGAGGACATTTACTGGGCTGAGAGATGCCAAGCTTCTTGCTCCTGCTGTGGGTTTGGTGTTGGGTAAATATTGCATATTTCCAGGTCCAAAACGACACCCTTTGCTCCTTGTAGGGTCTTCAAGATCTAAAGTGTCGATGGAAGCAGCCAAAACCTTTGCTAGGCACCAAAGCCGTTTTATGCCCAGAGAACACATTTCAGAAGTGTGATTATTGTCATTGCTGTGCTAAAAACCTGCTAGGCAGTTCATGGAACAGATGACGTCCCTCCTGTCCCGACAAGCTTGCAATCAAAGGTGGAAATTCTGCAATTTTGTGTACACAGGGATGGCAGTGGGAACACAGAGCTGCCACCAGAGCTGCGGGACCCCAGGGAAATGTGAACTCCAGGGGTAGGGAGGAATTTGTACGGGTGAGAAAGGCTCAGCAGGCCCCTTGTATGGAAATAAGGTCCCTTCAGCAGTCAGAAAAAAATTTTCATAATAGTCTCTTCTGGTATTAAAATCTATGAATTTGGGAGAGAGGGAAGATGAGTGAGACGGGAATTTATGACTTGAGCTTTTGATTTTACAAATGTATGCAGGCTCAGGGAAGGCTGTACTACTGATTTTGAACTCTTCCTCAAATGGACACTAAATATTTCAGTATCAGTAGTTCATCATTATTTTCCATTTTAAGAGAAATGCTGTTACCACCTTTTGCATAAATGTTCCTTAATGAGCCATGCAATTTTTGGAAGATATTCCTTTTTTTCTTTCTCCCCTTTTGTTCTTTCATTTATGAATCTTGACAGTTTTGGATTTTGTTCCTTTCCCCCAAGTTCGTGTGTGTCCCAGGACACACCACATTTAGAAAATTGAACATTACCAAGTGGATTTTCCCCCTCTTTCCTGGTGGAGAATAGAAAGCAATTTTTCAGGTAGCAGCTACAGATCTGTAGGCACCTCTAGATCACTTCATTTTCCTAGTTTCAAAGGGCCACTTGACAAAAGTTAATTAGAGTATTGCTGTCTGGGATGGGGAGGCCCACTGGGAGATGGTGGAAGCATCTCATTTCTCACAGCACTTCAGCCAGAAAGCTTCCCGACGTGACTTTTATTATTAATAAACACACCATACAATAATTATAACACAGCATACGAAAATCATGTCTTTTACAAGCACCATGGATTTGAATCCTGTGTTGTTAAGCCTCCTGCACCACTCTGAAATAAGTTCTACTGTGCTCAGCCTGCAGGTGTTGTACACACAAAATTACCACCAGTGTCAATAGTAATGACAACAATAAATAGAGATGTGAGTCCAGTGCAAAAACTCGCTCATGCTGGGGCAGCCTGGTGTGCTCCTACGCACTCTGCTTCATGACACATTAGCTGCTTAATTTGGTAGGCAAAGAGGATTGTGAGAAGAGACAGGACAGGTTCCCTGTCTCACACATTTTGTGGATTTTCTTATATTTACTCCTTTCCTACCCACTGTTCAAACTGACCTATGAGCCAGCTGATCAGAACAGGGAAATAAACTTCAGCCCAAAAATCTTAACAAAACAGTGCATGAACAACTCAGAACTGCCCAAATAAACAAACCCCTGACTCTGGCATATGTTGTGTGTCCATTTTCCCTGGGGAGTTTTTAGGTAACGGGACACAACTCCATCTCCCAGGCTGGCCCCACGTGTCACTGAACAAAGCAAAACCCATCCTGACACCAAGTTCCTGATAAACAACTTATATTTGCAGCTAAATAGATGCATGTTATTATGCATGCTTAGCAATTCATTCAGATGAGGAACAGCAGGTTGGATGACAGTATCTCCTGATGACAGGTTTAGGTGTTATGAATATCACATCCCTGACATCACTAAAGCTCCAGGACCTCATCTGCAGCTCCCACGTGACACCAAAGCGTGATCAGGATCTGCAGCCCTGGGGCTCTGCCATGCACGAGGAAGGATGGGGTAGAGCTGCACATCTGCAGTGTCTTTAGAGCAGATGATCTCACCTTTGGTGTGCCCTGGCCCCACTCTCTGCCTCTTGGCCATGCAAGAGGAGAAGATGCCTGACTTAATCATCTCGCCCAGCTCAAATCTGTGCCCTTCATGATCCCTGTCTTTCAGAGGAGCAGTACTTAGCTCTCTAAGCCAGCAATCTGTTTGGCTGTAGAGTTCAACAGGAACACAAATAGTTCAGAGGAGAATATTTTGCAGAGGCAGCTAAAATTAGGATCTGGCCCTGGGCATGTGTTTGTGGACATCTGGATACAAGGCACAGCAGCGCCACTTGTGTGGATCACCAGCATAACTGCAATAAATAATTCAAGAAACAGCAAGTGATGCTGAAAGTGAAGCCTCCAGCTTTGCAACCAGCTGGCAGCACTGTGGCCTGCAGAGGGGACACCTGCAAGGGTGGGATTTGGGGCTGGGAGCACTGGGGGTCCCCACGGGACCCAGAGTGACCAAAAGGGGCTGCAGGTGACATCCAGTCCCTCTGACAGCCTGGCTTTAGCCTATGAATATGTGATTGTAGTCTTTGGGTCCCAGGTGGGCTCCTCAACTCCCTTCAAACCCACAACTTTCCCCAAACTGAGGAACATTTGAAAAAATTAAGGAGGCTCCAGAGCTTTGCAGAATTGCAGCACGTGGGATCAGGAGGTGAATGAAGCCCTGTGTGCAGTTCTCTGGGCACAGCCTGGGTGGGTGTTTGGAAATAACCACCCTCTAGATTCCAAGGTGAAGCCAGACAGGAATTTTCCCTTACGCCCATTATTCTTTTCTCTGGCAATCAAGGCCTTGGCCAGGAAAATATGTGATAACTCACAGATACAAGGTGTAAATACAAAGGGAGTGGAGAGGGTAATTCCTCTCTGTACAGATGACACTCTGCCATACATCATAAACCCCAACACTTCAGCACCAGCAGCCTGTGGTCTGGTAGAGGAACTTGTCGTCCCTTCTGGTTAAAAAGCAAATCTGAACACAGGGCTGTGAGGAAGAGAATCCCTCTGGAAATATGAGATGTTCAGTCATGTAAGTGGAGCAGCAGTATCTCTTGCTTGCTCAGCACTGAAACAAGCAGGAAGTTCTTTACTTAATCAACTAAGAAAAAAGAAGAAGAGATAAAGCAGGTCAGATGGCACTACCTCAACCATAGTAGGCAGAGATGGCACTACTGGAATAAGCACCCAACAAAGCTCATCTGATCTCCCCCAGCCAACACAGCCACCTTCCATCTGGAAGGGCTTATTAAAAAATGGGATCTTGGAGACATCCCTTTTCCATCTCCATACCTGTGTCAGAGCAGATCTCACCTGTGTAACAAAGCGTGAGCTCAGTCTAACACCCCAAACTCTGCCCTTTTTAGATGATTAACAGGTTAACACAAAGTTATTTGTCCCACTGATGCATTACAATCTCAGTTTCATAAAAGTCAGTAATTGTGTTTCGCTCCCCGGTGCACTCAAAATTCTGACTCATATTTGAATTACAGTTTTGCAAAGGCTCTTCATACATATAATGGGCACAACCAAATCTGCCTCCTTCCTCCCCCGCCTCACAACTTAGACAATTAAAAACCTATACACAAATGTGGCAGGTGAAGCCCATTTGCAGTGAAGTGTAATTATACCCAGAAAAATGAGCATATGCAAAAGATTTCTCCTTGATCCATTGCTTACCTTTTGTGATGCTCTGAGTCATGCTGGCCTCACTTTCCTCACAGTATTTTTTTTTTTAATTTATTACTATTGCTGTTAGGCAATATAGCTGTGGAAGGAAGGTTAGGTTTTACTTTGCATCTCCTGTTATCACCAGCGACATCTTCAGCTAATCTGCTCTTGGCAATGACCTACTTCAGGAAGCAGCAGGAAAGCTGGGTATTCTTAGATCTTGAGTTGAGTTGGAAATCTCCTATTTGCCTTGTAAAAGGATGTCATTCCACCCACAAACCATTGAGAGACACTAGAAATGGGAGCTCATAGAGTTTACAGAATTCCTTCTTCTTGCCTTGAAGAGAAAGGAAGCAGAGACACCTCAAAAGACCAGGAACTGATTAAATGAATTATTTTTCCCTGTCTAGAAAAAAAAATTACAGTGAAAATATGTAAAACATCCAATAAATTTGCTCTTAGTGTCCTAACCCTTCTTCTCAAGCTCTTTAACTCATTCCAGCAGCTATGATCTTCTCCTGCAGCGCTCCCCATGTTATGACACTTCCTCCACGAAAACATAGAGGGGATGTAGTGGCAATTCAGCAAAGGGATCACAGAGAAGCAGCAGACAGGAATATTACTGATCAATGGCAAAAAGATTAAAGGTAGTAACATCCTCATGGAACTGTGCTGAGCAATGAGTGAAGAAGATCAAAGGGATTATCAGGCGCAAAGAGAGAGCTTGTGGCTATTAAACTGACAAAAAAAAAAGAAATCCTGTGGGAAATAGGAACAAAACTCTTAGCAAAAGACAAGGATCAGATTTTCTTGATTCACAAAAGTGAAGATGTTGGAGGGACAGGTGTCAGGAGCTGCAGTTTCTAGCAGTGCTTTAAGGGCAGGGAGCTGATCCTTGAAGGGCAAAGGGATGAAAAGCTTGGAGGAAACGTCACAGAGAATGGACAGAACCTCTTCAGACACTGGAACACAGAAGCCTCCACAAGGAGCACAGCCCAAGTCAGGATGCAGAGAGATTTTAATGCTGAAATCATATTTTATGCCTCTAGACCTGACCTGTCTAAGAATGGGCATAACAACGTCTACTCAAATGTAAGGTCTTTTTGCTGAAGAGGATTTAGCAGGTTTAATATTGAACATATTTTAAGTATTTTCATGGATAACTTCAAGCAAGAACATGCGAGCTGGATTATGAATCTTCTTATACCCCTTTACAGCATTTATAATTAACTCTATTTTTTTTTTTTTGGTGCTACTGGGAAGCAGTCATGCTGTAATCTTCTAATTAATAAATGGCTTAATAAATCACAAGATCTTTTGTCCATGGAGAAACTTACACATACTGTCAGAAATATTACACTCTAAAATGGGTAGCAGGCAACCAACCATATTTTTCCTTCGTCTTCTCTTTTTTTTTTAAATTTATATTTCATTCGAAAATGTTTAATGACTAAATTAGTCAAAGAAATTATCCAGCAAGGGCTGGTTATTGTGCCAGTTATTATCTCTGTGAAAACTCTCACTGGCACCCAAGGGCTTTGGTGATGCAAAGTCCAGCTGCACCAGAGCTGTGCAGTGACAAGGACATCCCATGCCACGTGTCTTGGGCCATTGCTTCACTCACACAACGTGTTACTGGGGAAAAGCCTGGTCCAACACACAGAGCAGTGGGGAAAAGTCCTAGAGATGTGGGCTTGGCCCCTCACCCTGTGCTCTGGGCCTTCTTTTTGTTCTTGTTTTTTTAATCTCTGGCTCAGTTCAACTGAAAGCTCTCTCAGCCACGGGCCTCTTCTCACTCTGTGCTTGCAATGCTCACATTACTGGGAGGTGAAATCAGAGTGATAAAACTTGTCACAGACCAGCAGTGACTGACAGGGACCTGGACTTTGTCATTCATTAGCCAGACTTCCCTCTTGTCACCTCCTCAAGTCCGCTCCCTTCTCCCAGAGCAGCATTAAAATAGACATCTGTAATTCCGTGTTTCTGGCTGTCACACACAGAAACAAACACCTCTCGCTGTTCTCTGGGGAGGGAGCTGAGGATCCTTATCTTCACTTTCTGAGTGGGGATGTGAAAGCAGAGACAGACAGGGTGAGACTTTTCAGCTAAAAACATGCATCCCTTATTTGTCTAGGCACTGGCAGTGATGTGACAGCCCAGGGGTTCCTGGGGGCCTGAAAAGGGCTCCAGCCTTTAGCAGCTGATGAGGAGGGTGCCCTGCTGGCAGCCCTCCCTCCCGAATTTCTGCTCTCGTGGCACAGGACATGGGGAACCACAGCCTAAATCAATGGTTTGAGCCAGGTCACACAAAGATCATAACTGTGGCAAGGCCCTGAGAATGACAAGAAAAACCAGCTCCTTGGAGGAGATGCACTAGAGGAGCTCACATCTGGAGGGCTCCTGGCTTCATCTGTTCATAGCCACTGCCAGAGCAGATTCCATGAACCTCGAGCTCTCCTCATGTGGTGTTTCCTCATATTTTATCATCCCCAAAAAGAAGAGTCTTAATTAAGAACTGCATGTACTGAGTATTCTGTATCCCAGCGGTGTCTGAGAGCTGTGACTCCTGAGGGAAGGTGGTTACAGTGCCTGTGGAGATGTCAGGGTGCACAAGGCAAAGCAAAACAACCCGTTTTTGTTGTGTAAAATAAAAAGTCTCTCCGAAAAATTGCTATATTGAGGAAATGATAGCACTGCATTTAAGACAGCCCCTAAATGTCAAGGGAGCATCAATAATTCTCTTTATTTACAATAGTAGAAGACACAGCCGCCTATGCATGTGTTGATAGGAAAAGAAAAGGGGAATGTGCAACTGCTTCTGTTTGAAATCTTAATTATTCCAGTAATCTTTCAAATACAGCTCATCAGCTGGATATAAACACTATCCTAGCTGCAAGCATAGGTGTGAAAAGGGAAAAAAATCCCATTATCAAAGCAATCTGCAGCTCTGAAGACTACAGCTTCCTGCACCAGCAGATTTCTAACTGTTCCTTGTGACTGGTGCTGGCAATAGTTTAGGAAAGTAAATGAGTTCCTAATGCAGGATGTAAGATATTCATTAAAGACCAGGTAGAAGAACATTAATTTACCTTTTAAAACATATTAGGAGACAAATAAGGCAATGAATTCATTAGTATGCATGCATTGCCTCAGCTGATCAGGTCAGACAAGCTCAGCTGTGCCTCCTAATGCCTGCACTGCAAAACACTGCTGATAGTATTAACATTTTAATAATAATTGTAGTAATATTTACTGATAGGCAAAGGCAGGATGTGATTTACTGTAGCAGAAATCTTGGGTTTTCTATCTAGCTTGTTCACAGCTTCACACCACCTCTATGAATAATGCACTTAACTCCTGTTGCTGACTATGGCCAGCAGCAAAACATGTAAAACAACAACAACAACAACTTGTTTAAAAAACAGCCTGAAAACATCCTAAAAACAACCCAGAGAGTCTGAACGAGTCAGTATTGCAAACACCCTGCACTCACCAGAAAAGCAGCTGAATAGAAGTGAACAAAAAAAGGGGACAAACTCTTTTGTTTGGTACACACAAGAAGCAAATAAACTTTGTTCCACCCCAGATAAAAATGGGTACGCTTGCTGTCATTTCTATTTTACAGCAACACTCCCTTAATGCTTCAGTTCCTTCAGCTGAGATTCCTGTTGAGACCCTTCCCTTGGCCACAAAGTCAGCGATAAATCACTGCTTCAAAAGCTGAATTACGCTCTGCTTTGGGATCTCCAAACATGGGTGAGATCTTCCTTCACGTGTTGGCCCAATACAGTGTTAGTGCAAAAGCAAAAACAACACTTGAGCACTCTTTGATCTGGGTCTTGTCACACCAAAGCTGTGTCCCATGTCAGAAAAGCTGCTGTGGGAAGGGCTGAGTAGTAATTGCCTGAAGATACTTTAAAGTGAAGTTGCCTGCTGAGATTAAGCAAGAAAACGCAACAATATCTGCATATATTTATTCTGAAAAGCATAATCAGGAAAGGCAAAGAGTTTTAAGGGGTGTGATCCCAGTCCACTGAGCCTGAGCATACAGAATATGAGCTTTCAAAGAAGCTACTTCAAAGGCAGAATGAGAAGGTAGAGACATCGTGTGAACCAGATAATTCAGGGGAAGCAGGGCTTAGGAGCTAATTCATTAAGTGCATTTTTGCACAGTATTTCTGATGCAGCAGCTCACAATGACACAAGGCAGCCCCTGCAAGACAGAGGATGGAGTTATCTCCGTGGCTGGCTGCTGCCAGCCTCTCCCTGATCCAGCAGCCACTCTTACACATCATTAAGAGACGAGCTCCCCACGGGGACCACCACTGGCCTCATCAGCATGGAAAGCAGCCCTCTTGCTCTGCATCACTGAAGGCTGGAATATTCCCACACTGCCTCCATCTGAAGCACCACAGCTTTTTAAGGCAGCTCTGGGATTTTCATGACCAAAATAATACATCCAGAGAGGGTCACATCAAGGATTTCTGATGTTGAGAGCAGCCTGGAAGCCAGGTGAAAGCACAGTCCAGCCCATTCAGGGCTGGTTCATCAGGGATTTATCATAAATGTTTGTGGGGTGCTCAGAGGGAGCCCTGTAGATATGAGTTTTAATTGAAAAGGGATTGCAGGGGATATAAACCAAACTAAATGTCAGGGCACTGTTGCTTCCCCTAAAGGTCAGAATGAGCATACTGAAACCACAAGTCTGAAAATGATACCTCTGACAGTGCTGTTCCAGCCACCGTGGGTACAGAGCAATGCTCATCTATTCCAGCTTGGAAACTGGCAGGGAAGGATGGGAAAACAGCCTCACAGAGGGCTGGGAACTGGATAGAGCTTTTTGGATGCAGCTGCAATAAAAGAGTCTTCTGATGCCTTCCAAAGGCACAACCCAAGTTATTACAAGAGCATTAATTTACCATTAGGGCTTGCCGGAACCAGAGGGGAAGATTTTGATTTTTAAAAACAGAGTCAAAGGAAGGCAAGAGTGAAAAAAATATATATTCAGTCCTTTTAAAGTCTGACCTAAAAAGCCTTGCAGTGTAAATTATGCACTAAAAAATTGATGTCAGGTTTCTATGGTTATACGTATGTACGTGTGTGATGTAGGGCAAGCTCAACCTTGCTCCTGCTGGTCTTACACGCCATGGAACTCAAAGAGCTCTTCCCAGTGGAAGGGCAAGGCCTGACTGAAGTCAGCAGGGACACCCGTGTTGGCTGTGTGGATGAGCTGAGCAGCCACAGGTCACTGCCCTCTGCCCCAGCAAAGCTCCACTGGCACGGAGGAGGGAGCTTGGGGTGTCTCTCCTGCTCCCCAGCTCCTCTCGGGATGGGGTGATTCTGTGCATTCCCTTCCCCTACAACAGCTCCTGCTCCTGGAGGTCTGTGCTGACCCCATGAACCTGGTGATACAGGCTGAGCTCCAAAAGGGATGGAGAGGTTACAAGGCCCTGTTCCTGACAAAGGCGGTCCCATGGACCTCCACGAGCAGCCCCTGCCCACAGCAGGTCAAACTGGAACAGCATCACTGTGAAAAGGTTGGATTTATGGGATGGAACTTGAGCAGAAGCAAGAAACTTTCTTTGCTTTATACCAGAAGAAAATACCAGCCCCCCCATCCCAGATAAAGGAAGCAACTCTCCAGGATAACAAATGCTTGTTAAACATGGAAACAAAGGGTCAAATTCAGCCCCCAACCACGCAAAGAAAAACCCAAAAACCATCCCAGAGCAAAGCCCCAATGCTAATGAGTGGATTCACATATCAAGCAGCGTAACTGGAGGAGCCTCTCTGAGTGTTCCTCTTGGTTTCTAAGGAGCCAGCTGTTATTTATGCAGTCTATTTACATGTCCTCTTGGCTCTTTACGCAGAGGAATTATTTTATAGTGTAAGCTCCCTCTCTTTATTTTCCCCTTACAAGTGCATGCACTACAGAAAGAGAAGGTAGGACAAAGATGTTTGAAAGAACCATATGTAGGTATGTTTTAAAGACAGAAGATATTTCAGGTTGTCAGTATGAAACTGTCAGAGAACATAAATTACTACTGTCTGTGCATTTCTCCTTCCTAAGAGGATTGTGCTAATTAAACATGAAGAGATTATCAAACTTTGTCTACAGCTGATAAAATCCAACTACAAATTAAAATGCATGTTAAAGCTAATCCATCACAAACCGAAAAATTAAGCTAGTGCATTTGTAATGTTTTCAGCATCCTTTTTCCTTCAGACACTGCCCAAATACTAGAATCTGGT
The DNA here is from genome assembly GCA_013398115.1 of Falcunculus frontatus. Lineage (NCBI taxonomy): Eukaryota > Metazoa > Chordata > Aves > Passeriformes > Falcunculus > Falcunculus frontatus. The sequence continues at coordinate 1,580,464 of VZRV01004347.1, read as the reverse complement.
GGAGTTTAATGTTTTGCACTTTTGTAGAGATTTAGAATTGTACATTCCATGCAGTTTTCTAAGTGCTCATCTTCTTTGTGTGTTTAAGATTGTGTCAGTAATTTGCATTCCCTTTTACAAATGGAATTGTAAAAGAAAAGGGAAAATGTAAGCAACTGGATTAAAATAAACTTTTGCCTCCTTCAGTGCCAATAAGTTTGAAAAAGTTTCCTCTTGTTGTTACATACCTCTGATGAGTCACAGCAGCAGAAATGCCAAAATGCCACCAAAGAAAGGCTTTTCCCATTTTATTATTGGAACAAGCAAGAACAAAAAGTTCTGGAAATACAGAGGGAGACACATTCTCCTGGGTCCCAGCCCTGCTTGCACTTATGGGCCTGAGTCACTGTAGCTGTGATTAACTGGATCAAAATGAGGGAGTTGGTCCACAGTGGCACACCCAAGCCCCAGCACGGCTGAAATTAGAATTTAAAGCTTGAGGGTACTAAATCAAAGCACCCAATCTCCAGATATCCATCTGATCCTTGATAACTAAAGGGCATTTTCCTCCTGGATCAAGTCCACTGCAGTCCAGAACAGTGAGTATGACAATAGCTAAAGGGTGAATGAACAGATCTGAATAGAAAAGATAACCAAGAGGCCATGGGGGCTGGAAGAAAAATTACAGCTCTCAGTCACAGGACCTGAGGCCTGTTCCTTGGTTTGCCGCCTGCTGGGAAAAGTCATGTTGTGTTTTTCCTTCTAATTTTGTTCTTGTTCTGGTCACTTGACATTTCAGATCCCTTTCGAGAAGGGGCTTTGTTCCACTCAAGTTTGGTGATACTGAACACCTAATGTAGAAGTGACCTTTAAGACCTCTGAAGATTCAAGTGACAATCGTATAGTGAAGAAAAAATAAAAGATATGTGGTGTCTTTCAACATAACAGTCTTGTATCTTTTAAAGTAACTTTAAATGTCTTACTTGTTGCTAAAGTATTTATTATGCCAATTTTTGTTCTAGCTGTGAAGGGTATCACGACTCTGATGGAGTCAAAATTCCGAAAAACACAGGCTCCTACTCCTAAGCAGAGTACAGACAAAGCAAACTCTGCAAAACCCAGTCCTGAGAGAAAAATAGGAGAATGCACATGAAATTCTTTTGCCCACAAGTCACCCTATTTATTTTCCAGATGACACTGAGCACTGCTTTTATTTTTGCCCTCCTCTCATCTCCTTGACTGGACATGCACTCTTTGGTCAAATCCTGGTGAGAAACCAGCCTGAGAGGTGTCTTCATTCTGCAGCTCCCCTCACCTCTATCTCCAAGACCTCTGACACTTCTGCAGCTTCCTAAAATCACCAGCAGATCCACTCCTCTACCAAACCTGCCCATGCCCTGAGAGCTGGGTCTGGTTTTAAGCTGTGCTTACACAGAATCCTTTGTACACCACCGCTGTTCATCCCATCTCCCAGGGCCTGCCTGCTTCACCCTGCAAAGGGAGCCAGCCCCTCCAGCCTCTCTGTGTTGGTTGTGTGCCCACATGGGCCCGTGGTGGCCCAGCACAGCCAAAATATGGGTTAGCACTGGCTGTGAGATGCCTTGTCTCAAAAACTCGTGCCTTCGGGTCAGTTATTTGTTAAGACCTGCTCCAGCCTCTTGTGCCATGTCCCTCCAGGCAGAAATTGAGATCCTGCTCGTCGGGGAGAAGAATAATTGCAGGTCTCTGGCTTTTCTCTAGTTTAAAGTGGAGTTAATTCCTCCTAGTTCGAGGCATTGGAATAACAAATTCCACGTGTCCCTGCAATTGCTTTGGCTTTGCACTGTGATTTGTGCTGGAGTAAGGTCCACTTAGACTAGAAAACACAAGGCTAGTATTTATTTAACTGATTATGCTGCATTCTTGTCTTGTGAATCACTCTCCACAGATGGTACTTATGCCATGTCCTACTTTCTCATTTGACAAACGACTGCTCTAAGACTCCCTGATATTGGCTCTTGCACAAATGTAACTGCATTGAATGCAACGAGTTTATTTTTTATTTATATTGGTGTCAACAGAGCTGGACACGGGGCCTTTAAAAGTAAAAAAGTGCCCCAAATACCTGTAAAATTCAATATGGCACATTCATTATTTATAAAATGATTGTTTCTGTTGCAGAACATTATTGATATTGCTATTTTGTGAGCTTTCCATGTGTACAACTGATACGTACAACTGTACTGAGTCAATACTCCTTGGGATTAATAAGACTGGTAGAAGGTTTTTCAATCAATATATTCCCTCCAAAGGATATGCAACTGTGTGTATGGGGGAATGGATCCTGTTTTCATAGAGATGTAAATAAAAACAATTCTTACAAGCAAAAGGAATTGTAAAAGTGGGAAGTGAGAAAGCCATTTGTGATGTAAAGATTAACATGCATTTTAAATATGACTTTGTGGCACTTTGGAGACCGTTTTGGGATTACAGTAATTTTATATTCAGTAAAAAACAGCTTTCAAATATAGAGCCACAAATTACTTCTAGTGAGGAAAAAAAGCAGGAAAAGCTCTTTTTTTTTCTCCCCCCTCCCTACTGCCAAAGGGTTTGTCAGCTTACTCTTGCAAATTCTTTACTAAAGAGAGTCTGGTTGCATGAATAGTACTGCCAGAAGTAGAAATCAGTGAGAACGAGCTGTCTAAAGGCTCATGTATGAAAACCAGCCTACAAAGTTCAAGGAATAATTTCTTGTTGCCGGAGCCTTTCTATTCTCTGAGGGAGAAAAGAAGGAGCAGCTGCCCTGCAACCTAGGGAGAGATGAGAAGGGCTTTGGCCCTTCCCTGGTTACCCTCACAGGCTCTTATGATGAAAGGAGTGTGAAAACCTGAGATCTAGTAGCTTCGGGTTTTTTTCCCCCTTGGTGATTTCATTCACTCATCCTGCTCCTGTTACAGTCCATGGCTTCAGGACTGGTTCTCTGACTAAAGCAAGATCCCCTAACTAAGCCCCAAAGAGCTGATGAGTTCCTCTGTCCCAGCACAGAGGCAAACCCAGGCACTGCCTGTGAGGCACTTTTTAAAGTTGATTTATGCCCATCACTGCCACTCACATCTCTTGCCTAATCCACCCAGGGAGCCTGTTTCCACCCCAAGGAACAAGAGTGGATTCAAACCCCACGCGTGTTCCATGGTTTTAAGGATGTCCTGGCTCCCTCCCTGCAGCCACAGCGTTTTGGGCAGCTTTTGCAAGAGAATAGGTTTGGCTGTACACAGCTTGGGAAAAGGAAGCTATTAAGCAAAACACAAAGTGTTGCTGAGCAATTGAGTTGATTACATTTGTCCTCGGATGGAGAATGATCCGTGTTGGGGGTGCTGCCATCTCTGGAAGGCCTGTGAGATACTTGTGCTGGACACTGAAAGGGATTGACAACCTCATGGCATTTCATACTGGGTATTTTTGCTGTCCTGGCTAAAGCACAATTTGGGTAATTATATCCTGCCCACCTCTGCAACTGTTGTACTTTCAATCAGATGTAATATTCTTCTTATCCTGTCCAAAACTACTGTGTGCTGCAAAAATAGCTATTTCATTTTTGCACAGAAGTGATGGGTTTTCAGCTGTGGTTAGGGTTCCTTGCAGATGTAAAAAATAAATAAATAGGGCTTCTGGAGAGAAAAAATCAGTGCAGGCTGTATTCTCTTCTCACATCCACTGTAATGCCTGATCTTCATGCATTAACCCCAGACCTTTTTAGCTATTTTCTACCCAGTGCCCAGAAATGCAGAATCACTCAGGACCTTTCCTGCTTGGCACCATGTGAATCCGCAGTGACAGTCCCAGCTGGGAAGAGTGTGCAGCCTGAATACCTAAGACAGTTCAGATAAAACATAAGCCCAGCAAAAGCAGAGAGACTTGGCCAAGGTCACCCACGTGTCTGTGGCAGCCTGGGGACCTCTCCTGCTGGTCAGATTCCTGATGCAGTTGAACAAAGCCTCCCTTTAGTGTCTCCTCTGTCCCCTTTCCTTCTTGGTCAGTTTATATCTCTCTAAGTTGAATTTGTTTCTGCTTTTTAGCAATTTTTAATCCCCTCTTGCCTTCCCTCAGACAAAAGCATGAAGCCACTGAAGTGTATTTTTTTACCCATTTGATGCATTTTTGGAGCACACATTGCTCGAGTTGGTGCTTTAACAGCGCTGCTGTTTAAAGTTGGATTGCTCCGAATCCTCTCTCTGTTTGCAACGAGTCCCTTTGCTAGGGGTTAAGGCTGCAGCTTGTTTAGCAACAACCCCAAAAGCCTTGGAAGTCCCTCTGGAGGTGGGATGCCATCCGGAATTTGCACTGCTCCTTGCTGCGAGCGTGGCTGGTGGGATGGATCAGGGAGGGAGAGCAGAGCTCCTGCCCAAAGCTCCTTCAACACAAGGAAACATCACAAACCAGAGGCAAAACGTTCCAGGGCTCCCAAAGTTGATGTGATAGATCCCTCTGCCTTGTCTCCTTTCCTTTTTCTCTCTCTTTCCCCCCCATCAGTCTAAAGAGCTAAATTAAAGCTGAGCTTCCCAGCAGCAGAGTGATCTGGGAAGGGATTGTCAGGGTGGGGTGGATGGTGAATGTGCTGAGATGGTGAGAAGGAAAGAAAACGAAAATCCTTATGAGCAAGAGCCCGAAGATTTCACAAAGCTTCTGTAGAGCTCAGGGAGAGCTTTGCCTGACTCAAGGCTAAACAAGAAGCTCAACATCTGACTCATTAAGAGTGGTGAACAGTTCAGATTGAGCTTTTGGCTCCAATAAAGCCTTTTGCTATGTGCCTCAGACAGCAGCATTCAGGCAAGGATTGGATGGGACAATACAGCATAAACTTCACTTTTAGGCCTGAAAGATTATTATTATTACTATCACCATCATCATCATCTCATTACTATAATTATTATCATTGTTATAGTTGCTATTATTATATTTCAGTGGAAATAGTCCCACAGTTGAATTCATATATATGCTAATGTCTTGCTGAATCAGAACTCGTGAAAACAAAGAAGAGAAACCTGATGGACAGTCAGGATGAACAATTTAACACTGAACTGGTCCCAGTTAGCAAATGGGAGAGCACAGTTTGTTGTAACTGCTCCAGAGGGGAACACTGCTGGGTTGGAGGGAAGGTGCTCCAGGCTGGAGGACCTGTTCCAGAAAGTGTTCCAAGATCATTTTTTGATACAGATGCATTTCAAAAAACCTACAGAAAATCCCAAGGCAAGCAGACAGGCAAAATTACCACTCTAAAACCTGCTGGCTGCAGCACAGCCATAGACCAGCCCTAACTCTGCTATAACCATCCTGCAATGACTGGTGTTCAAAATAAATTGTCATCTCCTTTCTCCAGCCACTATTACTATTTCTGTGCATGAAAAGGAAATGGATGTTTTATTTCATCTGCTACTCATGGAAGTGAAACACTGCTATATGTGCCATCCTCCCAGCCTGAGGAGTATTGGTAAAATACAACTTGCAGTCTTAAACTTGGTCTATGTTTGAATTTTTGCTAGCCCAGCTCTGACACATAGGAATGTGAAAAAAAAAAAGAAAAAAAAAAAATCACACCCTCTGACTAACGTAACAGCAATGTACAAAAATCCTTATCTATCTTTTGCCAAAATCACTTTGAAATCTGGTTTAATTTATCAGCAAAGAACTTTTTTTCCCCTTTTTTTTTGTATTAAAATCTATTTCTTGCTAGGGAAGATCGCTAGGTTGGCGCTGGCTCCATCAATATGCATCTGAAGACAAACTTAAATTTTGCAGTAGTCAGAAGCTAATAGAGTTCTTGGACCCAACATCTGCTAAATGCCAGGCTGGTTTTCACCAGAGGAGCAGAGGGACTGGCTCCTACTGGCTCCCAAGTGCCAAGGTGGGGTGAGGTAGATCCTGTGTGGTCACACAAACCCCTGGATGTTTCTAGTTTTTCTCCTGTTTTCTCTAGTTTTCATCAGTTCTCTGATGGGCATTGCAGGAACCACACTCCTGGCTTTTCTACCTCCTCCTTGCCATTGCTTTCTCCAAAATCCCAACTTTCCTGCCCCATCTGCATCCCAGCTGCAGAACCCCAAATGGTGGTTTATACCCTTGACGTCTGGACTTCTGAACACAGCCACAGCCGAGCACACAAGGAGGTGCTGTGGCCTGGGTTTTCCCTGCACTGCTGCTGTGGTTTGCTGGGAAAAACCCAAGTTGCTCCATCTGGGCTGTGCTAAGAGAAGCCTCTTGTCACCCTCTGTGTCACAGCCCCCGGAGCAGCCTCGTGCCAGCGCCTGGCACTGCTGCTGGGGGAATGCTGGCAAGCACTGAGTCAAAAAACAATGTAATTGGAAAAATTAGCATGATCACCAGACAGGAGAACATCCCCATATGTTTTCTTCAGGAAGTCCACAGTTTCTTTAGCACCATGCACGGTCTGTAAGCAGAAAGGAGCTGCTCACTGCTGCCTGACTCCAGCTGCAGAGGCTTTGGCTGAGCACAGAGGTTCAGCAAGGACACGTTTGTCTGCACTCACCACGAGAAGGGCTTTCCAAAGCACACAGTCAGCTCTCTGGTGCACCACTGTGCTGCTAAAAGTTTGTGCTTTCTGGGTAAAACTTCTAAAAATAGCCTCCTCTTTAATATTAAGCTCAGAGCATGGATATTGCTTTTGGCATTTTGTTCGCTGCTGGGGGAACTCTACCAAGGAAAAGTTTCCCACGGTCTGTTCTTTCGATTCTCTTTACACACAACACAACAGTGACACCAGAACAGTCTAAAACAAGAGACAGGAAAACATTTCAGCTCTGCAGCTCTTTTTTTGTTTTTTTTCCTTCACTGATTCTACCGGGCTGAGATATTACACTTCACGTGGTACTGCATGTGAGACAGACCCTGCTTAGAGAGGATGATAACAGCTGCAATACCTACAGGAAGGAGAAGGGGAAGGTTGCAGTGAAAGGCATTTCCAGCTGTACTTTAGAGATAGAAACTGAGTGTTGGAGCTACAAGCAGGGTTTGCCTTGAGTTCTCATCTCAGGCTGTACTATGTCTCACGGATATCAATGCCAGGCAGTCTCAGATGCAGAAACAGTATTTCAAGTAGGACAGCCTAGAAAAAAACTGAAAGAATCTGCCCTTATTTTAAAAAATTGCAGCTCTCCAAGGCCTCACCACCTGAAGCTTGGATACAGTCGGTCATATCCTGCAGAAGCCACCAGTGATGGATGAAGCTCTGTAGCTGGAGATGGATGAGCTGCAGTTCTCCTCCCTTGTGAGAAGTGAAGCAAACACTTTTAGCCACTCATTTATTGCTGCTGTGATCAAATGGAACAGGATGGACCATGGATCTGACCTACCCCTGTAGTTTAACCATCCCCATCCACCCACTGCACACACTCCTTCCCAGAGGAGGACCCTGCAGTGCAGCTGTTGGATTTTCCAAGCAAAGGTGACACGATAGCAAGGCTGGAGGGGGCAAAAATTGATGCTCTCCTTCACACAGAAGAAGAAACAGAAAGAAGCTTGTTCCTTTCCATATTTTCGCTTAACTAAAGTTCAGTTGTCTAGAGGGGAAATCTCTTGATCTTTCTTTCTCTGGACCAATTATCTTAATAAATAAATTCTCTGGCACAGGTTCATAAAACAGATAAAACAATTTGTTTAGTGAACAGATAAAACCACAAAGTAAGGAAACAACAAGAAGAAAGCCACAGAAGAGCAACACAAACATTATCAGGGAGAAAATGATCAAACATGATTCCTAAGGGATTTTAAAGGCCTTGTTCTGCTTTGAATGCACACGTTTCACCAGCAAAATGCTAACACGTTCCATTTTCACAGCATGAAGGAGCCAAAGGTCTGGTTAAATTTCTACTCAAATAGGAATTTTAAAGATAAAGACCTACCCCTATTAAATACTCACATAAACACACTCACATGCATACAGACACTGAACAGTCTCCAGCCTTTCTAGAGTTTTCCATTATTCTTAGGATAACAAAACACTAATTGAAGACTTGACTCATAACTAGACTCCGAATAATTTTGGTCCCCTCACCACTAAAATGGTGACATCAAATCAGACAAACCTGTCTCTGCAAATAGTTTCTAGCTTTTTATCTGTAAAAAGGGTTGAGCTTATTTGAACTACTGTCTTTCTCAATGCATTTTATTTAAAGATGCTTTTAAGGTCTTGAGAAATTTTCATCCTTGTGGCTGGGGGAATAATTCTTCTGGGTTTGTTGTCTTTTTTTTCTTTTTTTTTGAGCTGAAATGATTTAACTTTTCTGCTCACAAAGCAAAACAAATATTATAATTTTGCTTGGCCTATTTAAGAACACACAACTGCCAGAAAATCAATATGAAATGGGTTTTTATATTATTAAAGACATGAGATGTTTAAGGTCACTTACAGCAAGGTACTAGATATTCCTCCCCGCCAAGTTTCTTTTCTACCTTTTCCCTCCAGCATGTACATAAAGAAATTAACTTTTCCCACTGCTCTGATGAATTATTCCTCTGTCCTACCCATTGTGTGATCCCATATAGGACAGTACCAGGAAGGACTTTAATTGCAGGTGTCAGGTTTGTTATTATTTGTGGTGTTTGCAGGTAGACTGTGATGCACAACATACAATTACCTTCAAGAGGAAGAACACAAAGGCAAAACTCGAGCTCTATAACATCCAGGTTTCAGTGTAGTCAACAATAAAATTAAATTTTCCACTTTGGCAAGCCACCTTAGTCCTGCCTTATTTACTGGAAGTGTTCTCGTGGTGATGTGATGTCGCAAGCCCCAGAGGTGTCACAGACATCGCTGCCATCACCTCTCCCAGGGAGGTTTTGGGATGTCACCCGTGAAGCAGGAAGGATGAGGGTAGAAAGAGCAGGAAGGACCAGGGTAGAAAGGCAGTAGAAATCCCAGCCAGCCAGGATTGATTTTCAGTATTAAACATTTTCAAATCCAAGGCACTGCACAAGGAGTTTGCTGAGGACTGATTTACCACACCTTGCCACAGGACAGGGCAAAGCCATGACTTTCTCTGGAGCATCTTCTGCTGGCCTGGCTTTGGCCAGCCACTAAACCCAGTAACATTATTCAGTGTTGTTTCCTTCTGCTCGCTTTTACATCCAGTCATTCATTTCAGCTCCCCCAAAGTCATGGCAACTGCCTTGGCTCCAGATCTGCCAGGCTGTGAGTGTGAGCCAAGGAACCCCATGAAGAATTTATTGGTGAGAAAAATATCCCCTCCCCTGCTGCCTGGAATTTCCTTGAGAGAACTGTGGAAGGCAGAGGGAGCCTTTGCTACAACAATTAATTACATGTTAGTGATTCCCCTTTTTTTTTTTTTTTCTGTCAGAAATGAAACAACCACTTGTCTGTCATGGTCTTGCAGACTGGTGTGAATCACACTGAGAGTGGGGTAACCTTGGGCATCCTGGCTCTGCACAGCTTGATTGTCTTAAAACCAAGCAAGGGGCTTTAGGAGCAGTGGAATAGACAGAGAAATAGCATCATCCACGGAGGGCTGATGAAGTTACACTGCGTGCACAAGTTGGAGAGGCTCTGCTTGCTTTCATGTGTGCTGGAAGGCACCAGTGCTACAGTCCTGACACTGCCTATTTATCCAGAACAGGCCCAGTGTGGCCAGTGGGGGTGCCTTGATTTGAGTATTCAGCATTCAGCAGGAATGGCTTTTTTGGTTAAAAAGAAAAAAAAAAAAAATTAAACGGAAAGGTTTTGTACAAGCATTGCTGGACGTTCAAAGGTGTAGCCCAAAGCTGAGCACAAGGAGAAGGTAGGGAATGCTCCACTGCTGGCAGCTGGTAGGGCTGGCTGTGCCTGCAGGATGGCAAGGAATGACTCCAGTGGGGTTCAGGCCAGGTCACCCCTGCCCAGAAGCTTTTCTGGAAACCACCACTCATCCTCACCTTCATCCACAGGGTACTCTGTTGGAGCAGCTGAAGTGGTGAGGACAGAAGTGCAGAAAAACCCTGCTAAATGCCAGTTCCTGGTGCCACTGAGTGCGGGTGGTACCACTCCACACCTCTCCAGCTGCTCAGCTCCCGTCCCAGCGCATTCCTGTGCCTGATTTTGGCTTGGGTTAAGGGTTTAACCAGTCCAGCACACTCCCATTCCAGATCCCTCACTTCCAAAGCATTTAGGCGCTTGGGTTGTCTTTAAGTATAATTCACAAGACACTCATTGCATGGACATTGATGGCAAAGTGCTGTGTGTGTTTTAAAGCCAGTCCAAGTGCTTGGAACAACTTTTTCCCGTGGAAAAATACTTGGTCAATTGGTAATCCATGAGTGTGCATCCAATGTAGCAACCACTTAAAAATACTAAAACTGAAAAATAACTCTATCTAAAAAAAGCCACGACCCTTAAAATGTATTTTCAATGACATGTATTAAAAATGAAAGGATGTTTCTAATTATATCTGCCTTTATACTTTCTTGAAGCTCAGAAATAGCAAAAACAGTCAAAGCCTAAACAAATAGAACAATTTTTGCTTTCAGACGAGTGAAAAACTCTATGTTCTTCAAAATGATTTTGATCAATCTTTTTTGGTGGAAAACTGAATATATTTTTCCTGTGTATCATGAATCCCCTTTCCAGAATTTCAGTCTCTTTCCTGTTTTCCAGGTGAATGTGCACATCAAAATAAGTAAAAAAAAATTAAAAAAAAAAATCGATTTTCCAACTTTTTACACTTCTCTAACAAGGCCCAGTCTCTCCTGATGAAATACCTACAGAGCGTAACTGTAAATTTTATTGTTTACCACACACCCTTGGTCGATTGAGTAACAGCTACGAGCCCTCAATCTACATTTATCACGTAACCAAACCTTTGTGAAGCAGAAAGGGGGACAGGTTTTCCAGGCACAGTACAATCTGGGATTTCAGTGTGTGTGTGTGTGTGTGTGTTGGAGAACATTTTGACCACAAACAGAGCTGATTATCGATATAATTATGCTGCAATCACACCAGAGGAGAGTATCCAGTAAATCAAATCCAACTGTCCGCCCACTCGCAGAGAAGAGAGACTAAAACCTGTCAAATCAGGGAAGGAGGAACAGGTGGCCTCATTTGCGGAAAAAAAGGCTGCTCCTCGCACGGCCGAGTGCTGAACATCCCTACTCACACACACACACATTTATTAAACGCAGAGAGTTTAATAAGCTTTCTGTGCAGCACATTAAATGTGCTTCTGGTGCCTGCACCGACATAAAATGTGACACACAGGTCTCCTCGCACACCAAGCAAATAACCTGGGACTTACTAAGTGCTGCCATAACTTTTCACCTTTTGAATGTTTTTAATGGCTGCTGACAGCAGCGTGCAGCCTCTGTGGCAGCTCTGCCCAGCCCTTCAGCAGCAGCAGCTCTGCCAGCAGCTCAGAGGAGGCTCCTGCTGCGCTGACGTGGGACATCCTCTCTTCCCAACACAGGGAATGACTCCTGTTTTTGGAGACTGCTGTCTAGCTGGGGTTCTCAAGGCTGGCTCTCAAGAAATCCTTTGTGTCCCACCCAAGTGGTGATTGCTGCTTCTCCAGATTTTAGGAATCACTTTAAACTGAAGGAAGGCAGGGTTAGATTGGATATTAGGAAGAAATTCTTCAGTGGGACGGCGATGAGTTGCCCAGAGAAGCTGTGGCTGTCCAATCCATGGAAGTGTTCAAGGCCAGGTTGGACAGGGCTAGGAGCAACCTGGTCTAGGGGAAGGTGTCTCTATCCATGGCAGGGGGGTTGGACTAGGTGAGCTTTAAGGTCCCGTCCAACTCAAACCATTCCATGATTCTATGAAATTTTGAATCTCTTTCATCTTCTCTGGTGACATGGTGGGCACCAGTGGCCAGGACGTGAGCGGGAAGAAATATCAGATTCCTTTGAGCAGGGTGTTAAGGAGAAAAGCCAGAGGATATAATTTAGTTCCAGACCTGCCTACTTGATGAGCAGGTCTGGAAGGGCCTAACCATGGTTCAGTGTTTACTCATGGCCATAGGACAGCCACCACCCAAGGAAAGACCAAGAGACCCCAAGGCAGACAGCACTGAGACAGCTCAAATCTCATGAGTGTTACCTTACATAGTTTCCTCACAATGGAAGGTACAGGCATATAGGGTGCATATCAATCAATCTATTTTGGCAGCCAGTGGCAGCAGGTACAGGAAGATCCTGCCATGTTTTGGGATGCAAACAGCTGCGTTCCCCTGCTCGCACAAGACTGATCTCTCAGCTGTGGATATTGTAATGACCAGACTATGAATCTTCAAACTCAAGGTTAATTCCTGTTTTCAGTAATGGATGGGAAAAGCTGAAAATCCATCAAAATTACAAATAGGAGGAAAATGCCTCTGAAAGCAAACGCCTTGAGAAAGCGCCGGCTATGAAATGAAATGCAGGTACGGCAAACGCTGTGAGTTCTCAAGATTCAAGTGTGCCCTCTTTCCACAGGTTCCTGAAGGGAAAGATGAAAAACAGCTGAATGTCTAAGAAGGAAGGTTGTGGCAGCTGCCTCTACCAGGAGATTCTCAAAGGCTCCAGTGTCTGGGATGCCTCCATCACATGTTATCTAAAGGGAGAAAACGTACAGGATTTAATAGTACAGAAAATACAAGACTGTCTGGGATATACAGGAATTGCAGCCATGAGCCCAAGCACTAAATAAGACCGAATGATGATCTGTGGAGTCGTTAAGTCCTTATTTTCCTAGTTGCAGATGATGTTGCCTCATAATTCCTTTCCCAAGCATAAACCAGCTGTGTTCACGTCTTGGTACTGAGGTTGCAACCCCAGAGATCTATAGAAACATGACAAATCTGGTATGTATGCACATCCCTTATTCCCAGAGCTAAAAGAATACTTCTGAAGGTGGAAAACTCCAGGAGAAAATGCTCTATAAAGAAGCTTAAGGGCCCATCTGAAGAGGAAAGCAAGCACTTGCTTTAGAATGATTCATTTTTAATTGTTTTGTGCGATTTCAGTGGACACAAACTGATGCAGAAGAGAGACCATTTTCAAAGTCCTCTTGTAGCAGTGCATGCTCTACAATTTAATCTGTAAACTGCTTCTCACAGTACCCTGGAATGGTTTTCTGCCCTCAGTAGCACAGGGAACAGTTGCCCACATAAATCCCCCATGAGATAGGTGACCCCTTTATGATGCAGCACACACAGCAGAGGAGAGAGATCCTGCTCCACTCATAAAACCAATCATTCTTCCCTAATAGTCTACAATTTGCAGCCACCATAAAGCCCACCCTGACCATATTTAGCAGGCAGAGGCGTGATTCTGAACCTGAAGGTTAAAGACCTGCACAGGTCCATCCCCACGGCTGGACTGTGAAGTCAGTAATTCACATCAGCTACCGCCAAATGGCACTGAAAAATAGGAATCCCTAAAACAGGAGCAGAGGACCTCCTGGAAGCTGCAGGGTTCTGTGCCACTGGGCTGTGCTGCATTGGGAGATGTTGATAAACTTTGCAGCCAATACACCCTGGAGTACCACTGGGAACATTTCCTTTCCACAACAGGCACCGAGGTTTTTAACACGGAATATCATCTTTTCAACCAACTCAATGCCTCGCCACCCTCCTCTCCAAGGCAAGCCATAGTGATGACATCTTCCTTATCATCAATAAAAATGATGTACAGCAGACTGCGGAGTTATTCAACAAGCAATTTCCAAAGATCACCTTTACTACAGCGTATAAAACAGATCTAGGACTCCCTTTCCAGGATGTCAGAATTTTATGAAGCATCAAGTCTCCACTTGCAGCTCCCTGTTATGAAAAGACCAGCTCTTCATGTCGATAAACAGTGTTTTGCTTGCCTCAGCACATCCCCATGACCGTGCAAAAAGGTTGCTCGTGATGAGGATCGTTATTAAAAGCATCACTGAGGTGATGCAAGAGAGGGAAAACCACTTGCAAAACACACCTAAAAAGAGCTGAGCAGGAGTTGCTGTCTGCCTGCTCATCTTGCCTGAGCCTAAAGACCACCCTCGATGGGAATGGTCCCAAGCAAGCACCATGAACACAGATGAGCTCTGCTACTGATGCAGCTTTTCCTAACCAATGTTGTTAGAACTGAAAATGTGGCCCCAGGAATCGATTATGTAAATCCCTTGGATGGATAGAAGTTTTTCCAACAAAACTGAGCATCTCAGATGACTATTTCTGCCATCCCTGCAGCAGTGAGGGCAAGCTAAGAGCTGAGCACATGCTCAGAGCTAAGCACAGACTGTTACAGGAATTTCTGAGTCAAGGGCTCAATCTCTTCTTGAGGATGCAGTGTTGATTCCTAACTGTAGGGATGAGTCATGAAGAGTCAAAAGACAGAGCAGAAACACATCTGTTACTCTGCTGATCTGAAGAAGAAATATTTTCTCCACCTCAGTATTTTACACCCATCCTCACTTCTTCCTACCAGCACCTCCTCTCCCATAGCTGTGTTTTCAAATCCAGGGACATCACCATTATTCAGGAATAGGCCCTCTAGCAAAGATGAAATGAAAGCAATACTAGCAGCTCAGCAGTGACCAAGGATGTTAAATCCTCCTCTACCGGGAACAAACAACCGTCTTTTGGTGATTTCTGAGATTTGCATCGCATTTGGACACAGTAAATATAAGAAAATTAGCCCAAAAGAGTCAACATTAGACTAAAAAATAGGGTACTGTAACAGTTATCTTCTGCATTTCAGAGTGCAGGTACCAGAATTTACTGCATGGAAGAAAAGGTGAATGGATTTGCATTTAAGTTTCATCACTTTTAAGGTCCCCAGTAGCCAAGCCTCCCTTTAAAAGAGCCCTAGTGGACAATAAACTCTTTTAGAAAATATACAGCAAAGCAGCAGTGCCCAATAGACATAAAATGAGAGTGCTGTTATGTTTCAGCTGTTCAATTCCTTTGATAAAGGCAGCTGGCAGCAAGACACTTGAAAAGATGGAAGAACAAGTAACTTCTAATGGATAAATACATATTTTTTTCCATATCATATGTGTTTTAAATATACATAAATGCACACACTTACACACGTGTACTAATAGGATAAATTTACAGGGCAAACAGAAGCGAACAGTCCCCAGTATAGATACTGAGCTACCATTAAGCATTTAAAATAATTACAGCTTTTAAACCATGGAAACAAGAACTTTAAAAGAATATTTTTGGAGCACTTTCCTCTAGAATGAAAATTTCTCAGGCATTTCCTCCTGAGTGAAATCAGAAATCACCAGTGCCATTATATTTTAAAAGCAAAAGCTTTCTGCAGAAGATTTGTCACAAAGGTGTCCCCGAATTAATGCCCAAGAAATGGCCCAAGAAAGTGATTTTTAATAACATTTCAGGATGCAATTAGATTTTTTTATTTCTTGTTAGTTGTAATTAATTGTCAATTACGTGGATGCCTTTGCTCACGCTATTTCCACGTGAAGCCATGGAAAGGGGTTCTCCTTTCTGTACAGCCAGCACTGACTTGCAGGAGGAAGGGAAGGCAGCTGCCCTCTCTCTCTGCACCCTCCATGCCTTATGCAGATCTGTGCTTCCAGGTCTGTGCCCATAAACCTTCCCTCTCTCCAAAGGGAAGCAATTGGATGTACAGCTCCTCACAATGACTTCCTCAGTGAGATACACAGGAATCAAAGGATATTCATCCTCCTGGAAATCCAGTTTCCATTGTGAGCCTTTCATTCAACAGCCTAAGCTGACCTGTCTTTATGCAAAATAGTGCCCAACCGGTGAACTAACAAAAAAAGTACCAGAAAATAAATTGAAAAAGAAATCATTGACTTATTTGCATCAGAAGAACCCCCGGTATTCACCATAAGAAACCAAGAAGCTGTTATGTTTTATGCAATAGATTTTTGGCCTTGTTTTCCTCCTCCTCTTCCTCCTCCCTTCAGCTTTGGTGAATTGCTCAAGATCCCAGGAAGCCTGTGCAGCCTGGACCGATCCATCCCCATCCCCAGCATCACTGGGAGCTGCAGGATGGGAGAGTTTTTGGATGGGCCCCAGGAGCCCATCTCCTCTGAGCTTTCCTACAGAAATGGAGAAGGTTTTTTATCTGTTACTCAGCTCTGATGTGCTCTGCTTTCCTTCTGGGTCTTATGTATTTATTTTCATGAGTGTTTGCAGCACCTTTCCACTTTGCAACAACAGGCTTTGTGTGCCAGGCAGAAATATCAATGTTATCAGACACCGTATGTGTCAGCCCTTATCTGTAGCTGGCTGCAACCCATCCCAGAGCCACCAAAACAGATAATCTTTTCTAGAAGGAAAAAAAAAATCCCAATATTACCTATATTTGGCTTGAAGACACTGTCAAATGGTTTTGTGGTTCTTTTTTGCACCTGGACATACACAATAGAAAACCCCCCTCCTTTCTCACAGATATGATTTTCTCTCCCCTCTGAAACACTGAATATATTTTTATCCGACTTATGCCACAAAGGTACAAGTCCTTGATGTCTTTCCTCTTTTACAGCATGTGTTCAGCTCTTTTTTTTGCACTTGTGTAATGAAAATAAAAATAAAGAGAAAATATATATTTTCATCTTTAGTATAAACAGGTGTACATCCAGCAGGATGGGAAGGCACCGATCAGCAGGAGCTGCTCTCCTGCTGCAGGAGGAGTTTATTCTGGTGCTTTGATTAGCAATCCCTGCCTGGACACTTCCCCCTTCACAGAGATGCCGTGGGGCTGGAAAGGACCTCAGAGGCTTGGAGCAAGGGTGATTATTGAATGAACTGGTCCTGGTTAACAGATTTGTAACACAGTATTGAAATTCCATATTGAATTTCCTCATTCTAAGATGAGGTTTGCCTCAGTAGCCTTTAATGGTAGGGCAAAGCTAAGGCATGGACAGAATACCCACGAGCACACGAAATGTCTGCAACTCACACTAGGATAACAAAAACCACAAAAGCAACCAAACTAGAACAACAAATGTTCTGCAAAGCCTTTTTTAACCTTTGCCCATGGATTTCTGTACAGAAAAGTGTTTCCCTTGCCGTGTTCAGTATCTCATGGCTTTGTATTAAGAGGGGCTGTGGTTCAGGAGGGCAAAACAGCGAGAGGACCACAGTGCCTTGGAGGAGATGAGCACCTTTGTGGGGTCTCCGGATGATCTGAGAGAGCAGGAGCTCCACGGGGGTGGGAGAGGGCCTTGTGTGACCCCAGCTCCATGGAGAGGAGGTTGAGGACCTTGCAGGTGGAGCTGGGAGAGGGCCAGGACCCCGGAGGCTCTTTCACATGTTTGGAAAATGTGCAGGGCAGCACTGCTGCCTCCTACAAGGAGCGTGCAAGGCTGTACATCCCTCATGTGCTGCTGTAATTATCGCTGCTCTCTTAATCACGTTATGCAAATGGGCTGAGCGGGAAGGAGGGAGAGGAGGCCGACAGAATAACTGAGGAGGAAAGGGTAATACTTTTGGGTGGTTACGACTTTGCTCCCTGATTAAAATTCCTGGAATTCTCAATTGTTTCTTATCAAAAGGCTTAAAAAGGAGGATTTTTCTTTTAATAAAAATAAACGAAGAAAAATGGATCTCTCATTTCCAGAGGATACAATGGAGATCACCTTGTAGTCTGGCAGCAGAATTGATATGATTTGCATTACCAAGGATGACTAAATGGAGTGTTAAATTATCTCAAAAAAAAGAAAGATGTAAATTGATATTCATGACATCAACAAGGTTAGAAAGGAAAAAAAAAAAGATAGTGAGTCTTTACATGTCTTCTTGTACTATACAAGTGTTAATCTTATATTCCATGGGCACTACACTACTCCAAAAGGCATCTTCTGCTTTTGTGTGACACCTCTAGGAAATGATTTGCAATTATACACACCAGCACTGGAATGTGATGCTGCAGCAATCAGCATTGGCTATAAAAACACTAATTATTTCTGATAAAGTCATTCTGTGGGTGCATTCCAAACACACACAAAAAGTTTAGCGAGTTGCAAATTTGATTTTGGAATAAATGCATTGCATTTTAAAGTTTTCTGTTGGGAAAGAGGTGGGGGGAAGGGAAAACTGCCTCGTTAGTCAGCAATGTGATCTCTCAAAAAAATCTTTTAGCGATATTTAAACTGTTTCATTGTTCTTAATTCCTCTGCCCCTTCTCTGTCAGGATTTTTCAAGTATTTTTTCCAAGCTGAATTTTTCACATTTCCCTATTGGTCTTCAATTTTATCAGCTTTCTGGCAAGAGCACACATCTGAAAATTTTTCAGCTGTTTTCTTCTTCACTGTCTGATACTGAGAACAATTCCTTCAGAATGAGGGAAGGATATTGACATTTGGTTAATACCACAGGAAAGTGAGAGGTGGAGTGAAATGTAACCCTGGAGTGACAAAACCTGTTAGTCAAATAACACTGTCTACTTCTTTTCATTCTTTATTAAAAGAAGTTGTGAATATTTTCTTTAGAGTTAAATCAAAACCTTTGAGTACTCAAGGATAGCAATACTGACTCATAGTCAGATGCCTCCTTCTTCATACCCAAACTTCCTGCATCTCCATTGAAATGCATCAAGCCCTTTAAATCTGTTGCTCATCTCATTGCCAAGACATTGGATTATAAGAGCTGATTGAATTTTTTTTTTTAAATTCAGAAAAGCAGTGAAAAGATTTATTTCACCTCTTTATCCTCCAATATTTCTGTATAGGTGTTTATTATAATACTTTATGTGGATGCTAACTTTAGATTTGCAGATATGCATTTATGAATAAAATATTGTAGATGAGATCATAGATTAAGGCTAACAAATGCAGTAGTGATTTTTTCATTTGTAGTAACACAATGACCTCCTTTGCATTGCAAATTTCACTATATTTGGGTTGGGGTAAGGATATGAAATATGAAATATCAAATAAGGATCTATAATAAACCAAAAGAAGATATCTGAGGAACAAGGCTTCTGAAATTCCCCTTGACTTGGATTTACAGTTTTTGATGTCTCAGTTCATTCCACCCTGGTTTGGTTCCCAGTGAGCCCCAGAATTTGCTCTCTGCTGTCCTCAAATCCCCTCTACATGAAGGGTTGAATGGAAGCACTTTGTGACACAGCTTTACACCCCTCATCTCATGTCAGGAAGGGCATCATTTTCTCCAGAGCCCTTTCATTCTGGTGGGCACTGGCGACAATCAGCCCTGAGAAGTTCCCAGCAGCACTGGGTGGTTTGCAGCGAGATGTAAAATGCTGCATTTAACAACGTGTCATTAGTGGACTCCAGATGAAAACCAAATTAAACACCTGCATTCAGATGTTTCTAAACTGTGTTTCCTGCTGTACTGACAAACCATACCTAGCTATTTTCCATGAAGGGTATTATCTCTTTAGAGGAAATCTGTCAGAAAGAGATCAGTCAGATATTCTCCATCCCTGAACAGTAACAGGGTTATACAAACTGAGTGCTCTTTGCAGGCTTGGGAGTGTCTTTGCACATTCCTGTCCCCAAATGTCACCACTTTATAAAAGAAACTGAGCCTCTAATGTCCTCTCAAAGCCCTATCACAAGAGGATAAGAGGAGGGATTTAGAGAAGTGCAAACACTCTGAAAGATGCGAGGAAAAGTAAAATTATTGCTTTGCATCTGGGATGAGAAATGTTTGCTGTCAACCAAGATGCATTCTAACTTCTGTCCACAAATATCCATCCAATTAATTTCTATGGAAAAACTGAAACCAGGAGAGAAAGAGTCCCCTTAGTGCTACATTCTAATTTCATGTGCTCTGTTCACTGTCTTTTAAAACCTAGCACTTCTTTTTGATGAATAGTCCTTGGCTGCCCTTCATCCTGGCAAAGGACTTTGCATTTCAACCTTTATTTCTCACAGTGGTTTTTCACTCCAGATGTTCCCCCTTTGGACATTCCTGATCCACATTTAGCACCTCAGTTTTGGGTGCTGCCCACAGATAACCGGTGCTAAGGCCATTATCTTGCCAAACATCCGTGCAGCCAACATGTAGTCAATTATTTTAATATTGTCTTTTAAATGAATCACTCTAATCATCCTGCCTGCCTACCTCTGAGGCCAAATTAACTTGTCAGAGTCTTTTGTGTTTTAAGGGTCAATTTTAGAAAGGTCTCAGCAATGGCCCAAATCTGCTCCTATTGAAATCAATGGCAAAACTCCCGGGATCCTCACTGGAAGCGAGGTTTTGGCAAGTACAGAGCATTTTAGAAAATTCCAGCCTTCAGGACAAAATGTCCTCAATATTTCAGAGGTGCCCTGCTCTGTGGCATTAAAGAGACATCTCCCCATGACACACACACAGAGCACTAACCCAGGGTGCCTTCCCTGTGCTCCTGCTCTGGGTGCCCACATTATTCTCATTTTGCTTTCCGTGGTTGCCTCAAGTCATTGCTGCTTCCTAAATCCCTTTTCCTTCCCCAGCTGATTTCCTACCTCCTAGATTACTTCTTTTCCAGTTGTTTCCACTGCACATTACAACAACCTGAATTTTACCACAATGTTAAACCAGGAAGTTTCTTCTTCCTCCCCTTTTATTTTTCTTCATTTGTGCCTTTTTTCAAAGTGATACAACCCTTCACAATGTAGAAAACGTTCCATTTACCTGGTGTTTACTCCATCTTTCATTTCATGAAATAAAACAATCCTTTAGACCATTGCCCAAAGTACCCGTAATTATAATTTCTCTCCAGACTGTTACACCACAGTTTGTATGGATTCTGTGCAATCATGTGCACCACCAGCTTCCTCCACACTTCTTTTCCAAGCAGGACTGTGGAGCTGGCCCATTATAAAATGTAGATGGATTATAAGCACTACCTTTCCTCTAATGCCCGGTCCAATAAATTAACTTTAATAAAGAGACAGTCAAGTCAACAGTGGTTTGGCAAATCTCCTCCCTGGGGCATCCAAATTCCAACCTTGGGTGCCCAAGGCTGGAAGAGCAGAACTACACACAGAAAGGAAAGTGCTCATTTCAGCCATCACCTGTGCTGTTTCACAGCAGCATTAGGATCCCCAAACTGGAATGTTGTGCTGTGTTCCAGGACCAAGAAGAGAGATCTTGGCCAATGGTAAATTTGCTAAATTACTTAAAAGTCTAAATTAAATACAAGGATACACAAAATAAAGGCAATATCAGGACTTGTTTATAAAGGAGAATCAACTTGGAATACTTATCACACAATATTGCTTAATATAGAAACTCTTAGAAGAAGCAGTGCTGGTTTACATGGACAGCAAATTCAGATTTCGGATGCGTGCAAAGTCACAGCAGAAAAGTTGTTCCTGAGGAAATCCTCAGCTGTGGATGTCCCGAGTTTTGATTTTTTTGTTTTCTAAATTAACTTCTGACTTTCTCAGTTGACTCTGGGAACAGATGAAGTTAAACAAAATGGTGCTCGGAGCAGGACTGGCACGTTCGATTCTGCTGCAGAGGGCAAAGGCAGTGGCTGGCTCTTCCCTGACCTTGGCAATGGAGCAAGGAGCTGCACCTCCTGCTTCTCCATCAGCCCTTTGCTGTGGCTAAAGCTCTGGAAGGTCTGGATAGGGATCTGGTTATCACCCAGTTAGCACCTTCCGGGTGGCTTCTTGGTATTCCTGATAAGAAACCATTATTCAAAACCCGAGGGCAGCAGCACTCAGCTCCTGGCCGATATCTGAGCCGGGCAATCCCCTCCTTCCCTCCAGGGCACGGTGTCCCCTGGTTTCCAGTTTCTCCACAGTGGCTCCATGCATGTCCCGCCCTCATTCTGCTGTAAATACCAGGGAATCCATGGGGCTGTGCTGCAAAATGCAGCTGACAACATTTAAATCAATGTCGAGCCAGCCAGGGGCAGTTTGTCTTCACCAAAAACCTGGAGCAGCCAGGAAGTCAAAGAGTAGAACTCTCTCATTGATTACAAATAAATAGAAAAAAAAAATTCCCAGAACTGTTAACTTTGATGATATTTCATCCAGGTATGGCAATCATCCATTTAATACACTTTTCGTTACTAAAAAGGCACTCCCTACCACCACACAGAGAGAAAAGGCAGGCGATTTATTCTTAAACATATTTCTCCTGAACTGACCATGACCTCACTGGGTGTATATTTCTCTGCACTTGACATTATCACAGAGTGAAAGAGTAGTTTTACCTTGCACATAAGACTTAAAAAGAGTCAGTCATTGATCTTGGTTTTCATTTCTGCCACAAAGGAACGCACAGGCATTTTTTCTTCCACAAATGTGGATTTGGGTAAAAGCCAGCTTTACTTGCCTGGTAATATACACCACCAGTTTGTGTGTGACTGGCAGCTGATGCTCCTGCCTCTGGAAGAGGAGAGCAGTGGCATTTGTCATGGCATGCCTCTGACATTTTCCACAGCAAGGGGCAGATAATATCAAACTCCTGCTCATCCATTCAACTTCCCGGGGAGAAACAGACTTCAAAAACTAAACCCAAGGAAAAATAGGCTGTTAGACACTTGTCCTAAATGCTGCAAGAAAAAAAAAAAGCGTTTATAAATGTATCAAACTGCAGGAACAGAATTTATCTTTGATTTGTCCTTGTTGGTTCTTGTCTGTGCAATTACAGCCCCCCTCTGCTAGGGCAGGGCTTGGCCACCGTGTCCTGGGGAGCCACAGGAGGTTTGGGTTTAGTCCTACAACAAAACCCCAAAAAATCTCTGCACTGAGAAGGAGACACAGTATATGAGAGCTTAATGTGTCACCTCTTGGAAATGAAAAGAAGCACCAGCAAAAGCAAGGCTGAGCATCCCACAGGGTCCATCCATTACAGACTCCCCGTGCACCAAATCTCCACGGCAAATGGAAGAACAAGAACCTTCACTGTAGCTTTTCCAAACATCCCCAAATCCATGGGCCAGCACAAGGAGTGCTACAGAGAGACCCTGCTGGGAGATGTATAGTGAAACAGTTTAATCTTGAAGTTTAATTCCTAAAAATACCTCAATTCCCCACAAGACTGAATGTACAGTCTGTCTAACACCCCATGCTTGGGAGGTTCAGGTGGATAAGCACCATTTTGTGTCAAACATTTGCAGGGTCAGCCCTTTTAACTAAACAGGGGCTGGATTGCAAATTCATCCCAGAGCTGCAGCTCCTGCTGCTGAGGGAAGAGAGCCAAGGGCCAGGAATGCCAGTGACAGTGCTTGGCGTGCCTTGGGCCGGGTCCACCATCTCTGCAGGATCTGCCCAGTTCTCTCTTTAGCATCCAAAAAATATTCCTTTCCTTTCCAAAAACATGACACTTGAGAGCAATTATATACTACCAAGGAGCAATAGAGAAGTCTCTCGTGGCTGAGGCACCATTATTTTCATTAAATCTCCAACCATTCATTTTCTGATAAAGTACAGTTTCCTCTGGGTTGTTTCCCCGAATTTGTGTGCTTACAGCATAACACCAGTTGCAACCTGAAGCCATAATTCAGCCATATAAACTCAAAATGATAAATCCAGACTCTCTTAATCTTTGCTCCAACTCTCTTTGAGCTCAGGATGTATTTTTTTATTCTCTCATTGTGATCACGTCCTTCTTTCACTTAGTGCATTTACAAACCTATAAATGTTTATACCACCCATGCAAACCTTCCCATGCTGGAAGAAGTTTTGCTGAAGCCTACAAAACTAAAGTTGTGTGTAGCCTTAGTTTGTAAATTCACTGCCACAGAAATTTATTTCCTGTATATTTGGACACTGGGTTATATAAATGGCTGTTGGTGTCTATGAGCATGTATTTAAACTGCAAATATATAATTATCAAATAACAATAATCCCGCATAATCCACGTGGGTGAGGCATCTTCACATACAGAATATGCACCACGTGTAATTCAGTTGCAGTTTCTAAATTGGAGAATCCAAGATTTAGACAGGAAGCTAACAGTACAGATAGATGTCAGGAAAAGGAAGATGTAGAAAACCACCCAGGGCTGAACCTCGGTGACCTCCCATCCATCGATATAAGTGTTAGAAGACTCAGTGCCAGAATTTCTGCATAACAAGCACAATAAAATAACACAATA
Organism: Falcunculus frontatus; assembly: GCA_013398115.1. Lineage (NCBI taxonomy): Eukaryota > Metazoa > Chordata > Aves > Passeriformes > Falcunculus > Falcunculus frontatus. Next base: position 1,556,480 of record VZRV01004347.1, on the reverse strand, counting down.
ATAAGAAAACAGAGTGCTAACCTGAGGTAAATCAAGCTAAGCCTTCTCCACTGGAATGTTTTTGCATGGATGTCTGTTTTGCAGGGAGATACTTTACTTAGCATTACAAATGTAAGTTAGACTATGGTGCATATAAGCACATCCATATTTCATGAACCTCTATGTAGCTTCATAGTATTATCATATAAGTGGTATAGATTCTTTTCCTGGCTGTAACGGCAGAGTGTTTTCATTTTAATGATCCTTATTATTATGCAGACTAAAGGAATTCACAAGATCATCAGGACTTAGAAATTTCCAGAGTGGTTTTTTTTTCCCCTCACTGGATATTCTGTGAGGTGTTGCCTTGATTTTCCACCTTGGGCCACATCCCCCACCTAAACTCTTACTCCGATAAGGGCCAGCTCTGTAGTCCCTTGGTGTTTTGAGGGTTCTGGGGGTGTGGGTGGGTGGGGTGGCCTGGGGCAGAGTGCTGGGTTTGGGCCAGGTTATAGCGGGTGGCCTTCAGAGTGAGTGTTGTGTGATTTACCCCACCTGCCTCTCAGAGGTCTGAGCCTTCTGGGGGAGAATAAAAGGAGCCTTGGCTGAATGTAAATGATGTTTTCATATGCTAATATATTACTTGGCTCGGACCGAGTGGTGCAGTGGCACGAGGTGCACTGGGGACATAAAAGAAAACAAAAATCCTTGCGCTGAAGAATTTATAGCCTAAAAGAACGAGCCCTGGATTCTCTCCAAGGTAGAAAAACTCTTGAGAATATATCCCAAGATATATTTGGGAGAAAGATTTTCAGGATATTATGGCTCATAACACTAACATCTAGGAAACTCTCAGGCTCCCACCACCTCGGATATAGGGGGATGCTGCTCCTGGTGCTCATCTTGTGACAGCCCCACAGCACCGACTGTGCAGGTCAGAAGGTGTAGGGGAAAATACACAGCCTGCTGTCAAACACGGCTGAAACTCAGAAAGTGTTGTTTGTGGAGGCCAGTGCTGAACTTTTTGGGCTTTCTTATCTAAATCTTCCCAGTGGGAGATGGGTCAGAGACAGGGACCCTGAAACGTGCCACACATTGGGTCACACTCATTATTCAGTACAGATGCTTAAAGTGCTCCAGAAGGGGAAAAAATCCCACAAACCAGCCTCAAACCCCCCAATCTCCTTTATTCCCATGTCCTCTAAATCAATCCAGCATTTGGCTTTTTTACTGTAGTCTCCTGGGTGCAAACCTGTCTGCATCCTTGTTTCTGAAGGAAGGAATTCTTGTTTCGAAACAAGGGATTTGCTTCTTGTTTTGAAGCAAGGAATTTGCTTCGTGCTGGGCATTTGTTTTGCTCAAATGCAAAACATTTTTGCATTTTGCAAATGCATTTTGCATTTGCTCCAGTTTTGCTTGGAGCTTTTACCAGGCTCCAATTTCATGTGTGGCACTGCTGGGTCAAAGTGCCTTCAGCAGGGAGGCTGCTACAGGGCTGTCACACCTGAGCACGTCTTCATCACCCACTTCCACCTGTGGGATCCTGCAGAATCTCTCTCTGCGTTAAAATTTTTGGAACCAGGGGAAGATAGGGCCACAATATCTGTAGCACCGTGTACAACCTGCATGGAACACAAACCCAGCTCAGTGGAGCATACACGATTAGCTACTGGGATATCACATCCCGTCTATTGGCTTTTACCATCTTTTAAGAGAACATGCTTATGCCAAATGCACAGTTTAGGGCGTTTACAGGAATGTTCAGCCTGATGCTTCCCCACAAGCAAAATTCCCAACCTGCAGGGAGATTCAGTGGAAACAGCAGCACACAAACATCAGGATTGCTGAAGAGGACAAGCTGTTGAGAGGATGCCCTCTTTATTACCTGCGTGTTGAGCGTGTGCTGTCAGGGTTTTATATGCGACTATATTGGTTTAAACAAACAAGAGTGTGGTGTGGAGCAAAAAAAAAAAGCTGACAGGAAGAATGATTTAAGATGAATCATCCTTCAGCAGCCACTTAAGGGCTGTACGGAGGCAAAGCCTGGGTAATTGGATCACAGACTCCACCCCGAGAGCCCCTGCCGAGCAGCAGGAACAGCTCTGGCCGAGCTCGCAGCCAGGGAATTCAAAGACAAAAAAATATCATCAAGGCTTAACAGGAGAGCCGTGTCCCTGGTGTTAGACGAGCTGGATCTGAACACAAATGACTTGTCCGAGACAGAGAGAAGGTTTTAGGTGAGATGGATCTGTACAGGCTGTGGGTTGGTTTAAAAGCACTCTCTGGGCTTTGTTACTGCTGCAAAACACAGAGAGTGACTCTCTGTTAGGGTTCGATTGCAGATCAGCAGTGCACCATTGAGCTACCCCTCTCTGTCATGCCCACTCTGGTTTGGTTCATGTGGCAGAGCATCCCCAAGGATGTAAACGTGGGGATGAAACAGCCCTGGAAGATGTGCTCCAGAGGCGTGCAGTGTGCTCCCAGCACTAATGAACATTCAGCCAACACGCTCAGATTAGAGCCATCCATGAGTAAAATCCCTTAAAATTACTCCTGTCCCCAGCAGCAACTGCTCTACTCTGCAAACCTGTGCTTTTTCCCAGTGTAAACAAGCCTTATTGCTGTTGCAAGAACCCATCTGGTAAGTCACAGATGTCCCCAAAATGGGGGAAAGGGCTCACTTGGCCAGCCCCAGGCAGACACAGACACAAGACTGGTGCACTCAGAGTAGTACAGCCTCCTCTCTAATCTTTCACAGAAGTGAATGATCAGAGAGGGGATACAAATGTCACCTCTTTAACCCTCTCAGGTGTAGTTTACCCAAGAACAGGACTACCCTTGCTTACCTTCCTTGGACAAAACTCCCTCCCACAACACCCAGCTCTGTTCAACAGAAGAGCAGCAGTGATGGAAACCTCGTGGTGGACTCAGCCGTAGCTGCTGGGAGGGTACAAAGCCCTGTGAAGCCCAGGATCTTTCCAGCAGCCTGAAGTTATGTGCCTCCACTCTGACAGTAACTTGGATTTCACAGTGAGCGCACCCTTCCCAGAGAAACAAACACATTGTTTGGTCAACAGTGAAATTGTTTAGTGAAAAGAAACCAACTGCGATAAACGCTGCCAGCTCTGCCTGCCCTGTAGCACAGAAGCCAAAATAGGTGAAATAATAAAATGTGACTACATATATCCTGTGAGCATAGGAATGCTGAGAAGGAGGAATGCATAAATAGCTACAAATTATCCTCACACACTTACTGGTAAGCCTGTTTATTAGATTAAATTAATAATAATGCTGCATTAACTGACGCTGCTATCCAGCATGCACACTCAGGGGTGTACCTCGGAAACAGAAGTAAAATTTCTCTGAAATACCTTGCAGGACATTTGTTCTTGAATAAAGCTGTCTTAATTAAGCAGCTGCCCTTTAATAATAAACCAGAGCCAAAGATGGAGCATTACAGGTGTAAAAACTGTGATGCAGAACCAAAACTCCACTAGGGATGCAAGGAGACTCTTAGGAACACCAATAGTTTCTTGATTTAAACAAACATTTTCACNAAAAAAAAAAAAAAAAAAAAACCAACCTAAGAGCAAACAAACCAACAAACCAAAAAGAGAATTTTATTTCAATTTATTTGCACCTCCCCTTTATTCTCCTAAGAGCTGAGGCACAAAAAAAACGGCATTAAAAGAGGAATCACTGAGCTGCTGAAGGACCATGAGCTGACTCCACCCCTCCTCACCCCAGGGGCAGGAACCCAGTGCCCACCTCTGGGGACACCTTTCACAGCCAGCTACAGCCACCTGAGCTCAAAGCAGCACCTGGATGTGCATCCCAATCTTCTGTAAAGCTTCCCCAAAGCCGTCAGGCATCATAAAGAGGAACAAATATCAAATGGTAAAACCGCTCAGGACACACACACACAGAGCCCAGTTTAACACAGCACCAGGAAGGTAATATTTGAAGTTTACAGAAGGCAGATTCAAGTAAGCTCTAAGTCAATCAAAAGTGACTGAAAACTACCGTGGTCCAAATATGTGTTCAAAAAGGTCACAGCTGGTGTAATTATCCTTGCTAGACTTAGCACGTGTTCAGCTTAAGACTGCCAAGAACTGAAGAACACTCCGGATGCCTAAGAAACTGTCACCTCATTAAAATAAAAAAATAACTAAAAGAATTATAATTTAATGATACTTCAAGCTATCATACAGGAAATAATTTCTTTGGGAAAGTAGTTGGAAGACTTTTCAAAACCAAACTCTCCCTTTCCTCCACGGAATCTCCTTCCTGCAGCAACAGCCCCAGTCAGAAACACGAACCACGCTTCACATCTAATGGGATCACACGTGAATGACAATATGATGGAAAGGGACTGAGAAACAAAGCCTCAAAAATGTTAATTGTATCTCAAAGGGAGAGTAAAATCAATAAATGCTATTTCTAAAACAACATAGTATCCATCAGCAAAGATATCTGATATAAATCAGTAAAAGCAGTGTTATGAGAATGGTAATTTTTCCTAGTTATGGGAATGGCTTCCTTTTATTTATTGCCACCAACACAGCAGTCTTCACCTGTCTCTTTGCAAATAATGCACATTTTGGTGGTGTCCCCCAGTCCCACCCTGTGCCAAGGACAGGCAGCCCCAGCAAACCGTGCACAGCTCCACAGGCAAAACCATAAAGGTTTTACTGGCGACCTGCAGCACTCCTAAAGCAGGCAGTAATGAACTCGGAATCTATAGGGGTAGAGATTACTTTGGACAGAGTAAAAGGCAAGGGGAGAGGTTGGTCTGAAATGTCAGAAATATTAGCTACAGAGAAGTACAGTAAGTGAATCAATGAGAACAGAGCTACTGGGTAAAAGGATTAAATGGCTAATAGAAGGGAGACTCCACTGACCTCCAACATGGGAAGGAGTTGATAATGAGATAAGTAAAGCTTATGAAGATAATAACAGTGTAATTATGGTCGAGTTCAAACTACTAAGTGTATATTAGGAAACCCCTGAGATATATATAGATATAAAATTCTGGATAGCTAGTAGTAAATGATTACCTTTTAGTCCAAAGTGTAAGAGGCTCAAAAAATACGTCTGGATTTGAGTTTGACCTATAACCCAACAGCGGGATGACATAAAACATTTTACACCTCGTTTTTAAGGAACACACAAGAAGGCACAGCGATTATGGAGCGATTTATCCCCTGCAATTTCTGTTGCCACCAGGCTGCACCGAGGTGGGGACTATAAATGCACAGAGATACCCTGGGAGACAGTCTTGGCCTGAGAAACACGTGCTCCAATGACCCAAACAAACTGAGAAAGGCAGGGGAATGGGGCAGGACGAGTTTCTTGCCCAGTTCTTGTCCCAGCACTTGTGAACTCGCTCTATTTACTGTAAGGGAACAGCGTGTATGGGGCTGAATCCTGTAAAATTACCCCTTCGCTTCCTGCAAGCAACTTCTCTGCATCCCCACTGCTTTATGTTTTGTTGGCCCATTCTTTAATTTAATTTTTTAAAAAAAACATGAAGCAAGGGATACCACCCACTGCTGAAGATGCCGAATCAGACAGATTAGCCAACAACGCATGACAAATTCTGCCTTTATTGGAAAAGCACAAGCAAGCCTGAAGGATCACATTTTTAGACGGACTTACTTCATCTCAGTCTCCTGCCTCAAGCCTGCAATCAACTGACACTGTGAATAGCAGGATTTGATTTCTTATCATCTAATTTGTGGGTGCAAACAGCAGCATTGCACTGAGAAACCGAGCACTTACTGTTCCCATCGACTTCGTTTATCCTTGCTATTTGTGCTTACAAATCAGGGCAATGCTTGATCTTTAAGTTCCATAATTTCCTCCTGCAATTGGTTGTACTCACAAAATTGCACCTGCGGTTGATTGCCAGAGCAGATTTAGGGGCTGGTTCTGAAGAGGCAGCCCATGATTTTTGAAAAGCTAATGCTGGAAGGAAGGGAAAAAACAGCTCCCACAAAAACGAGAATCGGGTTTTAGCTAAAACGACAGGTACATTATTCAGTAAAATAAAAGTGACAGGCATCAGAAGGTCTTAATAGATGCAGTATACACTTCTACCTGGAGAATACAAACATAGCTCAGGCAAACACTTTTCTGAATAGCTGTCAATCAGAAACCGGCAATAAAAAACTAAATAAATGCGGATCTCAAACATCTCAACTCTACTTGTCCTAAACATGGTATAAACAACTGTGTATCACATCACACGTGTGCCACTGTGCACGCCAGTGTGGGGACAAATGACTGCTGGAGTGCATAAGTTGTAATTGGGTCATTTGTGTGCAGTCACCACCATTCCATGATCAAATCAGGGACATCACCAAGTGCCTGATCCTGCATTTATACTGCTAAAAAATATCCATCTTTCCATCCTTTGCTGTGGCTATGAAACACCGGGACAGGCATAGCAAAGATTAAGCAAGATTTTTTTTTTGTTTCAAAGGACTTCTTAGGTCACAAAAAATACAGCAAAAGTAGAAGAGACAGGTAGTAGGAAAATGACTACACAAATGTAAAGTCATTTATTAATAGAGTACAAGTGTGTGCTCTGAAAGGGACAGGTGGGAGCTTACTGGGAACACAGGGCAGTGAATTATTTAAGTCGAGTGCCTTTTAGGGCCATGAAAACAGTAACTGAAAAAAGGCTATTAGGCCACTTTGTCCATACTCTGCCTCTAAGCCTTAAAGTAAAAAAGTACTGAGCCAGATAATGAATTTTTAATACCTTATTCACTGTTCTTAAATATTCCAAATGATGGAGCTTTTCCCACTTTGGGAAAAAAACTCTACTTTCTAATAAAAAAACAAAACAGATATAAATTGCCAACAGAAGGATTTTGAACCAAAATTCTTCTGGCAGCATCCCATGGCTGCTCTTCTATTCCCTTTCAAGTGTCACACTGCAGAGATCCCTTCAAAGGGGCAGGGTGAGGAACTACATCAAACTGTAAGAAATCCTTATGTCTAAGAACAATCCTTCAGCTTATCTTCCATGTAACTTATTTTTCCCAGGTAGTGGTAAATAGATGAGAAATGAAGCCTTGAAGGGAAAAACCTTCAGGGAAGGTGAACTCCAACTTAGTGCAAAACATGAAGGTAGGAGTGACACACAAGAGACCAGCATTAATTCTCTGAAACCTCAAAAAAGATGTGTCCCATTTCCAACTCAAAAGCATCTTTGCCTGACAGATCTGCAGGCTCTGCTTTGGATCTGAAGCTCACATTCGATTTCTCCCATTTTCTCTTCTTCCACACTTAGTCACAAGTAGCAAAAGAATTTTAAGTCAATTCGAGCTCCCAAATCAGCAATTCACCATTTTTAGGGGACTTGTTTTAGCTCATTTGAGCCTGTGTGTGTGAGAGAGTGGACAATGCCTAAAACTAAGGTCCAACACTTGTCCTGTGTTCATGCCTGGTTTCCATCACTGGTGGAGCAACAAGGAGGGAAAAGACATTTTCTTGCTGACATGGAAGGACAGAGGCCAGAGCGCAAAGGGAGCCTGACCTTTTGCCAAGAGTTTGACTTCTCAGAGGAAGACTGTGGCTTAAATAAAAGTATCAAAAAGAAAAAAAAAATCACCATACAATGGACTTTTGGGTCAGCAATCAAGAACAGGCTTCACTTCCAAAGGCTTTCTTGTGAGAAGTCTGGGGAGATGATGCAGTTGTCTGTTTGTTTTTAGAAATCTAGTGAATTTTGTTGGGCCAGATGTTGTCCTTGTGCACCAGGCACTGTCCTATTTCTTCAGTGAGATCCTCTTCACTTTGCCTCTCTGTTCAGATGGGCGCAGGACAAATTTTTCAAGCTGGCTCCTAACTAAATTTGGTTAGGAAACAGTACTCTTTTGGGGAAAAAAAAATCCATGAAAAAATAGCTAAACAAAGATGAAAAATATCCTATAATATTTTTATATTTGTGATTTCAAGAAATGAATAATTAAAGCTGTTTGGAAGAACTCAGATGGAAACTGTGCATTTATTTTATTTTCTAAACCAGCTACAATGCTGAGGTAGCTCATCAAATAACACCGGGGAGGGGAGCTCGGCCAAGACTCTTCTGGGCCTTCCTGCCATTTACAGAGCTTTGCCTGCTTATTTCAAGAGGGAAGAGAGCCAGAGAGCAAAGCTCTTGACCCTGTGAGCACTGGCCCCGGGGTTGAGAGCAGAAGGGTCCTTAATCACCTGGTGACCAGCAGCTGGTTCAGCCAGAACTTGGATAGTTAGGCTTGGAAACTTATTTTGCCTTATCAATTAAACCTCCCCTCAAATAACAAAACAAAGCAGAGATGTAGATTTTTCATGAGACTTAAAAATGCTGTTCCTAGCATCTCTTTATGGGCACGAAAGCAGAAACAAGCTTCTCAGTCTTTACTTGCCTCCATACGTTGCCTTGCACTTTTGAAGGCTGCACAGCAAACCCCCAGGGCTGAATCTTTGCTCTGCATGATGGATCATCAGACATACAATTCCCATTATTGTTAATGGCAGTTGTGCATCAAATTACTGCATGTGGCATTTGCTAGTCCTCTGAGCTACCTGCTTTGCTCTTGCAGTACAAGCACGTAGGAAATGCACCAGGATATTGCTGCTTTTGGAGGTTGTTAGCTGTGAAAATTTGTGCAATAAAAAATTTGCTGCAAGCTTTCATTATCTTAATAACAAAAAAACTATACGGAATTTTCACTTTTTACTGCAGAGCCACCAGTACTTTATACTGTGACGAAGTCCAGAAAAAGCTAGGCAACAAAATTTAAAGTCAATCCATAGGCCACCATCAATGATAATTCTGGGGAACTCTTCTAGAGGTTAACACTAGTACAGGGCATAAAATGCTATTGAGAAATACTTTGGATTATTTTTTATCATTTTATTCCAGTCATATATTCCAAAGAAATGGCCTGGACTGAAAGTGCTGAGTAAATGAAAAGGGAAGAGTCGCAGAGAGGGCAATCACAGTTAGAGGAACATGTTACCCTTGCCTGTGACGTGGTGGAGTCAGCGCTGCCTGTTTGTGTATCATGACCAGCAGAGGAGGACAACTCTTCTCCTCCAGCATCACCTGGCACTGCCACAGGGAGCACGTCCCCGTGCAGGGCACAGGCAGCAAATGAGGTTTGTTAGCAGGGTTTTCATTATGTACTTCCCTCTCGTTTGAAAGGAGTACAAGAAAATTGCTGTCAGACCCTCGAGGTCTCTTTTCCTCCTTTCTTCCTCTGCTGTCTACGATGTTTTCACACTTTGTGCAATTTCAGTCAATTTACTGATGTGCAGAGGAAAATTTAAGCAAATGTACATCTGCTTATAGCTACATTCTGCATTTTGTTTAAAGCATAACTAGGCATGTGTAAGGGAACAGACAGGTTACTGCTCTGAGCTATGAAATATTCATACAGACAGCAGCGTGATGCCTCACCTTTGCTCCTTCAAATAGACAATGGTCTGGCTGCCTCCCCAGAGCCAAGTTTCAGTGTCAGAGAGAGGAGTAAGTAGCTTATTGTGCTGCTAATATATGATTATGTCATCTCTCTTAGCACTCTCCCACTAAAGAGGCTGAGACCTCCAGGTCTGCAAATCCCCAGCTTGAAATGGAGCTGGGGATTTCTTCCCCTGTGGGTAAAGCAGCTCAGCTGTAAGATGAGCTGAGTGGAGATTCACAGGGAAAAGGTTCTGTGGCTTTTGTTTTTTTACAGGAATCCTGTTTAAAAGGCTTCAGAACAGGAAGTCTTCAACACATAGTTTATCTTCATGTAGAAGGATGGAGGAGACCCCACTGACCTGTTGCTCTCCTCTTGATCTGCAGAAGGACAGTGGCTTTGACAGTATTTGTTTCTAAACTTGTTGCTTTCCTTCACTGACAATTGCACCTGAATGAGCCAGGAAACCTCCTCCACTGCAGCCTCAAAAAGACAAAACTTATGGCCTCTTCTCTCTTGAAATGGAGGAGAAACAGATCATTTTCTTGCACAACACACCAATAAAACCTTTCCAGAATCTGTCTGCTGGTTCCAAGGCAACTCCTGTTACTTCCAAGCCAAATTCCTAAACTACACCAGCTGCAAATCCCCTTCCCACCTGGTTGCAGAGCTGGAAATTACAGGTGGTGATTACAGGCGAAGCCCCCAGTGAGCTTCTGAGATCTCTGTGTTGTGAAAGATACAGGTCTCGAAAGATCTCTCTGCAGCAATAAATATGAGACACAGAACCTCTGGAGTCTGGCTTCTCAAGAGGATGCTGACCTCATTGTTCACTGCCCAAAAGTCCTTGGAACTTTATGGGCCTGCATTAAAAATCTAAATCTTTTCATTTGAAGATCTACTTTTTGATGGATAGTGCAAATTAGTTTAAAGTAACACTTTGTCAGCCAGAAATCAAGATAAAGATAAATTTAAGCGATGCCTTTTTAAATGCCTCTGTAGTTAATATTTCCATAGTTCCTCCCTGAAACCTGGGGGAAATAAAGGTCTACTGGTGATTATTTTCCTACTTTTCATTGTCCCATGTAGACATTTTATTTTTAATATTAAGATCCAGGGTAGAAGATATCTGATTTATGTAGCCGGCATATTAATGGCCACTAACCTGAGATCATTTTTCTTTCTTCTTTTACAAAACAGATGTTCTGAAACCTGTCAATTCCTGTTTCAGGAAGAGACCAAAAAAATCCTTCTAAAAGGTTTTTCAGATTTAAGGAACTGTGGATTTGAGGAAGAAAAGAGCAGAGAGAGAGTTCTGTTTCAAAATTTTGGCCTAAAAATGGTTCTAACATGAAACCATCAAGTTTCTGGCTCTCGGGTGCTTCACACAGGTTTTCTTGGGTGGTATTTTTCATAAGAATATCCAACATCAAACTTTAACAAAGCAGTACTGAAATTATTGGCCACTGTTAATCTCCTGTATTTCAGATGAGTCACTTTTGACTTTTATTAGGCGGTGGGAAAATCTCTTTCATCTAATTCCCAGCATCTTCATTCATGCATGACAACTTGTCTCCATTCTCCGCCTCTGCAGTATGTGTGAAACAAGATGTCTCAAAGTCTAATTCTAGAATTCAAGTACTGAACTGAAAAAATTGCTGAAGTTTCTCATATATTTCTGTAGCACAGGCTAGAATTATTAATAGTCATAAAACACAAGGCCCTTTGCCCACAGCTGCTCTGCAGGTGGAAAACCGGTGAACTTTACAAGAAATTGGCTTCCAACTATTTTATTTGAAGCGCTAGAGAAGAAAAAGGGGTCTAATCTTTCAAGGACAGACATAACTTCAGCCTTGTGCCTGCCAGCAGACTTCAATAGGACGAGTTAGGATGATAGATTTAATTGTCTGTTCGGGATGTTGCTGAATCAAGGACTGGACTCCAGTGGCTGATAGATGATCTCAATTGTGAGACTTCATGGAACTGGCTAAATAGCTCTTCCCAAGTGCAGCTTGACTCCTTTCTGCCTTGTAAGACGATAATGGCAGTGTCAGTTAACATTCGTGTGTCCACAGAAGGGAATTGGAGAGGAAAAGGAACACAGGGCTGAGCAGAGAATTAAAGTCACTGCATTGTAAAGAGGCTGAGGAGATGTTTCCCTACCAGGGGCATTTCTGACTGCCCAGGTCAACCCAACACATCTGACTGGGCCTGTCCTTGCAGTCTCCAGAGAGAAAGGGCAGGGCTTAGGGATAGACCAGAGGTGCTCTGGAAGCTGAAGCATGGAGGTTGATCTGCTCTATTAAGTGCTCACTAAAGCTGGCTGAGGATTTTTGCTGGAGCATCTTTCTGTTCACAAACATTAGTATGCCAGAAAAGAAAACATGTTTTACAGCAAATTCATCAAAATGTTTGTTGGGGAAGGTTTCTAACCTCCAAAATGAAGTGTCTTGAGAGAAAGATGCAAACAGCTAATTGGACTGTGCTCCTAAAAAGTGGGAAATACACACTCCTGTGATCTTGGAAGCAGAGAGTTGTTCTCCCACGTCCCAGAGGCATTTCCCTGCCGCTGCCCTGGAGCAGAGCCCCTCCAGTCTCTCTGCTGGGACTGCTCCATGTGGAGAGGCAGCTGGGTGAGCACATGGCAGCTCAGCCCAAGCCTGGCTTCAACTCTGATCTCCCACATCCTGGATGAGTGCCCACCAGCACAGAAATGCTCCTTTACAGTCATCTCCTTTCAGCTGATATTTTGGGGAAAGAGGAATATGCTACAGTAGTTCCACTAACCCATAAAATCCACGAAACCCTTGATGGGCCAGAGAAGTTATTTCACACCGTGTCCACTGCACAGAGAGTGAATCAGAACACCTGCCCTTGAACTTATGTTCAACAACTCCTCAGAGGCCATTTTTCCTCTGCAGAGGTCTGCCTGATGCATTCAAATTATGATCTTAAAAGAACTTCCTCTGAGTGCCTGTGCTGCCTGTCTGGTGTGTCACTCTACTCTGAGTGACCTCCAGCCACTGCTGGATCTCTTGTGCAGTCACACCTGCACGTGTGCTCAAAAAAAGTGTTTTTGAATCTTCTCTCGTGGCAGAGAAGGTAAACCATCACACAGCAAGAGACAGCCCATCCTCATTTTTGCTTTCAATTAGCTTTGCTTGAAGAGGGACATGGTAAAAGCCTGGCTTAGAAGTGCAGCTGAAAAATGAGCAAGCCCAAGTTCCTTTTTGTTGTGCTTGATTTCAGTGAAGCCACACAACAGAAATAATTCTGGCTTCACTTTCTTTCTCTCTCTCTCACACATGTAGAAAATGTGCTTAAGTTCTGGAAAACCCCTGCAGTTTTGGTAAACCCTCAATTGTTCTCCTGAGGGAAGTTTCTGTTGAATGACGTATCTTTAATCACCTCAGTTAGAGTTTCTAAGAATACAATTAATTACTTTTAGACATCCTACTACCAAAAAGGTTAAGTTCGTCTTCATTAGGAACGACCTCATCTTGTCTCCAATCTCTCACTGCTATCATCTGTAACGACACACCAGAGAGGCATCAGTTGTCCCATGACTGAAAAGGCTGTTGGATGACTTGTTTATGACCAAAGCTTTAATTCATTAAATAATGGGGAAAACAACTTTTTAATGCCAGTTGTTTTACTGCTCTGCAGACTGAGTGCTTGTCTCAGTGCTGCTGTCGCATTTGGGGCTAATTTAATGAATAATTAAATAATTTAGCTTTTAACTAAATTAATCATTTAGTTAATTCATTAATAATTATCCATTGCACTTCTATGGTGCCTTCCAGGCTAAGATATCAAAGTGTTTCGTGAGCATTATGGGGAAGTTCACCCTTCTTCCTCCCGCATACAGCCTGAGTAAATGGATTTTATGTGAAAAACCACGTTAGTCAGCTTCAAAGAGAGATGGAATCCGGTTCTGATTCCGTGGGTGGGGGCGAGGAATGGCTCAAACCATCAGCCTGCCATTTTCAGCAGACACAGACTGTCTCTGAAAAACCCTTTTCCCTTGCTCCTGTGATGGGAGGCAGGATGGCCTAACACTGGGCGTGTTGTGGTGCAGGTCTCAATCCTTGCTCTGCTAATGACTTTTTGGGTGATCCACAGTCCCCAGATGCCTTGGCTGTCCGCCAGCACAACAAGGTGGGTGCAAACAGCTCCTCATTTCAGAAAAAAACACACCTAAAGCTGTGAAGCTTCACACCATGTTAAAGCAACCAAGCTGCAAATTCTGCAGCTCAAAGTGATTAAGCATCATCCCCACAAACCCGGAGTTCTGTGGCTCCTCTCCTTGGCACCAGGGAAAACAAGGCAAAGGTCTGCTCAACTCACACGGCAGGGTGGTGGCAAGTTCAGCACTTCTAGTCCTTGTGTGCCCAGCTGATCCGTGCTCAACTCACATTCAGGCCGCTTCCCTACTCCAAGACACTCTGCCTGGGAACTGTTAAATTTTCAAGCCATTATTAATAACTTCCTTATCAATACTCCATAGTTCCTTTTATTTTTTTCCCCTTGGTACCTGAATACCCCTCAAGGTGGTTTTGATACATTTAATATCATCTTTCCATTTAAAACACTTTTTGTGTCAATCTGGTTCAACGAGGTGTTATTTTTAAGACAGAATGGAAATTAATTTTTCGTACATATGGAAAGAGGCTGATTATGTAGGACATTGTGGCCTTTTGTGCTGGAGCACAATCATGAATCACTTTACTCATATTTTTATTTATTTTTTAGGCTTAAGCACTGCCAAAATTCTTAATGACACAACCTAGTGACTATCTATTTAAAGGAAAAAAAAAAATCAGTATTCAGGAAGAGTAAACTGACAAGACACCAAATGGATTTAACTGTGTAATTCCAAGGGAGAGAGAAACAGAAGTGTTTGAAAATGCTATCGTGTTCTTTAGTGAAGACGTGGTGATGCATTGTTTAATGAGGGAAGAGTGGAGGCTGAGATAATGTGGGAAGGGGGAGGTAAAGTGATGCCCTCACGGGCCTTGGGAGAAAGACACAGAATGAGCCTGTTCCCACTTTGCTGAACAATGCGATGGTCAAGTACAATATTCGAGATCTCTGAAGGGAACGTGCTGCAGAGCAAATGCAAAGAAGGACTTTTGTCACCTCCTTGGGAAGTGGGTGAAGGGGGAGAATGCCTCTGAGAAGTGGGCAGTGCTTCTCAGCACTTGTGGAGATGAGAGCAGCACAAACACTTCTGACACCGTGAAAACAAACTGAGAGTGTTCGAAACGGCCCCAGAGAGGATCCCAGTGACTGCAATTTTCGTATGCGTACTGAAAACTCGTCTGGGGATGCTTGAGGGCTGATGGAAGTGCTGTACAAAGGAGTGGAGAAACAAGAAAAATATTCCCAAATGTCCTGAGCATCAGCCTGATTAAGGAGGAGGCAGCTCAGAGGTAGATTGTGCTGATCCAGCAAGAACCATCATGTGCTGTGTTGGGACTCGTAAAACTGCTGGTCCTGGAAGAAGAAGCCTTTCCCCTCACGTCTGCAGAATCGTCATGTTTAGTTCTAGACCCACATGGGCAGCCACACCTAGGCTGTTTTTTTGAAGAAATCTCATGGGAAGAACAGCAATGGGGAACGTTTTTGATGATCTTGCAAAAGGTTAAAAATGCACCAATCCCGCTTGCAAAGGAAGTGCAGAGGCGTTGGGTCATCTACAGTTTGCAGCTAAGGAAATATTGAGAAAGAAGAATATTAGCTTATCTATTTAAAGAGAAGCATCTACGTAACGCAAGGCTGTTGTTACCTGGAAATTTAAGCATTTGCTTAAGTGCTTTGCTGGACAGGAATGTCATTATCCTTGGGGTTAAAGCTGAACATATGTTGAAGAGCTTTTGGTGAACAGAAGCAGGGTTTATAGAAAACTTCAGCCTCAGCAATCATCCAACCTGCTTACACAGGAGCCACAAAATATCAGCCCAGGTGTTCCCTGAAGTTAAAACTGTCAGTCACAGGAGCTCTCTATAAAAAGGGAGGTTTTCCAAAGGGTGATGGAGGAGGTGCAGTCACTGCATGCTCGGTCCCTGTAACCAGTGGGCAAAGCCATTGCTGGTAGGAGTTTCCATGAGCCAAGGAGGAGAGATCTATTTTCCACGCATTCACTAGAATTCTCACTGCACTCCCGTATTTTTGCTGGCTGTTGCAAATACAGATAATATTTACTAATTTGACAGCTAATGCTATTCAGTGGGTTGAATCTTTGACAGCTCCAGTCAGTGGATTGCTCCTTCCTAGATGATAATTCTAGAATAATCAGAAACATGGTGAAAAGAAATTCAAAAGTACCTTTTTGAAGACATGCCACTGCACTGTCTTGTCCAAAAGATGAGTTTGTCCTTAATTAGGCCAGAGGAAAGAAAGAAAGAAAAGGCTTCTATGGCGTATTAGCACGCTTTTATCACTGCACTCAGAGTAACAAATAATTAACAAAATGAACCTCATGGAAACGTGACAGGTCCTGTGAAGCATCCCTTGTTAGTTGTCTCCAACAACTGCCACAAGGGCCTGTCAAATTTGTGCTAATGTGTGTATTAATGGATTTTTTAGTAGCACCATTTGCTGCTTCAAAGATCGTGTGTGTTGTCTGTTTAACCTTGAAAAACCCAGTGGCTAAAAGTATTTGGGAATATGAGGTGCTTTTCTGCCTAATTTGTTCTGTAAGTATCAAATGGAAGATGTGTCCTGGTAAATTGCATTTCCAAATGACAACTAGTGTGACTGTCCAGCACAGGACTTTTCTAACAATTTTCTAGACTAATTAATTGTTTAGTTGTCAGCCACCTTATTTATTGGCCATCCAAACCACGAATTAAAAAGCAAGTAAATTTAATTCCTTATTTTTAAGTACTTTCATGTTTTATATTACTGCAATAATTTTTGAAACTCCAAGTTTAAAAGGTAAGTGAATGTGCAAGCTCATTTAGCTGCTCAGTTAATTTTACACCAGCTTTATCTGAAAAAAAAAAAATCCCTAGCCATGGCATCCAAATCTTTATGAGAGGCTTGTATTTGCACTATTTACACTTTATTATACATCACTTATTAAATTATTAATCAACTGAAGTTCGTTAAGCTCTTTGAAGATAAAAAACACTCAGAGTGTTAAACACCATTCTTCTCACCATCACGTCTTCTAATTTTCAATGTTTTAGCACACAAAATACGTTTCACTCACATCTAGAGGATGCTTAAAATTAGCTTGTTTATACATTTTGAGGATGGAGTTAATTTACGTAGGTTAATGATTCCTGTGGCATATCGAGGATGCTGCACAACGAATAAATAAGAGCTTGCAAGCTGACTCATGTCAAGGAAATTGAGATTTCAAGGATTCTGTCAGTTCTCAGTGACAGTAAAAATCTCAGATGAAGTCCTACTCCTGGGGAAAAACTACAGCAAACTTCCCCTGGCAGCACGAGCACCAGAATTCCAGCCCTTTCCAGGCTGGACATCCATGTGTTTCTCAAAGGAACCAGCCCTGCCAAAGCAAAGCTCTCAGACACCCTTTGGCAGGGAGGCAGAGGAACAAGACCTCCCAACTCCACATCTCCTGTCCCGCAGGATTAATTGTACTTAATTAATTATAACAAGATTAATTGCACCTTCCACCCACGCCAACTTCAGGTTACTTGGATGAGCTGATGAGCAGAACGGAGATGCACAGGGGCTATTTGTTAATTTCTGTGGAGGAGAGGGAAAAAACCAAATCATCGCTAAAGAAAGAGATTACCCTCCTTTCCAAAGGTTGAGAACAAATGGGAAACTCCTCAAAAAAGTGAACAAAAAATACTTGTAAGGACAACAAATTACCTCAATTCCTGCTGATGGAGAAGAATCAATGCTTGAGTGGGTTTATCAGGATCACCAAAGACATTCCCATTTGTTCATGTACAAATAGCATCCTCAAGTCTGGAACACGTAAATAAAGATCCCTAAATTAGAGCTCAGTAAAAATGTGACCTTTTTGGGTCAGGAAGGAAGAGCAGCCCTGCAGCTGCTGAAAGCAGGGGAGCAGCTGCCCTTTGCCCTGGCCAGCTCAGAGCCTGCTGTTCTGGGACCTTCTTTTGGAGACGTGGACTGGAACTTCTCCAAGGCTGAGGAAGATACAAAAGTGGGTTTTGCATTTCTTTTCTGCTACTCAGATATTTGGATTACCACCAGCTGGGGTAGATCCATTCTGTTGGTTAAATTTGTGAGGTTGTTTGTACATTTGCTGCTATATTTGTGCTAAATAAACAACTCATTTTCCACATCGGTGAAGTTTTGGTTTAGCTACAGCAGCACCCACTGCCCAGTTCAGATGCCAATGGATGTGAGTGAGGGAAGGCTGATAGGGAAATCTTTCTTTTTTATCAGACCATTACTTAAATAATTCAGATGTGCTGCAGAGTGGTTGGTCTTTCACATGTACCATGTTTCTCCTTGACACCATAGGAGATAAATACCAGCTTCTCTCTCCCTAGCTTTTCACACCTCCATAGTATTTCCTTAAGCTTCGGCCATGCATAACGTGCTGGCAAACTTAATTAAAAGTACAATTCATTTCCAGTCTGCACACTACACAGCTTAAAATTAAAACTTGTTTTTTCTTCACTTTCTGTAGACACTGAAGCCTCTGATTTTCTCACTTTTTTCCCAACCTTGGCTAACCGAAAGAAACTTTTGATAAAATAACTGCGTGCACATCTGTGATTCCGTATCTTTAAAAGGCACGTTCCTGGCAGCAGGAAAAACAGAACCATGTTGTATGAAGGATGGATATAGCATTTTAAAAAGTTTTAACCAGCTTAAAAAAACCCAAACAAATGGAGAAATAATCCTTTGAAAACCATGTTTGGAAAAGAACATGAATACAATTAACCTCTGAAATTCTATGCTTGTTGACTTGCTTAGTTCAGCGCTTCCCAGGGACCATTTATCTCAACAGAAAAGCATAAATACTGTGTAGCATTGACTTTATCAGTGTAACTTGAACTGAACAGCGTCCCCAGAGTCACTTAAGGGTTAATCCTTTGCATCTCATGAAAGGTAATGGATTTTGCTTAAAGAGAGCACCTCAGCGGCTTGGGAGCCTAAAGCACATGCACACATCCCAGCTTTATATTTAATTTAAAACCGGCACCCTCAAAGAGGAGCATGAGCCATTTATACCACCAGCAGTTAAACCAAAAAATGTAATGCAACTGACCTCAGTGAAATGGAAATTAGGACCATGGCTTAGCTGTAATAATTATTTGCACAAGGTTTTAATGCGCAGTACATTTCATAGGATAGTGTATGGATTCTTAATGGACATGAGCCCAGCTTTCGGGAGAAGAACTCAGGGAACTTTTTCCAGGGGTGTTTTAAGATGATGGACCCTTCTGAAGATCAGCTTTATCTGCAGGGTAACTGGTCCAAGCTGGGTGGCAGCCAACACCCTTTCCATGGTAGCCAGGTGGAGGAGCCACAACCACTTTCCTGTCAACTCTCTCTAGAGCTTGGCACTGGCCACTCCAAACTGTTGCTAAATTAGTCTTTACTCAGTAGCTGGTTGGTGGGACAGGATTCTTCACCTGCAGTGATTGTCCACGTCACAGGAAGGAAATTCAGGTTACTCCCATTCAACAGCCAACTCCCAGCACAACACACTGACCTCCTGCACCAGTCATGGTCACTCACAGCTCCAGGGGATGAGGTAGTGTGGGATGACCTTGCTGGAACAGAGCTGGCTGGAACAGAGCTGGTTTTAGACAGAGCGACAAGCAAGTTCACACAGTTTTTCACACCAGAGTGCTCCTGGGGGAATTCATGCATATGAAAAGCTCAGTTATATCAATTATACATGATATCAACTTTTAATGCACTGATCTGGAGAAAAAGAAGGTGGATTGTCTCGCTGTAGACAGAGAGGAATTTCATCCATAAGCCCATATGGCTCTTACACTGAAATTCTTCCAAGGTTCAGACAAATTACTGCAAGTTGGCTATTGATAATAGGATCACAGAATCATTAAGTTTGGAAAAGACCTCTAAGATCATGTCTGATCATTAACCTAGCACTGCCAAGTCCACCCCGACCTGTGTTCCTAAGCACCACATCTCTTTGTTTTTTGACCACTTCCAGGAATGGCGGGGAACTTCCACCACTGCCCTGGGCAGCCTGTTCCAATGCCTGATCATCCTTTCAGTGAAGAAATTCTTCCTGATATCCAATCCAAACCTCCTCTGATGCAACTTGAGGCCATATTCCCGCCTCCTATCACTTTTTACTGGGAGAAAGGACCAACCCCCACATCTCTCCAACCTCCTTTGAGGTCATTGTAGAGAGTGACAAGGTCTCCCCTGAGTCTCTTTTCCCCAGCCTAAACAATCCCAGCTCCCTCAGCTTGGGAAGGACACAAAAACCCAAACCCCAATCCCACACTGTCCAGAACAAAAGCCAACCACAAGAGAAGAAAATATGTGGTCGGCAAGCAAAAGGCCACCCTTGGTTTAGATTTTAATTACGAAAATTTTTCTCTCCTGACAAGTGAAATGAATTTAGTCACTCATGCATGGTGTGAAAGTTGAATTGTCTGAAAATTAAATCAAAATAAAAAATGAAAACTACAAGCCGGGCTTTCACTGCTACCAACAAGGGAGACATCCTTTAGAGGTGACATTTCACAGCAGTCCCTAAGAAATGTGATTGTTCTTAGCATTAAGTAAATTATGGTCTCTGAACAGTGTGGAAATAATTGAAAATGTTTGCTGTTTTTAAGTAAATGTTATAAATCCCTGAAGGCTGTTTGAGTCTGGAAGTGGAAAAGAATAAAACGTTTCAAACAGGAAAGCATATGGGTAAACTGCCTGATGGTTTGGCTGACAATTGTGAAACTTCACCTGAAATACCAGCTGGAGTAGTTTTCCCTTTTCTGCCAACAGGCTCATTTTAGAAAGTTTTCCTTTCCTCCCTCCTCCCCAGTCAACACAGCACGCACACCTGAAATGGCAACACTTAACCAGATGTGGCTTTCTCAGGAACAGAAATGTCGGTGCCTGAGCCCAAAAGTAACCCAAAGGCCGTGCTCCCTGTAATTCCAAAATGTGACTCCCTGATTGCTGTCCTGGGGCCCCCAGTGCCTCTCTCTGTCACTCCAGGAGTGGGGGCTGCATCCTTCCCGATGCTTTGTTTGTAAAGAGCTCACACCTTTAGCAACAGGATTCTGCTGCAGTCCTGAGGCATTTCTGTTTGTGCATAACCTGCTGCACTTCGTGGCTAATCAGGAGCATCTGATATTCCTCTTGAAATGCTTTTTTTACCCTCATTGTGCTACGTCTGCCATTTCTTCTTCCAAATCCCTGATTATCGTGAATAAAAAGAAGCTTTTACGTTTCTGTTGAAGAGATGTAAGATTGTTGCTTAGAGTACACTTGTCATTTTGTCTCATCACAACAGAGTGAGACTCCAGCCCCAACACAGATATATTTACTACATCCAGACTGTGACACATTCGTGCAGAGAGGAGTCTCTAACACATCCACCCAGCACTTCCCTCGACACAGCCCTGCGCCACCCGGGCTGGCTGGTACGGAGCCACCACACGCTCCAGTCCCGCATTTATCTAATGATCCATCCTTGGAAATCTGGGCTGCAATTCCCAGGAGCCAAACACAGGTGTGCTCCAGTAGACGTGCAATGCACTTTTGGGTTTTTTTTCCAAGCAGCAGCAAGAGGAGGAGGAGAATTAACTGGCTTGGCTAGACACCAGCCATGACCCCACCTGCACGGAGCAGCTGCGAGATGCGGCATTAGCTCCTGACAAGTGGATTACTCACAGCAAGGAGACAATTCTGTTACTCAGAGGAAGGAACAAAATATGTCACCGAAAGGTTTAAGGACCATGGAGCAAACATATCAACATTGTTTAGGAACCTATTTATGCATAGATGAGCCCAGTGGGATTCACCAAAGCACCTGCATAAGTTAGTCACCTAATTTGTACCAGCCATAAAGGTATTCAGAGCCTAATTGCTTAAGTGTTTTTGAAATTCCTGGTAGGCATGAAGAGACCTTTGTAAATCTGCTCCCCTGTGCAACCCGATTTTTATGGACAGAGACTATAAACACTGATGCACAAATGCCTATTCATGAAGTCACACAATTCTAATCAGTGGCTTAAGGATTATTTGCAGTGTTAGGGGTTTATGTGGGTTCAAATGAATCCAGTCATAAATTTGTTATTAATCTGCACGTAAAATTTGGCTGCATGTTGTAACAATGCATGCAAAGTTATGGTTTAAACATAACTTTGCCAGAATACAAATATTCCTCCATCTTTCAACTCCAAATGTGAAGGCATCCACTGAGACAGTGTGACTGCTCCTGTGTACTTGTAGTTGAGTTTTGATTTAAAAAGCAGGCTTTCCCCTTCACTGGTTACAGCTTTTTATCCCTTACGTGAACTAAATTCCTTTACAAACAACATACATCTTGTACGCAATGCAATGAAAAAAAAAAGAATCTCTCCTTTTTCATTGCAGAGATTTGTGTGGAGAGCCTGACTCCATTAATTTCAACTGGATTGACTCTACGCCATCTGTTTTCTGTGCAGCTGCTTTATTGTGGGAAGAGAGGAAGACAAGAAAGCACCCTTCTAAGCTCTACCGATGACATCCAGAAATAAGAATATAATTGGTGGAAAACCTTCTGAAGTCTGCTGCAATCACAACAGTCAAAGGGATTAGAGTGTGATCTAAAAGAATAGATGCAGATTAGGTTTTTTCAAAAGGGTTTGAAACCTGCCTTCAGACCCTTTCCAGACCCTCATCTCTTAGAAGTAAAATAAACAAGGCCACTGGCATGAGAAGCAATTAAACTTGAATTTATACAAACTAGTGTTTCTCACTCTTTTGCAGCATAGGGTAGACAGGAAATAATCCATCAAACAGTGATATCAGTGCAAAGAGCAGCCAGGTGACAGGGTAACGTTTGCCCACTGCACGCAGTGCCTCGATTTTAGAGGAACAATCCTGGTTTTGCGTCATCTTAATCCCTGCTCTTACCCAGTGACGTTGTTGCTGTGTCTGCACAGCAGCAAACAGATGAAATTCCATGCAGAGCAGGAGGGAATACAGCCTCCCAATTTCTAGAGGGTGAATCATTTCTAAACCAGAGCTGGGAAAACAATCCCCCAAAGTGGCTGCACAACCACACAAAGGATGTGCTCAACTCATTACATGTAATACATTGCTACCTTGCACACTTTGTTTTGGTTTTTATTCATGCCTGGTTAAACCTGGGGCACCAGACTTCTGTTAAGCATGCTGAGCACTAATAAAAGGGCCTATTTCAGGACTATCCTCGGCATCACTCATTCCATTATCTAAACCCCACTGCATCTTTGTCTTAATACTGCCAGTAGCTTCAGTCACATTTGTAAATGTGTTCTTGGTCCCAGAAACAATTTATTTTTGCTTGAAGTCGTTGTGATAAGAGCGCTGCCTTTGCAGGATTAACCGATGCTACCCATGTATTTATGACTCGGGCAACTTGTTTTTCCAGCTTTAATAAATAATGAAGTCCGGATGGTTTTTCAAGTGGGTTTTCACCCTCCTGGAGCCGCGGTGTGAGCCGGAACAGAGCTCTGATGCCAGTCAGAGGCAGAAGCTCATTCCTCTGCCTAAGCAGTTCTCAGCAGAATGCACCGACCACATCACAGAGCCCTGCTGCACTAAATACAGCATCAGCCTGGCGAGGAGCAGGGTGGGAAACGCGGGCGGTGGTGCCGTAGCTCCCGCCACGCCGGGTGTCTCTTGGAAGGCTCCCATCCCCTCCGAGGTGCTGAGCACCCTCTGTTCCTGCCGGTGTCAAACCCTGCTCAAAACAGGGCCCTTAAGGGAAACGAAGCTTGACATGTAGATAATACCTTCAAAAACCAGACAGCAGCAATCAGCTGAGGATGCACCCTTCCCATACAGGGCTGTCAGATCTGCTGCATGTGGCGAAGCTGAGGATGGATTTTGCTGTTGTTAGGGAGCAGTGATTACAATCTTTGTCTACCACATGTTCTGAGGGAAGCAATTCTTTTCTCCTGAGCAGGACGGTCATTGTGACTTAGAGAAACAGATCAATAGAGAGGTGGGAAACATCCCCCAAGAACCTACATGTTCACAAAGGCGTTTTCCAAAGGTTTTTAATTTTCACTCTTACATTTTCTGTGCTCATTGTCTCCACAAGTTTGTGGTCAATAAGCTTACACTGGTGATGGCCTAACAACCACCCTGCTCCCCCAAGACAGCCATCTGTATGGCACTGTTGGAGTTCTTTAAACAATTTTGTTTGATTTTCAGCTGCAAAGACTGTTGATGAAAGACTGAAACTCTTTTCTGAAACTTTGTCCCCGAGGTGCACAAAGTCCTGCATGACCCTGTCACGCTCATTCAGCATAAAAGCTCCCTCCTCTCTGCAGACTCCAGGAGCCAGTGATTAGCAGAACAAAATACACCTCAGCCAACACGGCCCTGCTACCTCCTATTTAGACTTTCACAGTTTCCAGTGCATTTATCTCAACTTCCATCAGGAATGGTGAAGTCCTCTCGGCTCAACGGAGGTGCACAGAATTAAAGTAGAGTGAAGAATTCAATCTGAGCCTTCCCAAGCCTCTCACTCACACCACACCCAACACCCAGTGCAGTGAAATGGCACAACACCTGAACACAGCCCCCCTGGACATTTAAGACTCTCTAGGCAGACTTAAACTGCTACTTTAGGAGAAGGGAAGTTTTAAATCCCTGTGTTCATTTATCCAGCCATTTTATACTTAATCCTAATTCTACCTATACTGAAAATAGCACATGTTTGAGGGAATGGGACTTCAGCTCTGAGTGCTTTAAAATGCTTATGCCACAGATATTTACATGTTGTACATGACAGAGTAATACTATATTTAACTCAAACATTACAAACCCAAAGTGTTTCAGGTACTTAAATGTGTGCCTTAAAGCACTGTAAACACCTCATAAAAGCAAAATTCCCCAGTGTTGGCAAATAAAGAAGCTTCAGGGAGAAAACAAAGACAGCACACAGAAGAATCATTTCAAGATAACAGCAAATGAATAAAACACAGCTGAAATTGTACCACAGAAACTCAGTGGCCTCTTTTAATAGGTTGTGTCTTCCTTGCCGGCCTACCCTAGTGGACCAGGCTCCATTCTTAATTACACCAGAATAAATCCAGAAAAACTCTATCAAAAGGCTGAGCTCACAAAACCACGTCTGAGAGCCAACATAACTGCTCTTCCTATCTATCTCCTCATTTTTCTGGTTACAGACAGCACAGGTATTGATAGTTCATGCTCAAGCTTTCAAAACCTTTGAGGCTACATGACCCCAGAAGGAATATTAAATTTAAGCAGCAGCACGAGGAATATAAGGGCTATGTATTTAGCCCAGAGACTGGGCCAAAACACAAGAAAGGAGAAAAGCCAGACCCTTGTCCTACCTCCTGTACCAGAACCCCTCCATTGTTACCTCTGAGCTGCTTTGCCATCATCAGGCCAGGCACTGCTAATGTTGCTCCAAGGGACGTGGATGACTGGAGGATAAAGCCACATGTCCTGCCGTGCTTGGAGGGAGGAAAGCTGCTTCCCTGGGAGAGCCACGATGCCAACTGGGGCAGGAGAAGGTGTGGGAGGTGGTCAGAGCCAATGAGGGATGAGGCACAGCTGGGATCAAAGCTGGGATTGCCACAAAAAGCAGTCCCCAGCCTTCAGCAATCACATACCTGCAGAGTGCCCTCCTAAGTATAAGATCTGATCCACCTCCAATGGCACACAAACTGGCTGCAGTGAGAGAAAGAAACCTGCAGCACAGGTCCCACTGTGGAGGAGGCAGCAGACAGAGAGGAGGTGGGTTTATAACCTCTCTCATTTCCATGCTGGATCCTTCTGGATTTTGGCTCCAAAAGCTCTTTTGGTGCCTGCAGCATGCTCATGAGCAGGCAGATACCACAGGATCACAGAATATTCTGAGTTGGAAGGGACCCTCAAGGGTCATCAACTCCAGCTCTTAAGTGAACGGCTGATACAGGGATCAAAGCCACAACCTTGGCATTATCAGCACCATGCTCTGACCAGCTGAGCTCATCTCAGGGTCCCCCCAAACTTGTGACCAGCTTTGGGAACCCCTCACAGCTTATAAATGTGGATTAGTAGCACTGAATACTAACTAAAATATGTGCGTGTGTATATAAATACATGCATTTATGTATGTAAACATATACATAAATGCATCATGTGCCTATGTAGGCTAATAATTTTATATATTTTCCCTAAAGCTTTGATCTGACAGAGCAAACAAGCAGAGGGAGAAAATCATGTAGCCCTGTGCTGTGTGTATACACATCCTGACAGTGCATTTTGGGCATATTAACTTAGAGAAAATCCCTTGCTGCAACGTGGAGAGGGGCAGCACTTCAGAAACGTTTACCCAGGGTTACAAGGTGCCCGTGTCTTATGCAATACAGCATTTCCCAGTTCCTGGGAGCTCCTGCAGGAGAGAGTTTTCTATTTGGAATCATCAGAATCTGTTTTACGCCAAACTGACTTGATCCAAAACATTTGCTTAGTAAGTACAGCTTTGGTGGCTGTACTGTGCATATTAAAGAGGCAGCTTTATTATTACAGTGGCAATAAAAGCACTGAAGAGACTTTATGGGCAAGAAGAAATGCATAAATGCTAGGTACATCTGGACTTTGAATAATGTATGAAAACCAAATTTTAAGGCCGGCTTGTAAGATAAATGCAGTCCCCAAAAGTAACTGGAATTGTCTGATCATTCTGGCTCATTGATCTTCAAGGGGTTTAGTGCAAACACTCTGGTCCAAGGTACTGCCTTTCTCCATCAAAGCTCCTCTGAAAGAGTCAACATTTAGATGAATTTCAAGCTTCAGTGAGAATATCACAGGCTACCCAGGCAGTCTCTAAATTCTTCCACACAGCTTTCAGAGAGTGAAACCCAAGGAGAAGGGAGAAGCCACTTTTTGGTCATGCAGCCAAGTGCCAAGTCTACGATGCTCTGCCCCTGCTCCAGGCTGCCAGACACCTGTCCCTGCCTCAGAGGTAGCTCCTTGTTTCAGCACATGACACATGAAATGAAAAAATAATTGGGCCATATCACCTCCCTTCACCACCTTGAATCCTGAACACCAGTGGAGGAGGAAGATGGATCCCTGTTTTCCAGCAGGATGCTCTGGCTCCAAGGTGTTACTCAGAAAGGGGCAATACTGCCTTTCACCCACTGGTTGCTTCTCTGGTGGCAGCAGGAGTCCCTTCTTTTACCACTTGGCTGTGGGGAGCAGAATGGAGCAATCCTGGAGCAAACCAAGGCAGAGCTGCAGCTTGGAGTCAGGGCTCTGCAAATAACAGATTTCCCTTCCTTTAACAGCTACCCTGTGAGCACTATGCTGGGGTTTACAACCAAATCCTCTCCCTCAGCTGATACCTTTGTGTCAGTGGTGAGTGGCTGGAGGAAAGCCATGGGGATAGCAAGAGGCAAACAGCTAAAATTCAGTGCTTGGGGTCTTCCCTGCAGCTCCCATTACACTTTGCACAAAGGGTGTGATGTGTGCAAGAATCTTACACAGGGCACTGGCAAACCCTCCCAGTCCTGAGCCCTTCCATGCTGCTGGAGCTCCTCTCTGTTAGTTTTTTGGATCTGGAGGGTACAACAGCAGCGTTTTTCTGGCACAGCTACTAAGAGGCTGCCAAACTTGCATTTACTGATAGCACTCCTGTGCTGTGGGTTGCAGGTGTCCTGGGATTAGTCATCCATGCATATCCATTCCTTGAGCTTTCATAAGCCGTGCTCGAAATGCTTAGGTCCACATCTAGAAATGAAAAACAGTAATTAATGGCAAAAACCTGTAGAAGTCTCTTTTGCAATGGCTGGAGAATAAGGATTATAAATTTACTTTAGAAGCAAGTATTTAACGTGGAGACGCTTCACAACTGGTAATTGCCAAAAGGAATCTCTTCATCCTCTAACCTGTGCTGCTCACTGAATCAAAGAACTCAGTGATTACCTCAGTAATGGGCAATCAAGCCATGGTCAGGCACTAAAACCAAACTAGGAATGGACTTTAAACAGTTGGCCATAAATATAAAAATCAGAGCCCCACGGGTCGCCAGGGATGTAAATGGAGTTGATTGTACTGGGGGGCTTTAACTCCTCCAAGTTTTTGCTTCTAATGAGAGTGAAGGGAGTGTAGTAATGCTGGGTGTGTGGCAGACAGTACGGCCTCCCTGGCTTTTTCCAGATCACTTGGATGAAAACAGCCATCAATTATCTTGCCCTCCCTGTTACCAGCTGGAAGCTGCACATCTGAGAGGCACCTGGTGCCTTCCTGGCAGATCCATGGTGCTGTGTGCTCTGTGGACCTGCTGTGGAGGCCCCAGACATCGGGAGAAGCATCTGTGAGAAAGTTTGTCCCCAATTCCTGAGCAAAGAGCTGTCCCCGTGCTCCAGCTGGTGATGGGAGGTGAAGGGCAGCAGGAGGGCAGTGCTGCTGCTGTGGGGCTGTGGGATGCAGAGGGGCATCAGAGGGTGTGCAGGGCACCCTCTCAGCAGGGTTTAATTTCTGGGGGTTTCCTGTATGCAATATGTGCTGCCATGGCACCCTCACAGCATCTCTAACCACCCTCAGGGTGCTGTGGGTGCCTGGGACACGGAGGATGGTGCCAAGGTGATGCTCAGCCTGATGCCAACACCTGGGCTCTTGGGGAGGAAGGAGTGGAGAGGTGCAGAAGCAGTGTGAGATTGCTTTATAAATTATTGCCTGGCTTCAGCTGACACATTTCAAGCTTCAAAAGAGGCATAAGCACTGCTCATAGTGTTTAAACTGTAAATCCTTAAAAAAAAAAATCCTTGAAAACCAAAGAAAGGCAACGCCAGGACCAAAACTTCCCTCACTTCATTTATATTTTACAATAGTTCAGCTTGTCAGTGGATATAATTTGTGATTCCTGCTCAGAAGATGCTCAGAACTGCCACAAAACTGCCAAAAGACACCAACTTTTGTTTTATTTTGTCCTTGCTGCTCCATCCCTTTAGAATGGGCCAACAATAAACTATATTTAATGTAAAGTATTAAAAGTGAAGTTCTCCCCAGGCTGATACTCAGTGCATGGACTTTCAGGTCTTCATGGTCATGTTATAAATCAGCTGTGAATTAAACCTCTGTCACAACATGGGATAAAATGGCTCTTCTGGTTGCTGCTGTTGTTATATATTGTACAATGTAACGTGACCAGTTTCAGAATTGAATTTCCTGCGTTGCTAACAAGTGTTTCCCATTTGGGAATGCTGCCCATTAATGGAGATACTTTTATATAAGAGCTCACACAAACAGGTGCCGGGTGCTGACTTTTCTGGTGTTCACAATTTCATAGATTTACAGATTTAAGGTTCATAAGACCATCGTAGCTGATTTCCTCTGTACCACACATTTAGAGTCACTTTAGAGAACAGATTCTTTGTGCTGTTGTAAGTGCTCTTTATAAATTTTACGTTCATCACATGTACCAAAAAAAGAGAAATAAAAAAGAAATAAAAAGTACGATTGGCTGGGGGCTCAAAAGACCATGTCAGGGGAACATCACAGTTCATCTCTTGCTGAGTGTGAAGATCCCAGTACTTGGGAGCACAATAAGTTGCCACATGTCTGCACAGACATATGTCAGATGCGTTTCCTGCCAGCCACAGGTTGCTTAAACTTTTTGCTGAAAATATCAGGGGCCAAATTTCCATTAAAAGATGCAAAAATCCAAGAGAAAACTTTGAGGAGCACTGCATGCTGAAAAGAAAATGTTAATTTTAATAACCACTGCCATCTCCATTATATTCTCATGACATAAGAAAATGCAGTTCAGTAATTTTTATTGTCTGGAGACAGTGAGGAGCAGCATCCCATATCACCACATCCTGGCTCACATTCCCTTTTTCTGCTGCAGCAGTGCCCTGGTCTGAATAAAATAAAATAGATCAAGTGAAGATTCAGATTTGAAATTATTTTCTTGTCAGAAAATGTCCCTTCACCAAAATGAACCAGGTTTCATGTGGAAACAAAGGGGTTTGGTTTATTTCTGCTGGGTTTTAGCTGATTTCTGAGGTGCTGATGTGCCCAGTTTGGCAACATGGGAGCAGCTTCTCACCTACAGAAAATTCTGTGCAGGAATCTCTGCTCACCCACCGGCCTGGAGGCCTCGTCTCCAGAGGGATTCCTGCAACACACGTCCTGGAGGAGCCTGAAATTCTGAGTGTCCAAAACCTGGGTGCCTTGACTCAGATTTTGGGGTCTGGCCCTCCTCTGCCAGCCCAGATTGCTCCCCACAGCCTGGCTGTTCCCTGCTGCCCTGGGACATGAAACTAACTCAGTTTTTTGATTTTTCCAAATTAATTTCTCCAGGATTTTCCTTCTGTCAGAAATTGTCACATGCTCGTTGGTTTTGTTCTGATTTTGAACAGAATTTTTTAAACTACCAGAATGTAGAGAAGAGGATTTTCCAAGCTTACACCATCTCTGCCTTTGATTTTTAAAAGCACTTGTTCACATCTCTTCACACTCAGCCTGGTCAGTCTTTTGTTTTGCTGTATTCTCATTGTCTGCTTTTTCCCCATTGCATCCTGCTTCCAATTATGATTTAAATTAAGCTCAAAACTCTATCTCAAACACAAAGACTCCTCTTGCCCTCTACAATGCTTTCATTTCCTTCCACCCCCAGGTTTTCTTTTGTTTCTTTAGCTGCAGAATAGCCTCACAAATCAGCCTGCAGCTGAAATTCAATTCTCTTCGATGTGTCTCCTCTTCTGTTCTGGGGACTCTTGGATCCCCTACTTGCCTCTTGCTCCCAGTGTCAAATCTCCAAACTTTCTTGTGAGCACTTATTTCTCATGGAGGGAAAGAAAAGAAAGTCAGGCAAAGGAACATGCTCTGGAATAGGTCATTCTGTTAGCAGAAACTGATGGCAAGAATAAAAATAAATCTCATAGCTCTGACAGTTACTCATTTTAAAAGGACTGATGGGAGACAAGCATAAAAAACAAAAGCCCAAAAGCAGATTTGAGCAAGAGGGCAAGAAGCATAGATCTAACAACCTAATAAAGCCTCAGCCAAAACAATTTTAGAGAGGAGAGAACTCCAGCAGAAGGGAGCATATGTTTGACTCAGCCTGATTAGAAGAAATAAATAGAGGTGCAGCCATCCTGGAAAGGAAAACGTCCTGAGTCAGCAAACACAGACCAACCCGGGGGTGAGACTATGAAAGAGGAAAACAAAGCTCTCAGTAACCTTGTAAATGGTGTGTGCTTAATTTGGGCAGTCTTGTTTCAAGAAAGGAAAAGCAAAAATAGACATAATCCAGAGAAACACCAAAAAAAAAAGGGAAAAAGATGAAAATATGTGAAGCCTCAGTAAAAGGGGGCATTCAAGATTTATTTGTTTCTATAACAGGAGAAGAAAAACAAGAGGAGGTTAAGTTACCAAATAAAAGATGCTACAATGTGGGCTGGTCAGATGATCTTATTCAGCATCACCCACAACAAGGTGATACTGAAAATGATGATGCTTTCTCCTATAATGTGCAATTAGTTTATGTGGCACATTGCAGCTGGATTTAAGGGGAATTGTACATTGGCATGGACCAGCACTCTTACAAGGAGTTACACACACACACACATCGATTTCAGTCTTACAAAATGAGCATTCTTGTATGTTTTCAGGCTTTTTTTTCCCTTTGCGTTCAAACAAGACCTGGGTGACCATTAGGATGTTAATGAATTGCAAAGTAAAACAATTCATTAGTCCGGAGGGAAGGTTAATAAAATATAACCCCTTCCAGCACGTGTTCACACACCGTCAAACCCAGAGCTTAAAACAGGCACATCTCAGAGTACTGAAATGCTGCTGAGTGAGGCTGGAAGAAAGATTTCCACTGATGGATTTTGGATCAGGATTTAGGAGGAAACAAAATGATCACATTTAATGGCAAGAACCAACCACCAAGCATGTGCCAAGTGTGGGAGAGTTCAGGCAAACCTGCCAAGGCCAATGTGCCCCAGGGCACTGACTCCTCTGGGAGCTGCTCACCACAGCTGGACTTTTCCATTTAAAAGTGAAAGTGGTGCTTTTAAGTCCATCACAGGACAAACTGGTGTTATTTTGCTGTAAAAAGACATAAAAGACAGATGAGTGGTTTTGCAGGGGACTTTTGTGCACTACTGGGCTTGAGGACACCCAGTAGTGGCTCTCTGCAGAGTCAAACTGCTTTTTTGCCCCGTGAATATTTTGGGCTTGCCAGCTGTACTCTCAGAGCAACCCTAATTTCTGACTTAAATCCAGGTAAAGCAGAACTGATGGATGTGAGCATCAATTTAAACTGATGTAAAATTGATATAAGCAGAAGGGCAGATTATTCCTGACATATCAGATGGGAGCAGAACAGAATGATGGGTTCAACACCAGTTCTGTCCAAAGTCTGATGGAGTTGATCTGAATTGTTTTAGAAGTGTCTCCAGAAATTATAAAACACATAGATGAACGATTATAAGTCATATTCATCTCTTTTTCTAGAGTATCAGGATTTTTCTGGAATTTTTGGCTATTGTTTAGTTAAAAAGCAATTTTTGGTTGCATATAAATTTTTACATATATATATGTACATATGATATTCGCACAAAGAATGAAAGCCATTCAAAATAAAAATCACCCTAAAAAAATATAAAAAATATATCCCAAGTCCGCAACTGGATAAATAAGGTATCTAAAAACTGTAGGAGAATCGTCTGCATCTAAAACACCACCTAAAAATGTAATTCCCCATTCTCTTTAAAGTCAGCTTCAGCTAGCCCTTAAAATTTCTATAAAGCACAATTCACAATTCAGGGTTTTGCTGAGATGTTAAATTACACTTTCAAAATATTTAAGATTCATTTCCTACTAAGTGCCAAACTACATCTCAGGAAAAAAAAGATGTAAATTCACAGTGAGAATTTAAGTAATGTATTCCATGAGAGAACAGCAGAGTGCCACATTTCTTTTATAGTGACACATTAACCTCCTCATATCAGTATGTTGAAAGGAAAAAATCCCTTCACTCTACAAGACCAAAAAGCCTTATTTTTCCCCATTACTGTTTGTTTGCATTTTTAAGAGTCCTTTAAAGAAAAAAAGCTTAATGCATCCATGGGAGGCGGACTAGATGATTTCCATCCCAGACTTCTGAGGGAAATGGCAAAACAAACTGCAGGTCTGGCAATTTACTGCTCAGACTGGTACAAGTCCAGTGTGACTGGGGAAAAGCAAATAAAACATCATGAAGGAGACAGGAGGTGCTTTTATTTAACCCAGGACAGCAAACCATTGGTTGTTCAGTCGAGTTTGGTATGCAGGATAATTTGGGTTGCTATCAAGGAGAAAGAATTACTATGCTTAAAAAATTTGTCTTTGTCACAGCAAACCCGAAAGATTCCCCATTACTGGTACAGCCTCTGCGTGAAGTTCAGAGCTAATCAGGGTGGAAGAAACCATTTCGTTGAGTGGGAAACAGAAAATGCAACTAAGCTTTGCTAAAAATAGCCCCATGCCAAACTATCCTGATATTTTGTTTGAAAACAAATCCCCAGAAGCAATAGATTAAGCAAGGCGAGGAAATGCAGCGGGTCTGATTTATCCCAGTGTCTCTGAAGCAGCTGGGATAAGGTGTTCTGGATGCTGGGAAAGTGGGGAGCTTTGAAGTGGTGCTGATTTGTCTGAATAAAAGCAGACACGAGAGGAGGAGGGAGACTAAAAATCATGCCTGCTATGGGTCCTGCTGAATTTTCCTCTTAATGATACAGACACAAGGAGGAGAAGTGTGTGGATTATATTCCCTAGAGACACACGTTGGAAAGAGCTGCGAACATGGAATGTAGGGAGAGGGCTGGAGGACAGCGGGGCTGAAGGAGCTGGAAAGAAATTCAACCTTCTGCAAGGGCACATACATGGAAATTAATAAAATCTTCAGCTAATAGCTAGAGGCTGCTCTTTTAAGTGCTTCATCCAAAGGCTTTCCCAGTGCGAGATGAGAGCTTGGTAACGAGAGCACATTTGCCTGCAGCTGCCATGGCTGGCTCTTCTCCACCACCTTCTCCCTCTTGCCCCATGGCCTCTCTCCTCTCATGTGGCCCGAAATAAATTTTGCTCATGATCAAAGCACCGTTCCCTCTTACCTTTACACCTGCTGCATTCCTCTTACATGACAGAGGTGAGCGAAGCATAAAGCTCCGTGTCCTTGCAGGCAGCTGAGGCTCCTCGCTTCGCAGGTTTGCGGGGAAGGGATCGCAGCGATGTTCATTTTGTCTGCCACCCCTCACCTGGTGTCCCTTCCCCATCTCCAGCCCCACTGTTATTTGCTGCTCTGTTACTCCAAAAGGCGAAAGGGAAAGTGGCTCCTGAGATTTATGTGTGCCCTTCTGGAAAGGAAAGGATGTGGTTTTGCCTCTCAAACTCGTGAAGGAACTCAGACACAGGTTTTCGCTACTCTAAAAGTAGACTGTGGTTACAGCCTCCACTTCCTGCCCCATCTGTCTTCTAACCTTGGCATTAACAGCAAGCAGAAGTCTTTTACTCAAAGTTGACAAATTAATTCTGGAATGGGGTTATGGGCTTTGAATACCGTTTTCACAGCATCTTCTCTCTCATGGATGTGGGTCAATGCTAAACCGTGGATCTATGGAGGATTTCAGATACACTCCTCTCTTTAGTATTTCCTGAGGCAGGCTTAAGTGTTCCCTGCTTTACTCACTGCCTGCTTTGAATCTCATTCTGAGGCATTTAATCCTCTCCTGTCACCCCAGAGGGAATTCAGGCATCTCGCTCAACTCTGTGAACTCTGCTCCTGGAACAAAGCCTGCCACCGCCAAGCATCGCACGCTCCAAACCCCTCTTTCTGTTTATGAGGAAAAGTTTTGGGTTCTAATGGCACCAATCATCTGAGAGGGCATGGCCCAACCACTTGCATGACACAGCTCCAGCATTGCCTCAGAACCTTGTGTCTGGCTCTTGATACAAAACTGTGGGATAAGTACTTTTCTCCACTGGAAGATGCTCATCAAATCATTTAACCCAAAAAGGTTCCTAAAAGGAGCAACATCCTGAGAGGCAAAGGAGGAACAGGAGAGTTTATCTGTGCTAGAAAGAGGTTTTATAGCCCTGAAATTATGTGACTTTTTTATTTCTCCATGATAATTTCAAGTCTAAATACTCTGTAAATAAGGGATCCCTTGTAAATAAGTTTAAGGAGTGGGTAGTGATTCTGCAGGTGTCTGAGAGGAAATTGTGCCTAAGCAGGAAAGGGAGGTTATTCCCTGTCAGATAATTTGGATCCTGGTGTGGTTTCTGAATCCAGGCAGTCAAATCAGGCAGTGAAATCAGGCAATCATTTCAGCAACATGAAATGCAGTGAGACAGGACAACAATCTTAGCAATGCTGAAACCAGTTCCTTCCCCACAGGAAGGCAAGCATGTACCTTTCAAAGAGTGTAAAATTTAAAGTGGAAACCCATCACCAGCCTTGAACAGGGGTCTCAGATGATCCCACAGCATCACCCTGTCCAACTGCTCAACACATATGGATCTCCATAGCTTGAAGGCCACGTTTTCAATGTCTGAGACTGGCAGAAAGGTGACCAAGTGCCCCGTCTGCTCCCCCACTGCAGCCTTCCTCTTCACATGCCTTTCACTGCGCTTCTCTGTTTTGAAATTACTATTTTCTCTTCTGGTATCTTTCACCTGTTACAAAGGTTTAACTGCTTAAACTTTTGCAGAGCAGCTATTCCACAAATGGTGCTCTGCCGAGTGGGAAGTGGGAGCTCTGCCCTGCCCTGGTGCTCCTTCCCACTGCACCTGCTTTGGGTCCTGGCTGCACACCAGTGGTTTCCTGGCAGTGCACCTGGCTGCATCTGTCATCCCACAAGCCCTGAGAATCATCCAATTTTTGTGGTTTCTGAATGCTGTTACAGTTAATTCTCTACCTTCCGTAACATCTCCTTGTCCCTTAGTTTAATGGACTAAATTTAAGTGCCAAGAACCCAGCTGGGTGAACAGAGCAGGACTGAGACTGAATGGAGAAAATCCTGGGAGCTATTGATCCAGTTGGTTTCTCAACATATTCTACCATAGCCCAGGCTTTTAACACCACCCAGGAACACAAGGCCTGACTAATGGGCACTGAAATTCAGCACTGAAGTTTTGAAAAGGTTTATTTAAATGAATTTTCCTTGGCATTTTCTTTACAAGTTATAAAAAGCCTCTTTCTTGCTTCAGTAGTTATACTGCGTATATTCTCTTGGACTTTCATACTCATTCTCTCTTGTTTGGAAGCCAAACACATTTATCTCCAGCTTTCATCTACTTCAAAAAGGGTATTTGTTTGCTGCTGTTATGTCTGTGGTACATATCAAACCCGTGCAGGCTTATCAAGTGTTAACAGTGTTTATCTCTAAATTTTGCAGTTGTTTTCAGATACATTGAAATGTGTTTTTCTCATGTTCAGCCATATTTCATTAAGAGAATGCTATGGCTTTTATAATCTTTGAGTGCTAGTTTTAAGATAGATGCATACGAATATCTGTCACATTTAATTGTCTCCTCCATCAAATTCAGTAAGTGGCCTATTAAGAGCAAAATGACTGGTTCATACACTCATTAGAAAAGAGAGATTTCATGGTACTACAAAGAGGAAATGAAATTTTTATTTCGGACTCTACGAGAAAGAAAAGAGAAATCACAATGCTTAAAGAGGAATGTTTAATCTCTTGTATGAGCTAAAAGAATCCAGAAGATTCGCTTTATGCTGTTGGTAGGAGTTAGAGATCCTTTGATCACTGGTTCAAACCCAACTCTGTACAAGGAGAATGAAAGTTATAATTAAATAACTAATAACTAATTGCTGGCCTATATAAACGAGTTGTTTTCAGCCTAGTTTTCAATGCACAGGCCAAAAAAATCCACTTGGGCTCACTCCTCACGGCACAAACCAGGCATGATTTTGCACTGTGATTACTGATTGGAAACGGTTGAACTCTGTGACAAGGTACCGGAGTAATTTTTCCTTTTGCTGTGTAGTCAAGGACAGCATTATATTCCCTGTCTGGACTTGACCTTGAGCAGCAGGGATGGCTGGCTGGCTTTCTCTCCACTCAGGAGCAGTTCTGTGATGGATTTCTGCGCACCAGGAACAACCCACTGGTGCCACAGGGGCCCTGGTCATGTTGCCACGGATCCTGAAGTCCCTTTTGCTCACAGATGCTGAATTTCCTGCCCCTGTGGAGCTGCCTGGTGGTGGCTGTCTCTGGAGCCCAGGTCAGAGGCTTTGTGGCACCAGCCCTTCTTCTCCTCCTCTCCTTGCAGAGCCATTCCTCTGGTTCCACACTTCCCACCTCCTCTGGAATTTAAGGTCTGAACCACACTGTACTTCAGTGGCTGGGTCTTTTTTCTCCCAGCACTTGCTCTGCCTCCCCTCAGAATCTGTCCATGAACATGAAAAAAGAGGAGGTAATGCCCATTTAATGGATAATGTCCATTTTATACAAGTCATAACTAAAGTTATAAGTATTTTCCACTCCAGGTAACCTCAGCTTCCTCCCACACCTTCTTATGACTAACTCCAAAGAAGAACAGGTGGATTATCACTTTATTATTTTTATAATCTGATGCTTTTCCAGGATGCTGAGTTTTTCTATTGTTCCCTTGCACTACGCTTCCTCTTCTGCTTTCCTTCCCTCTGGCATACTTCTGGGAATACCCTGGGCTCCTACAAACTCTTGTCTTGCCCCTGCCAAATGGGATTCAGTTCAAGGACAGAGGAGGGACCTGATCTGACAGCTAAAATAATGGCTTGAGAGGAGAGGCATGGTGAGATGTGCAGTTCTGGGTGTGTGTGTGGGGAAAATAGACACCTTTAGCTTTATTTATGGCAGTGATGCCCCTCCCTGCTACGTTTTCTTTCCTTTTAAGATCTTGAAAAGTTTAGATGCAAAACTTCCATTATTATATTCATGCTTTGTGGTTTTGTGCACTACATGGTGACACCTCCCCGCTATTTATCCCCATGCCACGAGCTGTCACAAAAATACAGCTAAAGATGGTCATTTGCACTCCCATCCTTCTTTTCTACTCCAGTTTTTTTCTCTTCCTCCTGATCTCTGTGGCCCAGTAATCCCCATCTGTCCTTCTGCCCAGTCTCCTGGCATCATACTGCAGGTTTTTCTGCAGGCAGATAAACTCACTTTACAATTTAGGCATCTGGGCTAACTGGATCATGCAGCAGTTCTGCTGCAGGAAACAGTGAATACAATTTTTCATCATCATCAACAGTAAAGTGTGTTTTCAAGTACTGGATTTGCTGCTGTGCTTCGGAGTGGTGGATTTATAACCTTAGAAAATCAGGATCTGAGGATGTACATATATTATCTACGAGGAGCACAGCCATCTGTAGTAATAGGGAGATTTTTCTGCAGATAGCTCATAGTGTGAGTCTCATAAAGGTTTCATGTAACAAAGCTACGCCAGGCTTTAAAGACAGATCTCAATACAAGTCCTAATTTATATTTCACATTTAAATAAATGGCCAGATTTTCAGAAGTGTTAGTGGAAAAGTTTGCCTCTTTTGGGCTCATGAGCCGGGTTCAGAAGTGAGAATATGAAAGACGTGCACATTTCCTGGGAAGCAGAGCTTGCTTGTGAGAGCAGAGGGGCTGCAACAGGCAAGTACATCTGAGCTCCTTCCCATTTCCCTTTGCTGCTCCCTTGTGTAAAAAAACCCCCGTGTTTGGTTGGTGCACAGAAAAAGCAGGTAGAAAGGTTTAAGTTTTTAAGAAAACTGTTCTACCGTCTTCTCTACCATTTTTTAGAAAAACCCCCAACCAACCAAAACCAACAAAAACAACCAAAAAACCTAATAAAAACCCCACCAAAAACGTTCAAGCTGTCTGACATCTTTATTTTTTTTCTAAATACAGTTCTAACTGTCCAAAAGAAATCAAACTACAATGGTTTATATAGAAAACCTACCTGCTGCTTGCCCTGATAAAGCAATACCTATGTGCTTGCAGGTGTTCCACAATCTGCTTGGAAAATCTGTGAAAGAAGCATCACGTAACATATTTAGCTACTAAGAGGGAGAAATTGCTACATTATTTCATTTCTTTATTGTTAGATCATTTGATTATTTTGCAAGCCTTTCACCATATGTTGCTAATTGACGTACAACGGATGTGTGCTCTGTTGTCTTCATTAATTTGTAGAAACTAAATATTTTGTTTTCCACTTAAACTCGCTAAGATCCAGTCTGAAAAAAATCCATAATTAGGCTCATACTGTTTGTAGAGTGCAGCAAGGGCGTCCTGGCACTGTCAGCTGGGGAGGAGGAGAAAGGAGAAAAGAATGAACTGCGTGAGTGAAATCTGCAGGCAGAAGAGTTATTGGCACGAGCAATTACACTTTGCAGTGTCCCTCAGCTAACTGTGCTTTGGGAAAGGGAAAATCAAATAAACTGTTAATATACCTTCCTGTAATGAAGATCTGGAAACAAATCAGCCCAGCTCAGAGGAGGGCACAGGACTGGAGCTCTCGGGAGCCTCCATCCCCTTTGGCACTGGTTTGTGCCAGAAGGAGTTCACAAAACCTCATCCCAGCCAGCCCAGAATATCTTTCCCATGTGTGTTAATTCTGGTGACTATCTGGTGTTAATTTCCAGTGTTAATTCTGGTGACTGACTGGTGTTAATTTCCATTGTTAATTCTGATGACTGCTGTTAATTTCCATTGTTAATTCTGATGACTGCTGTTAATTTCCAGTGTTAATTCTGGTGACTGTTCTGGATGGCTCTGCCTGGTCCTGATGTGCTGGGGAGCAGAGATCCTAAACCAGGTAGGACTTCTCAGCCCCTCCAGAAGATTAATTGGAGTGAGGTTGAAGAGCCATGGTCTCTTTCCCACTCCTTTTGCCCACTCCTTGGAGCAGAGGGGAGGCTGGAATGTGCAGCATTGCCATGGAGCCTCAGGGAGCTGCTCTTTTCCTTCCCTTAAATCATGGTGATTTAATGGCTAGTTTAAAAGACCACAAGTCTGGGCTGCCAAACTGTTACCCAAACTTCACTTTTGCCCTCAGCACTCTGACTTTCTGCCACACATCTCTGGAAAACCTGAATCCATCCTCCATAAGAAATTCAATATTGCTATTATGTTTCAGGGCCTCATTAACGTGAGTAAAATCCTCTCGTGAAAGGCACCATAGAGCAATGGGATTTTATCTTTTCCCTTTCTAGCAGTCATTACTTCTCCATCCCTCTCGTTCAGTGGAATGAGCTTCATATTTATTTGGAACCTGAGAATTCAGATTTACTATGCAAAAACTCTGCAGAGCTGGAAGCCCACTTTTCTTCTAGGGGACCTTCAATGAATGCTTGCAGACACTCCACCATCTTCTCCAATACAAATTCTGGGTCGTGTCCAAAGTCCTTGTAAATTATCATCATCTTTTTATGTCTTAAGAGCAGGAAGTAATCAGTGGTCTAAAAAAAAAGGAGAAAATTGACCGCCTATCTCTCTGACTAGATATACATCCAGAAAAAGAACTGAACACAGCAAAGCAATAACAGAAGTTGATCAATCTTAGATGCTGTGGCACTCACAGATGTATCCTCCCAAAGATGAATTTTCTGTCACGAGTCCAAACCACTAAAGCATGAGGAATAGCAGTAGCAGATACTGCTGATTGTAAGAAGCAGGAGTCTCTGATAGTTATCTAAATATCTCATAAAAAATGATTATTTTCTGTCTCCAGGCTTGCCTTCCAGGTAGAAATGGAATATTGCCTCTAAACGTTATTAAGGAACAGATGGGTCTGCACTCCAGATCAGCTTTCCCTCCAATAGCAGCAAAGCTCTTCATCATTGAACATTTGCCTGAAACTCATGAATTACTACAAACCAGCTCTGCTCAGGACAGGGCTGTGTCAGTAGACCTCCAAGAAATAAAACAAAAAGCACCAAACTATGGTCCTGTAAAGCCACCCAGACAGATCTTTTGATTGTAGCTCGAAAATACAGTTTGAATTTGTGCTAATTTCTCTAAAGCAGAGTCAAATCAGCTCAAGTTTGTGGCAGCTGAAGGACATTGACTGACTTAGTGGCAGTAACATGCAAATAAAAGCAACAACTGTTGTAGCTGGCACTTTTGCAGAAGTTTCAGCTGTGGCTTCGCAGCATGACTGGCACATCTCTCAGATGGCAGAGAAGCCAGAGGCTGGTTTTCCTTGGCGTTGCCCACAGCTGGTGACGTGTGGCACGAGGAAGGAGCAGGGGGAACGGGCTCCTATCCTGGATCATGGGAGTTGTGCTGCTGCTGCCACACTGAAAGCAGTGCTGAGGCTCCCGTCAGCTGGGCTGAATCATCATTAACCAACCCCAAAATCAGACGAAAGGTGCAGGTTCTCTGAGTCCTTCTCAGTGTTTGTTGCCCAAAACCCCTCACTTTTGGCTTCAAAAATAACTAAAGTCCTCACAATGATACATGGCAAACAGTGTCCCCTGATAGATGGCTTTGTACCTGTTTTAGAGAGGACTAAGCACACTTAGTTCCTGTTCCAAAGGCTGTGGAGATTAATGGAGAAACTCCAGCTGGAATCAGTAGGTGTCACACCTTTTCCTCAGTGCATGGTGCTTCCATTAGCCCGTCCTAAATCTGCAAATTGCTGAATCAGGCTTTTGTCAATCTGGGTGATGCCTGCAGCTCCTCCATCACCAGACACAGCAGCTCGGTGCTCACATGCTCCTCTCAGAAGGTGAAGAGAACAGAATTTGGTCTGTTGCAACTTGCTGCATCTTTTGATGTTGTCCCCACCTGTACTGTAACATTTTTGTTTCGTTTCATGACAATTTCTGGGACTTTCTTTCCCATTCTCTGTGTAATCACCAGGTTTCTTTCTTCTGAGTATTGTACAGTAGAACACATTCAATTTACTGGTTTCTCACTGTCAGCAGTGCACCTCAGTTTCCAGAAGGAAACCCTACTGGATGTGTCAGTGGAGGGGAGAGCTTTTGATCTCTCAAGTTATCTGTGCTCTTAAAAAAAAACAACAACCTTTCTGAAATCAAAAGGGTACATTGTCCCCCATGCTCTGAAATTCAATTTTGAAATCAATGGGGCGATTGATTTAAAGTTCAAATTGAAAGCAAAGTCCTGAAACTGCTCAAAAGCCTGGCAGTATGTCAGCCCCAGCCATGATGTTTTAAGGGCCTCATTCATCCCATGGACATTTTGTGCTGGACAATCCATTACGATTTTTGCTGTTCTGTTCTTCTCATAAAACCATCAGGACTCTCTCCTTCTGTCTGTCTTTAAAAAAAAAAAAAAAAGTAAAAGAAAAATAAATCCAATTTTTCCAGTTAAGTCATTCTTTGGCTCTGGGAACACAGGAAGTAATTTCTCACTGTCAGCTGGGAAACCATGAAGTTTGACTGGGTCAAGCCCTTAATCCCTGTCCAGCATCACCGGTCACATTACCACCATTACAGCAGGGCTCTGTATAGGGACAGGACAGGGGGGATGATGCTAACACAGCCTTTCTCTACACACAGGTGGCCTCAGACAACTTTGCTTTTAGCTCTTAAACCCTAGGGCAAGATTACAGCTTTTCATCCCCAATACTTGGTAAGAAGAGGTTGGAAGAAAAAATACAATTTTCAAGTCCTAAGAGCAAACGTTACTCGCTGAAATACAGTGTCAGGTAAATAAATGAGTTGTACAGTCTGCAGCATAGACAAATAATGCTGAAAAGTTGCAAAAAAAAGAAACATTTTGACTTGCAGGGTCCATTTCAGGTCCTGTTATTTCTGTAGTTTCTTCGCCAGTAACTCGGATCCCACCAGCTGAGACTGACAGTGTTTTACACACCACAGATTTTAAATATCAAAATGACAGTTTCTCACATGTTGTTGTCCATCAGTATGAGCCATGATTGCTGTTTGGAGAAGATGTGATTGCCAACCTGTGGCTGGTGTGATTGCTCTCTGCAATCTGCTGTTCCTGAATGATTTTTTGGGGGAGTGTGGGGGAGGTAAGCGACTGGGCTGGAGTGCACTTCCCATATAAATGTTTCTGTCCTGGTTTCTCACTGTAGTGCTTATGCAATTACAGTGTGTTCTGTGTGCATTTTGAGTTATTGGTCTCTTTTAAATATTTTTATAGCCATTTTATACCCACTGGCTAATCTGATGGCTGTTAAGATCCTGTAAGTTTTCTATAGGCAAACAGGGAGAGTAGACAACTAATAATCCCATTGAGATAAGGTTTACCAGTGGTCAGGAATATTTTCCCTGAGATGTTTAGCTCTTCTGAGAAACAGACATTAAAAATCCTTTTGTACTTGATAAAAAAAGTGATATTAAAAGGGAATTCACACAGCAGCTGTGATTTAAGACAGTTGCACGGAGCTCCATTGGTTCCACTGTGCACAGACCTATTTGTTTCCAGACATTGTCTTGGATATAGAGTATATATGCAAACTTTGTTCCACCCTCTGACATAACCATATATCTGCAGTGAAAAGCCTGGCTGTAATTGCTGGAAGAACACAGAAGTTATTGGCTCTTTAGTCTGCCTAGTCCAGAGGAAAATGATCCTGGGGAAAATTCTTCTAAACCTTATTAGTGGCAGTTGACTTATGACCTATATCACAGTAATTTTTACTTGATATGAATAAAATCAATTGTGTTTCTCTGCAGTGTAACTATCCACTTTCACATTATTTGCATATCTAATCTGGTTTTGGATTGAATTTAGCTTTTGTCCTCAGTGATATTTCATTTTGGTTAGTGCCGCTATGGATCACGCTGTGCTTTCTTTTATTTTGTATCAACTTTTAATTTGTCACCTTTCAGATCAATTGATTGTGACTTCATTAAGTGAGAGGGCAAATATTAGTAACAGATGAATTTTTTCCTATCCCCCTGACTTTGTCTCTCTTGGAGTTTCTCTTGCCTCCACGTTACGTGGTCTGTTCTGTTCCTGCCTCCGTTTAAGCAGGAGCCTCTCCACACTGCTAATTGCTTTT
Source organism: Falcunculus frontatus (assembly GCA_013398115.1). NCBI lineage: Eukaryota > Metazoa > Chordata > Aves > Passeriformes > Falcunculus > Falcunculus frontatus. The sequence goes on along the minus strand of VZRV01004347.1, from coordinate 1,512,891 downwards.
ATTATTAATCACATCTGCACATTGTGTTTCCTCTCAGACAGGGTGAACAAGTTCATAAAACTGTGCAGGGGAGAGCAGGAAAGAGATGTTGTGGAGCTGGCATTAATGAAGAATCTCATAGGCCGGTGGTTCCAATTCAAGCTACAATGTCACAGCTGAAACAATGTCAAGACCCATTTCACAACCTATTACAAAAGAAAAACCACACAACAACAAAAGCTCATAACCTTTCGGATGTTGCCCTGAGACCCATTCACACTGACAGGTTCTGCAGGATATTGGATGTTCTCATCTCACTGAGCAGAAATCATTTGGTGTTTCGCTGGGAGGGTTGGGCTTCTTGGAAGTCGAGTCCCTTCCTGCTGCTGCAAAAACAATTTGAAGAGAAGGTCCAGAGTGTTGGGTAAATGCCAGGCAAACAGGATGAAAAAAGCAGAAGGAAATATAAAGCTTACTGCATCCAAGAAGTAAATCTGAGACCATGCCAGGAAAAGAATGTCAATACACATGTATGGAAAGGAACGTGTGCTATGTTTTATAGCAATTTAGAGTGATCATTTACCAGATGTTTTGGTTTACCACTGAAAAATAATAGATATATGAATAGCAAAGACCTTCCTCTTTCAAGAGAGTGAAAAAGAATGTTAATTGCATTGAATTTATCACACTTTTTGTCCATTTGGTGGCAGATCACATGTCCAAGAAGGTAACAGGCAGGGCTGCAGTGCCACCAGTTGCTTTTCTGTGCACATTCACATATTGATTAATGTCCATCTTGATTTATTTTCAGAGGGCATAAGCAATGTCCCATAGCAGGCACACACTTGCACTAAGTAACTGTTGATTCGTTTTGGACGTATGATCAAAACCATTCAGAAGCTTCAAAGCACTTTCTGTCTCCTTTCTACACTTCCCCCCCCCCCCCCCCATTTTGTCCTTGGGGGGAAAAAAAAACCAACAAAGACATGCAAATGCAATCACACTAGCCTCAGACGATGAATATTAAAACTTTGATAGGCTCAGCTTTTTTCTGCTCGATGTCGATGTATGTTTGTTGCCATGGGTATGTGTGGGCAATGTGTAGGTGGCTTTTTAAATGTTTTGCAGCTCATCAAAAAGTTTATTTCTTGGAAGCCAACAATGAGCATTGTGCTTGTCCATGTGATATTTACTCTTATATCTTATGTTGTGCACTAATTAAACTGATGTAAAAGTGGACAGGTTGACACTGTAAAAGTTAATGGCCCACTACTTTAGAAGTCCTGATGGTTTCAGGGTCATATTTGTAGCATTAATTTTGAATGTCAGGCTGTTTGAACCCTGCTGGGTGCACTGTTCAGGCATATATCAAAGCAGCATCTTCCCTGTGAATTTAGTGCTAGAATATTTCCCTCTCGTCTACAGAGAAAATCCACCACATAAAGCAGGGTAAGATAGGACAGAGTTAATTCTTGAGATGCTCCCTATGACTCCGATGTTCTGAATTAAAATCAGTATCTGTGCAGTGTTAATGCTGTAATTAAATTTCATTAGATTTAAAGCTCAACCTTTTCATGGTGAGGTAAAGAACTTTCCTATATTGTTTTACTGATCATTGCAGTAAATTGCTTGAGAAAGTAGGGCTTGGAGGCCGAGATCCTCAATAGGATACTGAGACCTGAAAGGATCTCTGGCAGAATTCAAAGGTTTGAGATCAAGACTGCCACTCCACATCCTCCTCCTTCCTCAGGTGCACAGGAGGAGAGGACACAGAGCTGTGTCTCCTCTCAGTATGAGCGTGAATGTGCCCTGGAGTCCCACTCGTGCAATCCAATTACTCTGACTGTGACCCACGTCCTCAAGAAGAGCCTTGTCTGGTTGGACTGATGGAATGGTCTCTTGAGGGCCTGGAGTGCATTTCAGCATCCACCACCAGCTGAGACACCCTGAAATCCTGGAGCATTAGTGCAAGGCTGCACACAAGCCAACCTGCTCTTGTTACTGGCAGCCTCTGACCTAACACAGGGCTCAGTGGATTCCTGAGGGCTCCCAAAAGCCAGGCTTTGTGTTTGTGTTGCCATGCCTGTATCCTGTCGTCTCTCCTGTGCTTAGCTGACTGTTTAGACCCTCACTGAACCAGCTTTGTGCCGACACCAACTGTCTCACTGGCTATTAGCCTGTCTCTAACCTCTGTGTTTACCGGGAAAATTATTGAGAGAAAGGTAACAAGGCAATCTGGGCATCATCTGACAGGTTCTGATTGCCCACAGCTCTCTGGGCAAGGCCGGCGTCACCCAGGCAGGGAGCAGAGGTGAGGAGTCCGTGCTGATTCAATTATCACCACTCTGAACTGCCCTCAAAGGCTTGAGGTAACTCGCAGATCAGAAAGAAAGATGAACTCGTAACCAGCCAAGTCCAAAGGCTTCCGAAGTCAATAGAAACCTTTTCATGGAATTCACTGAGTTGTGGATCAGGGCCATCAGCAGAGCTCTGACAAATGGGCAGACAGAGACACTGAGGATTCCCACCCCTCCACGTACTAAACAGAGATGGAAGTGGGGAACTTAACACAGAATCATCTCACCTGTGCAGCATGTGCTGTATTTCTAACTAAAAAACAGGTCTATATTCTGTATATGCTCTGTTGGCCTCATAAACCAAATCCTGCAGCTGTTTGCCATGCACTCTCTAATATCCTACTGTACTTTGTAGGTGAATTCTCAGAAAAAAATATTGTGCTTGCAATTAATCAATCGTGCTGTGTTGTAATTAAATGACTATATCAAAGAGGAAGAAATTAAAACTGGATCCCTTAAAACAACTGCTCAGTGACATAATTACAGCATACCCTATGAGCAAATTAGCTTCTGCCTATGTGAGATCTGACAAACTAATAAACACCTTGCTGTGTAAATTGAGACCAGGTATATTTTCAGACTCTTAATCACTGAAGCTTACCAAAGAGTGAAATGGCAAATCATTATTTTGGTTTTTTTCTCCTTTCTGAGTGTAACGCTCATTCACTGCTGATCTTAATTCTTCATATATCTTTGGAAAGTTTATTCCATTTGTCTTTCTAACATTATCTATTCTTTCTTCCTGCCATTATGCTGTTTGTCATAGAAGGAAATATCTAGTTCATTTATTCACTGCTTTTTGGTGAGTAGAATTCATCAATAGGGAAACCAACATTTGGGAATGGTGATGGTTGTGAACCTCCTGGCCCATATAACTCCCTTATCATGCTGTTTAGAAAAGAAAATGAAAAATTCTGTGAGTGCACGAGAAATCTTTTTGATTAAGAATATGCACAAAGCCAAGAATGTTCAACAGGTAACTTCAGAATCTTTTCTTAATATAATCTCAAAGATCTTAATATATGTGAAACATTCTACTAGATGAAAAAAAGTCAATAAAACGATGAAAAGTAATTATGCTGAGAAGTGTAGGCAAAAAGAAAATCAGAGTTCAACAGATCGTTTTAATTTACTGTCACCAGAGACATAAAGTTAACAAATGAGAAGATACCATATTCATGTTGAAGTGTGCAGTAAATATGACAGAGCATCACAAGAAATGTTCTGATATGATTCACTTAAAGCTTGTTCAAATTAATATACTACTTGTTGAAAATGTGTAGGAGCTGTTAAGTTTATTTTAAGGAAATATATTGACTTTAAGGAAGGAACAGTCGCTGTGACAGACATTAAAATCCTCAAGTGAATTAAGGAACATTATACTGAGTGTATAGCAAATGAAGGCATGATATCTCTGGAAGGATTTTACAGTGTGAGAGATCTTTAATGAGGCATTTGAACTGCATGGAAGAATGGCTCTCATAGCCTTTGGAACATGACTACAAAGAAGATATTGATCTGTAGATGTTATCCGATTGTATTCCAGATTAAAAGACGACAAAATCTTCAGGAGGTAACTGAGAAGATTAACCTGTCAAGGAGATACCCCATAATGAGATTATCCCAACGTGAGACTCTTCACAAAGGGGAGGGATTATTAAGAGGGAGAGCCAGTGTTTAAAGGGATTTTTAGAGCGAGCTGGTTTGTGTGTGTGTGTGTGTGTGCACATGGGTGTGTGTGTACAGGCTTCAGTCTGACAGTAGGGCAGAAACACACTGAGAGAAAATACTGATCTGTGTTCCAGGACACACAGAGATGAAGCTCTGAGAGCCCTTCTCTTTCTAAGGCTCATTACAGAGCCCACTATTCCCTCTCCCCATGACCCCAAGCTCCACCATCGCTGTATTAAGCAAACTACATTTTACAACCCCGGAGAGCGTTTCTAAGAAATAATCAGCTCTGTGCTTCTGTGAGTAGCTGCAGGGGCTACAGGTCAGTAGACTACAATTACCCCTCATAGTTGACTACACTTCCAGATTTATAGGAACTAAATGGTACTTTTAATACATTCTTAGGTATATCTATACAGTATATCTATATCCACGCACATATCAGTCATTTTCTAGGGGTGGTTGGTGAGCCTGTCCCCTTGTCTACTGATCTATCAGAATATTTAGGTTGTTTGTGATTTGTATTTACTGCACATGCAGATTTTGCTCTGATCTGGCAAATTTCTTAGCAGGTGTTTACAGCGTATTAAATTTAAGAAATTTTCAGACTGCTATTAGAATGGCTTCTACCTCATTCCGGGCAGGAACAACTATACCCAGCTAGTTGCATTTTAATGGTTGCCATTAAAAAGTTATCAATCACTAAATTCAGACCAAATGTTGCCTTCTGCATTATGGTTTAGCACCATAAAAGTTTCTTAATAAAGGCTGATGAACTGATTAGGTAAGAGCATTTTTCTGGTGTGTTGGGGCATTTTGTTACCTGGACTCACCTCTTTCTAAGCATGAGTTTATGATATAGATCCCTTGGCTTTCCTGAAGTCTGTGTGCTGTGGGAGCTGTTCAAATGTTTGTTGTTGAAACAGCACGAAGGTGCTAGAGGAAGTCTGTTTTAACAACCAGGGCATGTCAAGGAACTTCCATCAAGGATGAATCAGTTCTCTGTGCTGATTTCCTGCACTGTAATGAAGCAATATAGTGCTGAGTTAACTTTGAAGCTGGAATGATTACAACTCTGTATCTGCCCTCTTGTTCCCGACCATCATTTATACTCTCAAGGCCGAAGTCTATAATTCACACACTGAATGATCTTGAGCTGCCTGGGGAGTCCTGACTGCTCATAGATAGGCAGTGCTTCCAAAGACACTCCTGCAAAGCTGGACCTGGAGCAAATCCAGGAGACTTTATTAATTGATTCTCTCTTTTAGAAAGATTACTACCTATCTTTGTTCCAGTTTTCCCCTGTGAAAACTCTCTATTTCTGCTGGAAGAAGCTCAGAAGGCCAGACCTGATAGCACCAAAGAATAAAGATGCTCAAGCTTAGCTCTGTGGCTGCAAAAAAAGGCCTGTCAATCTCAAGAGCTACCTGAGATATTGGATGAGCTCACAAGATATCAGGCCCTTCTAGTGCAGATCTCTTCAGCAGCATGGGGAGGTCAACCTGCTGTGGCATCTTGACAAATGCACAGCTAGTGCAACAAGAAAATTCCTCTCAAATTACCTTTAAAATACTCCATTTGAAAGTCTGCTCAGCTTCAGAGCATGGCTTGTGTCATGTCTTGCTTTCTTTCATTTAATTCATCACAGCACTGATAACCCTCCCTTTCCCTCCCTCCCTGAAAACAAGGGAAAGCAAACCCTTCCCTAAATATTTGGTACTCCTATTGAGGATTTTTTTGGGTTTGTTTTCTCTAATAACGAGGTGCAGTGCTGTCCTTCCCCTTTGCTGTGTGCAGGTGGAATTCAGGGCTGCCCACAGAACATCCCTGGGGCTGTGCAGCTGAACCCAGAGAGCACAGCCCCTCTCCCCCTGCGCTCCCCTGAGCCATGTGTGTGACATTGCTGAGCACGAGAGCAAATTAGCAGACAGAGGTGAAGTAGATGATAGAAATTATGCAAATTTAAAAGCCACACCACACGGAAGGTTAATGTACAAAGTCAGTGTACCTGGTAAGTGGGGAAAGCTGTTCATTTGGCTCCCGAAAAAGCTGCTGAGTGACAAGGAATAAGTCACCGGCAGCGTTTCAAAAGGGTGGCTGAGGCAATGGGATTGGTCCCATCAAGGATGATTTAGGGACTACTTTTCATATTACATGTGTAAACTTGGCAGCAGGTGTATTTTGAGAAGAGAATGAATTTATTAGCATCAGGGAAGAAGGGCAACAAATGTGATGGAGCAAAGCCAACAAATTAAAAATAATTTGACAAAATTAATTAGGCTTATGTGCAAGTAAATGGGTGATACACTTTTTAGAAGGGAAGTATTAGGTGATGCAGCAGGGGACAGAAAATAATTATAAGGTTGTACTCTTAGGAGACATCGATCATGGTGGAGGCTTAAAGATGATTTTAGGTGATAAATAGATATATAAGAGTAGAGAAAGTCCAGCAATAATTTCAAGAGCATATTGACTGAAACATGTGAAATGTAAAAGGTGAAAAGGAAAGTTGGTTGATGCTCATTTATTAGTATTGATTTGCATTATGGTAGTGACTTTGTATCCCAGCCAAGTTCAGGATCCCATTCTGCTCGGCACTGGCTCAACACACTGTAAGAGGTATTTTATAATCTAAATAGACTGCAGAACAAAAAAAGATAGAAAAGAATTATAATCCCAAATGACAGACAGAGAACTGAGGCAGAGAGATGGTAAAGCTTGAGCTGTTTGGAAAATGTGACCTTTTAATTAAAAATACAGCTGAAAATGAAAAATATTTAAATTTTGACACAACTCTCACGGGAAATTTTGAGCTGCAGCTAAAAACCTCAGTGTTTTGGGTAACAACAAAAAACAACGAAAATATTCCTGCATGTCTTTTCCTTTTCTGCCCTCACAAGAAAAGCTTTTTCAAAGGAAGTGGAAGAATGAATTAATTAATATGCACATTAGTTCTCTGCAAACCAAGCTTCCAATTTAAAGAAGCGCTAATTTGAAAGAAAAATTTTAACCATTTTATATTGAGTGCTTTGATGCCTACCCAACAGGAGACACACGGAGCACCTGAGCACAACTCTGTTCCATGCTACTACAACCACAAGAGAATCCTTCTTAGAGACAGGGAAGGAGCAGCTTAGGAACACAGGACTTCTCTACTACAGGAGGTAGGGAGCTGTTACGGATTTTTCTCTGCCCTAGTTGCTACTTTCTAAAGCCCCATGAACATTTAAGTTCATGGTGGCTTACTCCACGTTTAATAGTGTAAGAACTCATCCTCTACTCAGTGTGCCCTTTAAACATCTGTGAGAGGAGTGAGGAGCTGTAAATTCATCCCTTGCTTTGCTGTGCACTGGTTTCTTGGGGCAGACAAGCCCACAGAACATCACAGTTATTTTAGCATTATGGGGAAATAGGATAGACACCATTAACATTTTATGAACAGTTTTGGTCCTTGAAATAAATATAAGACTCTCAGCAGAGATTGAAGCGGTAGGGCTGTAGCAACAACAAAAAAAATAAGGGTTCAAAGGTTCGTGGGATGTAAGTCAAAAGGAAAGATTAGCTAGTCATAGGGGATTATCTGAGGAAAGAGGTAGATAAACTCCTGACAAAGGTGACAGATTCATGCCAATAAGTTATCTGTGTTGCTGAATAATTCAAGAGAAAGAGAGCAGGGATTGAAGCTGAGGGAAATGCTCGTGCAAAAAGGGTTTCAGAACGGTCTCATATAAAAACTTTAGCTGCCCAAAGTCATCAGCAGAACTGAGAGTTAGAAAGGGATGCTACACAAAGGAAAAAGAGAGATCAATTTTTTTTTTCTTAATAGCTTTTATAAGGAACAATTTAAAACCAGCTGGGGATTTCCTCAAAAATCAACTTTAAAATTTTCCTGGTTATATGAGGAAGGGAACCCATAAGTCAGCACTGGGTATTTCAGGCAGAACCCAGCCGTTATTTCTTCTCTATTGTGTCTTAGATATTAATTATTTTATTGCATCCTACTGCAGTGACCTTTTCCTTCTTGCAAGCTTTTCATCAATGAGAAAATACTGCAGGAAATATTTTGCTTCCCTTTTTCAGATACAGCATTCTATTCTGGAAAAAATCTATCCATCTAAGGGATATTATTTTTATGAGGGGATATATCAAAAAAGCAAAATCAGTGGAACTGCTGGCTGAATTACTCCTTTGCCTTCCCAGATGTTTTAGTAACATCTATCAGTGTCTGTCAAATATTAATAATACTTCAGAGGAAAAAACTTTACATCGCAGCTCCCCTTCAATAAAGTTTTGACTTTCAGTAAATAGCTTATAAACCTGAGAAACTCAGTGTGTGACAGGGTTCTGTCTCTGGAAGCAGAGAAATCCTCATTTTTAAGGATTTAGGATATGACAAGAAAACTATACCTAGAATAAACTGATTTCTGCTTCTTCACTTCCTCCCCCACCCCCCCAACATTTAAATGTCTGTTTTTAAAAAAAAAAAAGCAAAAATGACTTAAAATTTGAAGAACTAAAATGAACTGGAGCATACATTAGTTGAGGGCCCTATTTTTGATTGTAGATGTTAACACCTTCCATGAATCACCAGAACAAGGCATTGTCCCCTTCCAGTCATAAGCATGGTCAGGATTTCCAAGGACATCAATATGCCACTTAAAGATGACAGGAAATACAATGAGGTCCACGAGTGGAGGGAACAAAACTCTCTTGGGAACAGTATCCAGTGCCTGTTTAAATATTTAAGTAGCTAAAGATGCAAGCTGAGTCTGGAGGAGGTTTCCAAAAGACTTCTAACGAAAAAAAAAAGATAAAAATGGCAGCAGAAGCAGCCACTGCAGCACTGCCAGGCCTGCCCTGTACCCCTGCATGTGAGGAGCAGCAATCTGCTGGCTGTGAATCCCTGTTCCAACACCCCAACACTCCGGGTGCTAACGTGACACTGGGAATGTGTCTTGGGAGAGGAAGGAAGTGAGGGGCTGGTGCTTTGTATTCACAAGGACTTGCTGTACTTTCTCCTCAAACCTTACCACTTGTTACAGGGAACTAAATAATGCCCCTTCCCTCTCTGCACACATTCCCTACAGTAAGGTGTGGGAAACACTGCAAATCATCTGTGTCAGAACTCACTCTCAGTGTAACAAATAAATAATACATATTTACACCCACGCACTCATCCCCCTGTGTATCGAGCAGAGGAACATGAGGGATAGCAGCACGCATGGGACCAGAGAGAAAATGGTAACCAGAATATATTCCTCTGCCTGTGCTGATGGTTTTGGTGCAATAAATCATCCTGAAACGACCCTCTGTAGTCAAAATGATGTTTCATGGATTCCAGACAAGAAGTCAAGAGCTCACCAGAGGATGATATTATGGAACAAAAACAAAACACCGTCTCCTTGAAGAAATCTCCTCCATCTGCACGAGCATTTTCTGTCGGCTTTTCCCTGGAAAAGAGGGAACTGGCACAGCCCAAAGGATTTGGATGGCTCAAGGCCTTGGAGGATGTAATGATGTGCAAAGCGAATTTCACACACACACACACACACACACATATCTGTCAGCTGTACAGAGTGCACTAAGCCACAGCCAGTCACTGGAATTCCTATTTTATATGGCAAAACAACACGGAAAAAACTCTGCTGCTCCAAAAAATGGAAAAATCAGCAGGAAAGGCCAATCACAAGTGGAGCATTATAAGTTCCATAGTGTGCTACAGCCAATTTGTGAAACAGCTTGTTTATTTTTATCATCATACCATTAACCTGGCTACAGCCGACAGGCATAACAAGGATTATGAGTTCTTTATTTTGATTTGAAAAGATGTTTGGCATTCAGTCAATAGTTTCCTATCCCATTCTCTGGATATTTCCAATTTCTATCCTCACTAAAAAAATATGAATATACATGTAAATATACATATAGCAGAGGAGCAGATTATTCAGTCTTCATGAATAGAGAAAAGTAATGCACATTATATTATAGTAAAAGTCTGAGCTCCTGCTAGCTGCAGGTCATTGCAATACTAGGTACATATATAATAAATCAAAAGGACAATAATTTATTCTTAGCCACAGAAGACAGCTCAAAATGGTTTCTTCACAGTTTTGAAACATACCTAAATGAAAAATCTGCAGCAAGATTGTCCCTTCATATGCATCCTTCAACAAAACTGAATGTAAAAAAGAGCACCTGAAAAGACTGTTTCAAGCCAATGTAAAATCACGTGGTGCTGTCAGTGAGGAATTCATGGCACAGCACCAAACACACGTCCCAGCTGACATGAAGGGAGTAATGGAAATCTTTTGGGATCCATGTGCAGCACAAAAATGCATTAAGGGTATCATTTAGACCCCTGAGATGTACAATGACCTTGTAATTACTGGCTTCACTCTCCAGTGACTTCTCATCAGGTCCAGGACTGATACTTAAATTCCCGAGCCTTCTCTTTTGGCTTTAACTCTGCAGAAAATTTTATTGTGCTCAGCTACTCCAAATTTTTTTTAGAAAAAATGAACACAGCTGTATTCACAGCAAGTTGAAGTTTTTCTTCAATATTTCTCCTGCAACTCGTTTCTAAGTGATAACCAAGCACACAACCATGTAAGGAAGCTCCTTGACTTTTTTGTGCTTCTCCTGTGCTCTACAGAAACCTTTCAGTCTTTTCTGTTTCAGGAGATAGACTTACCCAAGCATCAGCTTTTTGCTAGATGTTGTCTCTAATCACATCACATTCATAGCAGAAAACTGGGCTGGGTGTTGACAAAATTCAGCTCAGAGATTGGGCTATGCCAGCAAGGAATAAATGAAGCTAAAGTATTTGGGAATTCTATTGCATCCTTTAAGGATGTCTTCCCTGCTGATGTTCAGAAAGAAGATATTTCTGTAATTATTTCACCAGTATTTATGATTGCAGCATTGTCTCCCAGAGAACCTCCAGAGCAACGTTCTCAGATCAGCCTCTTCCACCCAGAAGCTGCAGATTAATCTATAGGATGCAATCTTCAGCCCAAACAATTCACAATGAAAGCAGAAAGATGATCCCATTTGAGTTGCACAGCTGCAATACGCTTGGTTATTAAATACTAAATATGGTTTTCATGGGGCTTGGGTTGACTTCTGAATATTTTGATAAATGCTGGAATTTGCTTGACTAGGGATGGAAAATCACACAGTTTTTAGCTAAAACCTGATTCCCTAAATCCTCTATGAACCATCTCCTTTTGCTGTTACCACTTCATGCAGCATGAAAATTGCACACATATGGAGATGACTGGCTCTGTAACTTAAAATGATTTCTTACCGAATCCTTCTCCTTTGTACAAATATGTATATCCTTCTTTTTCTTTTTTTTTTTTTGGCTTTGGGAATTGGGGCAACAGTGAGATTATTGGGAGTCACCAGATGGTGCTATTGTACATTGTCTGTCTGGTTCAGTTCATCTGGCTATCAAGGGAATCTCCTCAAGAAATGCAAAGCATCAGGTGTGGTGCAGTTCCTACCAAAATCTCCAGTAAACCTCGTCTCTTACCTGAACTCCCCTGATGAAGAATTATGTTCACAGGTATGAAATCCATGAGACATTTTAGTTTCTGTGGAAAAAGAAACAAAATATTCTGCGAAACCAGGCCGTGTGCATCTGCATTCCTCACGTGAGTAATGGTCAATGCTATGAACTGGCCATTTATGCCACAGTTATGAATTGCCTAAAGAAAATTCAGAGTAAGAGAGAATGCCTGAAGGGAACGTACCTGGAGACAAATGCTCCAGTTCTCTGGTGGGGAATAAAAATATTTTTGCCTGCTAGCCCAGGATGGAGATAAAGATGTGATGTTTGGATGCTTTATAATACTTGGATAGTTCTGTCGACTGAACCAGCTGCGTACATATTGTAAAAGGCCTGAAAAATGTATCAGCCTGAATGTGTTTTCATGCTGCTCGTTTCGTGGCAAAGAGTAAGGAACAAGACAACCTGTCGTCTCTAACGGTGTTTTACTTGCTGACTAAGGTTAATGTATTTCTTGGTGTGGAAGAAATAGTTTGGGATAAATTCCCTACCAACTGGGAGAGCAAGGAGCTGAGCTCGAATGAACTCACTGCTGCTAAAACCCGTGAAACCACATGAACCCAGGCAAAATCCTGCTCAACAGTGGGTGTTGGGAGAAGCAGTCTCACCAGGCTCTTGTGTAACCACAGAACCGTAAAATAAGAGGTGTGCCAAGAAAAAAAATCTGGCATAAATATGTGACAGCATTGATTCCTTTAATCAATGCCCTCAGGATGTATTAGCACTCTGCCTCCTTGCTCCTCCGTGATTAATCAATAGAAACGCAGTTTCCAGTTAGGGCAAGTGTCACCAGCAGGCACAGCCAGACCTCCAGGGCTTTTTCCTCAGTGTACAAATCCGTTTTGTCTGTTCTTGTTATGAGGTTTATGGTCTGCAAGGGTTTTGCATAAAGCAGCAGCAGCAGGCAGTGCAAAGCCAGTTTGATTCTGCTGCGGGTTTGGAGGATGCTGCTGGGGAGGGATGGCAGAAGGGGATGGTGATTTTGGACACTGTCACATCAGCTCACAGGGAGCTGGCAGCTTACTCCAGCACTCCACTGGAACATTGATTCCCCAAACCCCAATATTTTAAATCTGTCCAATATCCCAGCAATATTAGGTCAGAACCGAAGGCTTTGGTTGAAGAATTACAATATTACACTTTGCCTCTCTTCTGTTTTTGCATTATCATCCAAGTAATGACACTGTGCAAAAGAGTTCACCGTGAGACAGAGCTTCTAGGGAGAAATTATGCTTTATTTTCTTAACCAGTTGGAAAAAGAGGTTATAAGAAGCCAGGATTCAGTTCCATTTTCTCTTCCATTTCAGCTCAAAGCTACAAAAAACCTGGATAAACTGCCATGTTAGCTGGCTGCATACCTGTACAAAGACACCTAGCTAAAGTTGCCTGAAAGTTACTGATCAACAGATCCCTCTCTATTCACCCTCTTTATTAAGCAGAAAATATTATTAATGTTTGCTTTTTCTGTGCTAGTGATCCAATATCCTGTCATGGTAGACTAGGGCTCTTAATTTATGTGCTGACGTCTTTTGAATAAAGTATAAAGCTGAAATGTTGTCTGCAGCTCTTCTTTGCAACTGTTTTTAAATGTTGAAACAGCATTCTGTCTACATTGGAATTCTGTTTCATTATTTTCTTCCTTAACTTGATTTGTGATTAAACCCATCTCTTCTCAGCTTTCCAGGCTTAAAAGCTATTTTTCAGGAAGCTTTTCAACAACTACTGTTTTTTCCTTTCAGGCTGATGGCTCCCTGGCAATATTATAACTACAAGCTTTGAAATGGTGTTAGATAGGTGAATAATGACATTTCCCAAAGAACATACAACCCGACTGCTTCCTTCAGAGACCAGCTTTTATCACTTTTTAGTCAATTTACTTATCTAGTAAACTCCATTAGATTTCCATATAAGTAGATATCCTGAGGACTTTTTTCTGCTGAATTTACTCGCTCCTTTTGCATCTGTTTTGACTGTTTTGACTTGAATCTAATCATAAGCAAATTTTATTTCTTCTTATTGAAGCTTGATTGTATATGATTATCTCTTAAGACACTTGGCATGTTTAATAACATTTGATTGCTATTACTTTATATCTCTGGCTTTCAGGGTTCAATAGACTGAAAGAGTTAATTGTTAATAATTATTATTAATAATTGCTTCCACTGAACCACCTTTCTTCTCCCAGGTGTGTCCCCTACCCGCTGGTTAGCAAACTCATCTGTATCCTTCATTTTGTTGTATCTCACTTAAATACTTAAATTTTGGTCTCAGACTGAGGCCAATCAGGGAAGCGCTGATTCCAGTAGCTGAGTCAGCATTCCCAAAATCTCCCTTCCTAAAATAAAGCAGTATTTTAGTTTGTGCATTCTGGTCTGAAGTTTTATTTTAATCCCTCTTTACTTAGAGGGAAGAATTACAAAAAAAGATTTAAAAAGCTTAAAACCCCCAATTTTTCCTTTGCCACTGCACAAAAAGTTCACATCTCTCTGGAGTAGGCTGGGTGCCAGGCACAGAGCCAATGCCTTGAGCTGATGTTTTATTATAGAATGCCCTTGCAACATCCTGGACGTGCTGGGCTCCAGGGAAGGGTGGGACAGAGGTGACAAACAGCTTGCTCCCATTGCTCCCAGAGCAGTTGGACCTCAGGAAGGCTGTTCCCATGTGCCACCCACCCGGGCCATTCCACGATCTGCACTCAAGACAATTTCACCAGAGCTTTCTAAGAGCTCTTGTTGCCTTGGTGCTATTGAATCTCTTCAAAACCTGCTGAAAAGTGGAAACCTGGCACCTCTCAGCATCTTATTATCTTTGCTGCATCCCCAAACTGTGATGCACAGAAGCTGTTTGCCCTAGGGCTGCAGCTGGATGGTGTCGCTACACCGGGTGTGGTACATGGGATTTAGGAGCTCGTGTTGGCCACTTTTTGGAACCAGACATTGGTCATTGTGAGGAATCCCTCAGAAAACAGGTTTGGCTTCCCCAGATTTAAACAGCTCTCAGAAGAAAATCTTTCTTTTATTCTCCAAATGAGGACAAAAATAGCTACTAAGAAAATATCTTTATTTCTACAGAATACTTCTAGTAGTACAGAATAATTCTTATTTATTTGGATTTTTTCCTTTCCTTACTGAGCTCTGTTCAGTGTCTAACACAAGAACAGCTGTACTGGCTCCATCCATCTCACCTGCATTGCCTGAGCTAGCAGCATCCTGACAGGAACACGGCTTCCCCTCGGCACGGCACAGTCCCTACCCTGCAGCTGCTCACACCCTCTGGTTTCCCCCTGTGCATCAGCTGCCTACATCAACTGCACTGATGGGAGGGACCTTTTTCCTGATTGAAAAGAAGGAAAAGAGCAAAATGATGGCCACCAGCAGAGTGAGGAGGGTCAGCCTACACACCTCCTGCTCTTCCATGGGGTGGGACTGCTGCCTGCAAGAGGCAGTCCCAAATTCCCTGAGATGACAACCTCTGCCCTCATCTCCTCTGCCATACAGGTACCACTACACCAACAGCCCCTCACCTCCCTTCCTTCTGCTCTGCCCCTTTGCCTTCTCAGGAATTCTTGTGTCATCTTTTAGGAATGCATTTACACTGGTGTCTCAGAGACCCACAGCAACAGTGGCCATAAACAGATGCCTAAGGAGGAGCAGGAACAAGGCATTCTCATGATCTTTCCCCTGAGTGCTTTTCCAGCTTCCAACTATTTGCAGCTCAGGGGATTTCCTGGTCTGATGTTGTTAACTGTAGTGTGAGGGGAAGAAAAGGTATTGTGGAGCTGACTGTGGCTTCTTTGATCTACTGGCTTGTCAGCGCTGGGTTCAGCTTAAAGTTGAACATGCCCAAAGCTGCTCTAATAAATGTCAGTGGCTTGCAGCTCCCAGGAGACCAAAGACCTGCTGCATGGCAGGCACGAGGCTATGCAGCACTAGTTTTTAATAAGGCATGGCCAGAAGGATTCCTTAGATTGACCAAAGTCCTATTATCAGTTAAAACAGGGAAAAATTAGGGAATTTAATACCTGGATGTGGGTCATTTTCCTAGCATTCCATCCCTCCTTCATTCCTGCATCGACAAAAGCAAATTTCCAACCCGCACCCTATCTCACAAGTAGCTGACAAGGGACCTCAGAATGAGAGTTAAGTGATGCCTCAGAGCCTCAGCATGACCCACTGCCCTGTTCCATCAATTCAAAAGAACCCATTTGTTTCACGTTGAGGCTAAGCTTAGTAATCACCCCAGATTGCCTCTTTCTTGGAGTACTGCACACATTAAAAGCTAAACCCAAGAGAGAGATTACAGAGGAGCATGAAGCAAGGTAACCTTCTAGCATCCCAAGGGAGAAAGCAAAAGGAACAGGTTTTTTCCTCATATTTACAAAGGCTTAATGAATTTTACATAAGCAAGATACAAAATTGAAGACAAACAATGAAATACAAAGAGATCTCAAGATACATGATGAACCAAGAATTCATGCATAATATACAGGATTTCAAAGGCATGTAAAGAAGCAGTGTAAGAATCAGATGTTTTTGGTGTATACAGAGTGGTTTGTTTGAGAGATATTCCTCCTTAAGGAGCCCAAACTTGAAGATGCATCAAGCTCAATGCAACTCCTGGACGCAGGAGGGTGGAAAGGATCCCCTGGTTCAGGCTGAGTGATAGTTTTAATCCAACCCGAGCATCTTGATTAAAACACCAGGTTATTTTCAGACCTAAAACACCCAAACAAAACAGCTTTCTGCTTATTAAAAGAACATTCAATTTTCAAATGTTAATTTTTCCACCCCTGCACCACAAGGACTTTTTTTTCTTAAGTCGTGTCTAGATCTGCAGAGACAAATTTCCTCTAAGGCTGCATAATATCAGACAGCTTTGTCACAAATGGTTTGATAGGTATAGAAAATTCCACGACAAAGGGACGCCCAGAAAATTTCCCAATGCAATTCCTGCTTTTCAAGACTGAGAAAATTTATCACTGAAGAGAATATCATTGTTCTGAGTGGGCAAATCTACCAATGATAAGGAGATGTATCCTAAAATCAATTTTTGAAGCCAAACATGTAAGACTAATCACTTTATTTCCATGCTTAACAGGTGCTGATACCAGAGGGAAAATACTAAATAGCGTATGACACCCTTGAGAAGCATGTAAGATGTTTATCTGCCTAAAAGCCATGACTGTTGCATAGAGAAAAGGTTGTGAACGTAAATGGGGAAGAAAGAGTTTAAGGATGGAGGGTGAAATCTTAATGCTGATGCAATGAGTGGCAACTCCAGTTCAGTGGGACAAGGATACCCCTGAGCTCACCCTTAGCCTGGCCCTGTTACAGAGCTGGGGCTGCCCAGCCTGTTCTCTGCAGTCAGGTCATAGAATCATGGAATCACAGCATGGTTTGGGCTGGAAGGGACCTTAAGGCGGGACTCCTTGCCCTAGACCAGGTTGCTTAGATGTGACTTTTCATATTCTGAGGGAGGTTTTGCTCAGGTCTCCTTTCCTGCAGCCGTGACCTCCTGTTAGGGCAGCCCTCTGGCTCCAACTCAGTTTCTAACCCAAGATCATGCAGATTTTGCTTTGCCCAGGCAAATACAATCATGATTCTGATGGAAGGGCTTTCCAACCACATTTTTATGATAATGAAATGTGAAATACAGAGCTGCACTGGACAGGGCAAAAAATAAAAGCAGCTGAAAATGACATGAAAGGGAGCAGTACCCCACTCTCTTAACACCTCCAGTGCAAGCAGCTATGCCCAAAGTCCAGAGGTTTAAGAGCTCTGGGCCGATGTGTCAGCTCAAGTCCTGTGCACGGAGATGTTCAAAGACACATTCTCCCTCTCTCTCTCAACTATTTTATTCCCCCTAAAATATACTTATGTATCTCCTGTTCCTCTGTGAAAAGATGAAAGATTAAGCTGGCTTGTGGCTGGGTAAGAATGGTGAAATCTTCTACCCATAAGTAAGCTGTATATTCATGGTAGAATATTTTAAATGACCCTCATATCATAAGAAGGGATTTAAAAAAAAAAATCCACAACTGTAAGATTTAAGAGCATATCTCTCACATTTGAATTTCCTAGCTGATATTTGGTTGGGCTTTAGAAACTGTCACACAATAAAGCCATTAAAATTCTGTGGTTAATTTATTCCTGCAGTATTAACTTTCCCATTACTCATGATGAATATCTTGAGTTTGGATATGTCTTAGAAGAACTTCTGACAGTGATAACTTGCTTTTTCTCCCATTTCCTGTGGAAATGTTGGGTTTTTTTTTAACGTATAAAAGAGTAACTTTTCTAATAAACTTGCACAGTGAATTTTAAATAATGACTTTGACTTAGCATAGTGGCTACCAAAATAGGGAATGATAAGGTCTTTTGTGCAGTTGTTTGGTTAATTATTCTGATTTGTATTTCTGGCAGAATTCAATATTACCGAGCCTTGGAAAATACAGATCCCATTGCCAAAACAAATTTTCTCACTCCTATATCCATTCATTTCCTAGACAATAGGTGAGGTCAGAAGGGAAACAAGGAGTCATTCCCATAATAAAGGCAAACAACTAATGAGCTGCCATGCATCATATTCTCCTTCCACGAAACTGTAATTGTTTCCAGAACACCTGTATTCAGGCCAGATACAATCATGTGTAGGAGGGAGAGCAAAGGAGCAGTGGTGTTAAAACAAGGAGGGAGAGGCACATGTGGGGAATGGGAACTGACAGCCCAGCCAGTGAAGAGCTGCTGAATTAAGCCGTGTCTCAGCTTTGGTTTTGCACAATAACGGAGGAAGCTCCCGGGTCCCCCAGGAAGGCCACAGGTTCCTTCAACAGACTGAAGGGCCAGTGCCTGAGGCATTTAGCAGTTTACAGCTCTGGGTTTGACCATCTTTATGATCAGGTCCCTTTTTGTCCTGTGCCTCAGTTTTCCTCCTGGAACACTGCAGGAATATTTTGCTGTACTCTTATGCTTTGGGGAGGACATGTATGCTGATGGCCTGTGAGATCACAGAATCACAGAATTAACTAGGTTGGAAAGGATCTTTGAGATCATTGAGTTCAACCTATGACCTAAAACCACCTTATCACTAAACCATGGCACTGAGTGTCACATGCAGTCTTTTTTTGAACACCTCCGGGGACAGTGACTTCACCACCTCCCTGGGCAGCTCATCCCAGTACCTTTGTATCACTGAGTAGAGGGTAAATAAAGAGGCAGAATTCAGCAGCCTGCCCATGGACAGGAGTGAGGGATTGCAAGTGACTGAATCACTGCAGCCTGTCACTAAACCACCGTACCTGGGAGTTTTGCAGTTGAGGTAAACTCACGGGACAAGCTCAATTGCTGTGATTCAGCTAAAAGGCACAAGTTCATAGCAGACATGGGATAATACCTGCACTAGTCCAGGAAACTCTTAGATGCTGGAAGTCAGCTGATGAGCAGGAGCTTCCACAAAGGGGCCCAGAGGGAGAAAGGGAATAAAACCAAACTTGTTTCCATGAAGCAGATGCTGTGGAGAACCCAACCCACCACATACCTAAGGCTCATTTCACTCCTTCCCCACCTTAGTTCAGATGAAGGTTGAATTAAGGAACAGTTTGCTTCTGGTTCCAGTAAGGATTAGAAATTTACCTGTACAGTACTGCAAATTGTTACTCTAGAATGATTTACAATAGCTCAGTTTTAGAAGTTCAACATAATTTTTTTTATGCTTAAAGGGCTCAGAGATGTAAAAACATTAAAACCATAAACAAGAATAGGTTTTATTCCTTTAAGAACTGAAAAAATGGATCCTGCATTCACAATAACAGGGATTGCTTTGATTATTATTAATAATTCCTGAACAGAAAAGGGTGTGATGGTCTCTTAAGGATTTCTTCTAAAATGTAAGATTCCATTTCGACTAATGAACTCCTTTTAGTCCTGTTCTGATAGTGGAACACACCCTATTTCTTTCCACCGATGTATCAGTTTGTTCTAGTTGCCTGTGACTTGCCTGTTAGCAAGTATGAAAACAAAAACCTTTTACTATCCCAGAGTTTGGGCTGGGATGTAGGAAAAGAGTAGACAAAGCATTCAGAAGTCCCACCGGTTTTAGAGAAAGCTGAACTAATGCCAAACTTTCTGTTGCCAATAAGTCCATCATGTAAGAAAGACTTGTAGGAGTTTGGGGTATTGTAGAGGCCTTGGGTTGGGTACATAACGAAAAGCTGTGGGCTCAAATTCAAACTACAACCCCCCCTCTTTTTGGTGTTTTTGTGAATCTTTCCCAAATAAACTTCAGCTGCACTAAGACTGGAAATCCATACCCGAACCTGTTCTGATAGAACTGCCAAGCAGAAAACCAGAGTACCTGGAAAGGCATTCCTCAACTCTCCATAAATCAGCTTTGTTGCAGACTTCTGAGTATCTATCCTCCAGAAAAAAACATTATTGCAGCCAATTGCTTTACTTGTTCCTGTTGGAGAACCTCAGGCAGGAATATGGGATTTCACTCCTCTATGGATTCCAGCTCGATCCAGGTGCATTTGTACTACAACTTCTTGTCCTACTGTCACACCCTCAGTTGTTGCCCAGGGCTAAAACCTTTTTCCAGGCTTAAAGAAAATGCAACATGGTTGCAGAAAAAGCAAAGAAAAAGCAGCCAGGATTGTAGATTGCCAGTACTATGGCAGGGGAAATAGTCCCTCTTTCTCACATCCAGGCTTCTCATGTGACCCACTTTAATGGGAAATTAAACTTCCCTTGTTCTGATAGATTCATAGCAGCTGATCCTCAGCTTTTACAAAATAGCCAGGGCAAATCTTCTGAAGGTCAAAAGGCATTTCTGGCAGCATAAAGTCACTCCCTCATCTGCTAATGGGTCTGTCTCTGAAAACTCCTTATGTGTTGCAGGCAATTACTACTGTTCACATTAGCCTCAGCTCAGCGTTGGCCCCTGTGGCCAGAGAACGTCATGGAGAGGGACTGAGCTGAAGTGTCAAGTTGCTCCACATTTTATAAGTGAAAATGATGGCATTTTGTGTCTAAAGACTGCAGAGCATGTTACATCCATCAGTTAACATGGTTTTGGATCAGAAAAGGTCTTGGCAGGAGCTTTCTTTGTCACAAACCTAGACCCTCAGCCACCGCCTAAGCTTACTGCACATTTTGCATCGGCTGGGAAGAGAAGCACAGCTCACCATAAAAAGGGAGGTCTGGACCCTCTCCTCTAACTACGCTTTAAACCCGAGGCTGTTATTTCTGTTACTGTTGCTTCATGGCGCCTCAACTTCATTTCATTTGTCAGCAAAGTTGCCTCAAGGTGGGGTTTAGAGAGAGAGACCACCCTCCATCACCTGCACTCTTACGTCCTGTCCAGGTTCCTCAGTGAAGTTTTGCAGAGTTTGAACCTCTTCCTGTCACCTAAGGCTAAGACAGAGTGAGGCACCAACTATTAATTTCTAACTAATAGCCTACCAGCTCCTCATTAGTATGCTAATTAGCAGAGAAGACTCTGCTCCTGACCCCAGAAGACACAGCTGGGCAGGGGCCGACCTGCAAGGGGTCAAACCCCTTCTCCTGGGCCTGATTGCAGCAGCTGCCCACCTCTCTGCTGGGGTGCCCAGTTAACCCCATAACCCCCAGCACCCAGGGCTGTGGTGTGCTGGAGTTCACCCCAGGTGAGCAGTGCCAAAAGGCCATTTTCCCAGCGTGGCCGGAGCCCGTGGGTGAGCGCTGAGGGTGGGTGCAGCCGCCCTCACGCTGAGGCGCCATGTTGTGCCAGGGCTTGGCAGCGGCCTGTGAAGGGTTAACCCCTCCAGGAATGGTTACTTAGCCCTCTAGAAATGGTTAATTACCCCTATAGGAATGGTTATCACCCCTCCAGGAATCATTAGTTGTCCTTTTACCGGATAAGTAAGAGCACCTGTGAGTAGAGACCAAAGCTGGAGGGACGGGCTGCAGCAGGAGGAAAAAGCTCTGTGGAACTGGAGGTAAAAGGTTGGTGAATTCATTTTTTTAAAATATTTTTTCTCTTTAATTGTTGCTGGAAGGTCACTGCTGTTTCTGGAGGTAAAGGGCTGTGGTATGTGGCTTCTTTTGGCTGGGAGAGCCCCTCAGAGAGGCAGGTCCTGCCCTGTGCCAGGCTGTGGTGCCCGGCCCCTCTGGATGAGGAAGGATGCCATGGCTATAGGGCTAATGCTCCTCCTTAGCTAATGCTCCTGCAGGCTGTGGGACCATTAGGAACACCTCAAACTCCTTGTTCCCCTCTCTGCCCCTGTGCTGGGGTGGCCCCATAGCCATGCTGTGTCTCGTACAGAAAATAACTGCTCATGTTGGCTCAAATCTCATGTTGCATTATCTTGCAGTGAATCACCTACCCCATGACTTGACTTCTATTTTTTTTTTAAGCGAGTCCCTTTCCTGTAAAACAGGATGCAGATATGCCTTTGTTTCTTTCAGCCACCACCTACTTCTGGTTGGTCTGGTAACTCACTCAGCTCTTTGGCCACATTTGGTGGGGTTAAGAGTGTCCAAGTCCCAGTGCCCCCATACAAAGGCTGTGCAAGCTGTGGTATGGCTGTGCTGTTTTCTGTGGGTATAAACCCCATCCAGCCTGGTTTATAAATTCCAAGGTACTCCTCCTGAGGCTGGCAATTATACTCGGTGACAAACTGGCTCCCTGAAATAAAATGGGAGGTGGTCAGCCATTTATTTCTAGTCATATAGACCTCTAAGGTCTTTCTTTTTTACCCTGCTAAGCTGGCTTTCTGCCTGAAAATAAAAAGGATGAAAAAGAAAGCAACCTACCTGCTTTTTGTTCTTTTTATGTCTAAGGAGTGAACCTTCTGTGGTTATGTAGAGCATTATTATTGCTACTGGTAGTTCCTGCTGGGTTTTGTTTGGATTCTATTCCAACTCGAGTATTAATTTAAACTCATGTGTAATGGAGGTGCTGGAACAGAGTTATTGCTCCATGTGAGGGTTTAGACTTGGAAGGGACAGTGTTTTCACTCAGTTTGGTCTGGTGGGTAAGTAAAGGAAGATGTAAGCTGTGAGCAGTAGACTAGCAGTGGTTGCATCAAACAACATTATTCACAGCTGGAAGCTCCTGCTGATGCCGGGGAGCTCAAAGTGGTTGGCAGCTCCTTTATCCCTTCGTATCTGCCTACCTGCCTTTCCCTCCCCACATTTCTTCTCATCTCCACCAGCACAGCAGCCCCCCGTGGTGGGGCAGAGCAGAAAGTGATGGCAGCTGGTTCTGCTGGATGAGCAAGTGAGGGAAAAATATCACTTGTGAGAGTAGAGGAGACTTTTGATCCTTCTAAAAATGGGGGAAGGGTACTACTAAGTAACCCTGGTGATTGCCAGGAGACAACTCAGAAAAGGACTGAAGTGTTGTGATAATGGGGAGTGGCAAGAGAGGTGGAGTTGGAAATGCACTCAGGGGAATTCATTCCTAATCTTTGGTCCATCTGCCTCTGTTGCTTGATGGGCTGCAATAACCCATAACCAATCCAGAGAAAGCAGGTCCTTGAGACACCAGGTCTCCTCTTTCAAACAGGAAAAGTTTTTGTAATTGAAGGACATGCACCTTCCAAACTTTGTCATACATTCTAGTTTGTTGAATTAAAAGCCAATTCTGCCATTACCTGAGCAGTTAATAAAATTTATTGCCTTATGATGGATTTTTTCTGCAGGCTAGAATGGATCTGTCTTCATTGTGATTTGTGAGATTGAGTGGAAAACACAAAATATAACCTGTAGTTGTACTGCACTGAAAAATTTCATTGTGTTCTCCTCCTAAGGCTTGGAAGTAACCAAAACTGCAGTGGTCATTTTTTTCTATTTATTGAAAACAAAGTATACCTTATTAACATTTTAATAAAGAGAATCTCTTTGCAGTGGTTCTCAGAGTTGCTCTTATTTCTCCTTGTGCAATTCCACTCTCTAAAAGGGAAAATGCTATTGAGATCTGTAAAGCATGATGTGTTAGACTGAAACTAAACACAGAAATACACCAAAGCAAAATGCTTTCTAAAGGTGCTGTGTTTGTAGAGGTGCTTGCCCAATATGTGTGATGCAAAATGGGGATGCTTTGTGAAGAAATCATCCTTGTAAAGCCATTGGTTCTGGTCATCAGACTCTATCCAATGCTTTAGTGATGATGCTGCTGATCTATTTGGGAAGTTGGCTGGCTCTCAAGGCAGAGTCTCTTCTCAAAGGCTGTTTCACAGTGAAAATATGCTCAGTGCAGCCGAGTGCATGAATGAAAAAGCCTCCGGTACCTTCTAGTCTGGCAAAATGCAGCACAAAACTCAACTTACTCTGTCTTTTCTGCTGTCCCAGGTAAGAAATGTGTATTTTTTCCTTGCTTTCTTTCATCTTTCTGCTTTTGTGCATTTGGATTTGAAAGTATTTGTAATTCAGCTCTGATTTCTGAGTAATTATACATTGCTTGAATTACTGTTTAAAGATGCAGGATCTCTGCTCTAAGCCAGTTGCTAGGAATGTAGGATCGCATAGTTCCCTGATTTACAATTACAACCAATTTGCTGTGTGATATATAGCATTTTTTTGTTTCCCTTCAGGAAGGGTGGTGGGGGGAATCTTTCAAGTGTCTCGGTTACAGCTGCAGCGGCAGTATTTTCTGTCATATCAAATGCTGCAACTTTGATTTGCCTCTTTCCTCTGTGGCTTGTGCTGGGTAGTAGGTTTATAGGCTGTTACAGGCAGCTCACGTTATTTATTGCTTTCTTTTTTGTAAAAGAATTGGAGGGGGGAATATGGAGGAAAAATAAAATCAGACCTTGCAAAAGGCTCCCTTCCCCGTACTCTCCTGCTAGATGTGTAATACTCCGTTAGTGACTTGCTATGTAGCCTTTCTCTTATTAAATGTAATAGATCCCCCTCTGCCAGAAAGCAGAGGAAAAAACACCCAGCCTTAAAAACACGGAGCTGCTAAAACCCCGCTGCTGCTGCCTGTCAAAGCACAGGGACTCGCTGGGCTTTCACTTCTCAGCAGCTCTTGGTTACTCTCTTTTCCTCTCGCTGCTGTTACAGAGCTTACTTTTGGGAAGCTCAGAGCAGGTTTGGAAATCCTTTGTTGTCGTCCAGCTTAAGTGCATTCTCCCTCCTTTTGCCTTAGGAGCTCCGTAAACTTGCATTTAGTGGCACTGGGTTCAGATCCTCCGCACTGAGCAGGGATGAAAGTTAATTCCTTTTTGACTTGCGATCGAGTGGTTTTGTTAACCCTTAGAGGGTCGGTGGGGTTTAGTGTCAAACAAGTGCTCGGGACCCTGAGCCCCCGTGTTTGTGTAAATGCAATCTCCAGCAGCCGTGTGGTCTGCTAATCCCAAACAGGACAATAAGGAGAAAAATGGTGAGGGATCCCCACTGGGAGAGCTCTGTTGCTGAGAGGAGCTGTACAATGTGTAGGGAGGAGGCAGTAGGGTGAGCTGAATGCACACATGCTGTGGATCAAGGTTAGGACATTTAGGTCCTGCTTTAACCCGATCAGGGGTCAACGCCTGGCCGTGGGTGGCTGGAGCTGTGGGACAGCGGGAGACTCGGTGGCTGGGGATTTGGAGTGAGCAAGCACAGAGGCATTTGGGTGGGTTCGGGATAACAGTCCTGCTCCGGGGAGTGGAACAAATGGAAGCAGCTGCCTTGGGCCATAGGTTTGGTGCCGAGCAGCGTGTGCTGGTGCCACACGCAGCGTTCCTGGCAGGGCCGCTGTGCCAGCTCGGGCTGGGGCTCTCTGGCAGTGTCCGAGGGCAGCCTCTGGCTCTGCCGGGACTGGCTCAGGAGAGTGGCCAAGCGGCTGCTCCGGCAGGGCTGAGCAGTGTCCCGTGGGCTGGGGGTAGCCACAGGGCTCCTGGGGGGGAGAAGTTGTCACCAGTGGGCTGAGATCCAGCCTGGGCAGGCAGCTGGGCTGGCAAGGCTGGCAGTGGGAGGCGATGCTCAGGGAGCAGAGGGGCTGAGGGAGAGGGCACAGGCAGTGGAAAGGTAACCTGTAGATGTACTGAACTGGAGCTCTCTCATCTTGGCTTTGAGACCTCCCATCTGCTTTGCTTGGCTTTCTCTCTGTTTTCAGTCCTATTTTTTTTTTTTTAATTTTTTTTTTTTTTTTGGGTACAGCTTCTCTAACATGCCACTGAATTAATCAGCTTGAGTTTGGATTTTCTTAGAGGTCTCCTGTAGGAAAGCAGTATATATGTGATACAAGAGGAAAGACTTCTAAGGCCTATTAAACATAGCTGGCATCTTCTTAACATTAATGTCTACTTAAAATCTGACAAGGTGCAGATACCTGATTCTGAAAACACCTGTGCACTTTATTGATAACTTTCAGTGATACTTCAGAGTTTCTTCCCAGGCTGGGCTGAGATGAGTTCTGCTGTGTTGCAGGGCTGAGCTTGTGGTGCTTTAGCATTGCTTCCAGCTTAAGTGCTCCAACTGCTCTCCACCTTCTTTATCAGCATAAGCAGCTCTATCTGGAAATGTCTCTCTCCACCTTGTGAGCTAATGCATCTCCAAGTTTACTTTCTAGATCATGTCAAAGAGTTAATGAATGGAGGAATGAATCAGACTGTAATGTGGAATTATGTGTAATTCTGTCTTCAGGTCTAGGTTGTTGAGTATTGGCAGGTTAAAGCATGAATTGGAGTGGGTGCCATGCTAGGGAAAGAAATGGGATTTACTGAAATGATGTTTGGCTTTTCTCTTTGACATACCACATACACAACTTTCATGTGACAGGAAAAGTAAACAGAAGAATGTGAGAAACAACATATTAAACAAATGCAGCCATCTGGTTGTGTGGTGGTTGTAACACATTTGGGGATCTTTTTCTGCAAGTTTTCTTTTTTTCTCCCTTAGGAGTAGCAAGAATGTCTCATTTAATGCAATGCTACTGGAACCAGAAAGGACCAAGTATGATAAAATTCTTTCTAAGCAGGAGCAATCTAGTAATTCAATACTTTCTGTGGAAGCAGAAGATAACAATAACTTAATTTCAAAGTAATGATAGCAAAGTTTACAGTGTAGAAAAAATTGAGGAGGAAATTCTTTTATGTTGATAGGAACATGAACTGTAAAATGTTTATTTTTTATGAAAAGACCATTTCTAAAATTAGTAACTTGGGTTTTGCATTTTCTTGGTCTGCCTCTAATTAAACTGCATTTTTAAAGTACTAAAAATTTGCCTTTTGAGGCATTAAAAGGATGAGGATGGGAAACCACTTTTTCATCTCAACAAAGCAGCCCATTAAGTATGTATGTAAAAATTCTGGTGAACAGGTGGGCAATAAATTAATTTTTCCATTTCCAAAGATTTAGTCTACACTACTACCAACTGTTCTGTTTTCACCAAGAGGAAAACTAAGCATTACCTGAAATAACTGAGAAAGATGTTTAAAGTAATCCTTTAATTCAGACTCACTTTTAAAACTCCAAAGCATAACTATAATATACAGCTTTATTGATCTGAAACTGACAATAAAAACTAAATGTACTCTGGTAGCTTATGCAGTTCACTATACAGGGTACAGTAAGCAGTAAATGCATACTCTGATCTGATAGATTTAAAAATCTGCGTGTTTTACATTTTCCCCAAGGGACATTTTCTAAAAGCTGTGTACAAAATATTTGTTTTAAAACAAAAGTTTTTCCTAGGTTTCCTTTTCCTCGTTATGCATTTCATGCAGACAGATGACTCAAAATTTGTAAGTAAAGCTTACAAGATGAGGAAAAAACCCCATATTTTTGGTAGTTTAACAATAACTGTCACGTTTAGCTGGATTGCAACTAAGTAAATTGGAAAAATATATAGATTTTACAAGCTTGTCATTAGAGTGAATGGAGAAAATTAGTCCTTAAACTCTTTCCCCTAATGCAGAGCCCACACTGCTGCATTCTTAAGCTTTTATTTGTTCAAATTTCTCCAGAAGAGGGCTCCATGCACAGCTTGAAAGGCAGCACCCAGGTATTGAAAGCAAAAGAAATTGAACAGCTTCAGGAAAAAAGACAAGTCTTGCTCACACAAGTGTGTTGATACAACATTGCAGATAACGCTTAAATTCTGACCAAGAGTTTCCCTGTTCTATCAGGTTACTGTAGGTCTTATTATTTTTGAGTTCTAGAGAAGTCCTGTGGCTCTTGTGCTGTATCAGAGTTGTAAAAATGTTTTAAAAATATTAGAGAAACTCAATTGTCAATTACTATGTATAATTATTTGTACTGATGAGCATTTTGTGACACTTGCTCCCCACAGTTCCAGGCCAACATTTTTGGCTAAGCAGCCAAAAAAGATCATCCAGTTGCATATTTCATTCATAAGATGGTGTCTCCCAAAACACAGAGTCATTCCAGCAGCTGTGCTGTCCTATTTCTCAAATATTACCTTGGAGGAAAGGTTGGCAATAGTGAATTAGGAAGGCTTTTGGCTACCGCTCTAACCTCTAAAAATATCCTTACACAGGACCTGACCACAATCCTTACTGCGAAGCAATGGGGGTTTGTTATAGCAGACAAGTGAAAACATGAAAATGCTTCTGCAGTTATGGCAATTAAATCCCACTTTGTGTACCCCTGAGACTCAATCCTTCAATCCAAGATGTAACCTAGGGGATATGTTGGGACCTGCTTTCTGTTTCTGACGATCAAAACTTCAAAAAGGTTGTTTTAGCACATGTAATATTTGTGCTGTGATCCACTGGGGGTTATTGACTTGGCTTTTAGTGGTTTGGCAGCTACAGTATTCCTAAAAGCTATCTCAATAGACCAGTGCAACAGGGACTATTAGAACCACGTAGATGGCAACAGTGGTGCCCCTTCAAGGAGTTGTGGAGTTCTGCCTTCCTTTTCCTCCTGTTTGCTGCAAGATAATCAGGCTCTTCCCATTCTATTCATATGCAAAAGCAAGCCAGATAACAGAGCCCTCAGCGTTCCCCTCTTCCTGCATCACTGCTGGAGTCACATCTCTAATCTTCAGCTACTGGGTTGCACCAGCACCATGGGACAACCGTGTCCTGGGGCATCAGGCACAGCTTTGCCAGCTGGGAAAGGGAGGGGATTGTCCTGCTCTGCTCTCCACTGGGGCAGCCTCACCTCGAATGCTGAGGGCAGTTTTGGTCACTACAATATAACAGAGATATTAAACTATTAGGGAGTGTCCAAAGCGGGGCAATGAAGATGGCGAAGGGCCTTGAGGAGAAGCCACGTGAGGAGTGTCTGAGGGCACTTGGCTTGTTCAGCCTGGAGGAGACCTCACTGCAGCCACAACTCCCTCGTGAGAGAAGAGGAGAGGCAGACAGTGATCTCTGCTCTGTGTGACCAGTGACAGGACCCGAGGGAATGGCCTGAAGTTATGTCAGGGGAGGTTTATGTTTGGTATTACAAAAAGGTTCTTCACCCAGAGTGTGGCTGGGCACTGGGACAGACTCCCCCGGACAGTGGTCACAGCACCAAGCCTGAAAGAGCTCAAGAAGAGTTTGGATGATGCTCTTGGGGCACGTGGGGGGACTCTGGAGGATGGTCCTGTGCAGAGCCAGGAGTTGGACTCAATGATTCTTTTGAGTCCATTCCAACTCCACATATTCTGTGATTCTAACTAGAGGTTCATCTGTGCAGGCGAAAAGACAAATCTACAACATCCACCAGGGAGGAGAAACAGAATGAGAGGCATTTATCATCCTTAGGAGACTAAGTGGGCTATTGCACTTCCCAGTTAACTCTGGGTGATATTAGTGGGTTCTTGACCATGGCCATATGGTTGCACTGTGCCCTGCCCTAATCACCAGATGGATGGGAGCAGCCCAGATGGGAGGCTGTGTTTTCCTGTCACTTCATGTGTCCTGCAGCTAACACAATGTTAGCGTACACAAATCAGTAGGATATTAAATGCCAAAGAGGAGAGAAAAATAAGACTTGCTGTATTAACCAGTGCTTCATTATTCAGAGGTCTTGGAAATTTGCCCACTACTGCTTTTAAAAATTTTTTTTGCGTGTGATGTGTACTGTATTCTCTGTCAAATGGAAGGATCTAATTCTTTGAAAGCCTTACTGTTTTGTCTGAAGGGAACTCATTCCGCTCCTATCTTATCCAATATTCTGCTATTTTGCACCATTAATTTTCTTGGCTAGAGGAAAAAGAGTAGGATTTTAAGATTTGGTTTGATGGAGCTGGTTAAAACAGTTCTATGAACAGACTAAAATAAATATGAGGTATTAAGATTGGGGTGAATCTTTTCAGCACACAGCAGTTTTCAGTATCTCTAACCACGTGGAAAAGCTGATTAAGGTGTTTAAATAACTTCTGATATCTATGAATGTCCATATATGGATGTCTAATTTGGTATCTTTATGGGCCTTGTTCTTAGGAAATGGAACATCCACCTTCACGATTTTGAAATGTCTCAAAATTGGATACCCATACACAGCTCCCTGAAATTAATAAGATTTTATTACCTAAGATTCCATAGACTCCATTTGATAAAGGTTCTACTCCCAAAACTATAATTTAAATAAATACCCCCCCAGCAAACCACTAATAATAGCTATCTCTTGCAGTCTAAATTATTTCATTCTCTTGCTGTGAAAAACGAATTCTTAATTCCTTATTAGTAAAGACAATGTATATATTTCTAAAAGTTAATATTTAATTCCCAAGGATTGTGCAGCCTGGTATGTAATGAAGAACAAATAGTTCTTGTGTGTATGAGGGCTGTGTTAACAGTACAGGCAGCAAGTGGGTTTCTAAAAGTTTGCGGAGGTTTTAGGATTTTGAGTAATCATGGCAGGTGAAGCCTTGTGGAACTTGTGTGTAACACGGACTCAAAATGCTGCAAACCACAGGTTCTGGGCCATTAAGATGTTAATGTGGCTGTATGCAAAGAAATATTTATACATACAACTGGAATTTGGGATAAGAGGTGCTCACTTGCAAATATCTGTACCTGTAAGCTCAGGTTACCTCAGCTGCCACTATTTGAGTGCTGAAGGCTGCTGTTGGTTACTCCTCTCCCTCCCCTGGGCTGGGTGTGAGAGCTCCTTTCCTGCTCCAAGGCAAGGTTGACAAACTTGGCTGGAAACACAGCTGAGGGAGTCCTGCTTCTCTGCGTTAATGGCTGGCTGCCACATGGGCAGGAGCCCATCTGTGGAACACGTAGAAAGAGGATGGATAACTTCTTCTATTGCTTCCAATCAATCCGTAAAAGTGTTGACACATTGAGTTTTGTTCAAATTGCTATGGAACAAAAACCCCAAACATGTTACAGAGCACTTATCATGCTGATAATTGGCTCATCTACTTTATACACACTTAATCTCTTTCTTTTCATCTTCTTGGCATAACTTGGAATTGGGCTTTTGTGCAAGTTGTCAATAAAGAGTCCTGGAGTCAAATGCAGGGGATTTTGAACCTATAAGAGTAAAACAAAAGCTAGCAGTTGTCCTTGGGACCACTGTATAAAGGGAGATATCTCAGCATGCCTGAAATAGGAGTATGATCCACAGCTTGTAGAGATGGTACATAAGGATAGAGGCAGGAGAGTATCATGTAAAGAAAACTCTTAACAGGCTAAGGAAGGGGAAACTTGTGTCTAATTATATTATAACTTTCAACCAACTGTGGGTAACTGCTTAGGAGCAGAGAAAATCCCAGAAACAGCGTCCCCAAGATCTTGCATTTTCCCATAGACAAACTTTCTTGCTTTGAGTTCCTCTGCTACCAAATGAGGTGTATTTATACACTTCTCTTGAGACAGCCCTGCGTTGTCCCTGAGGAACCACGTTTTATCAGACAACAAACAGCTATAACAAAATGTGAGAACTGAACATAGCACTGCTCTGGAGCTGACAAAGCAGGAAATCCAGAGCATCTGCTACTTTGCTCCCTAAGTGAAAGGAGATGGAATTAGGCATTAGAATTGGACGGGCATTTCCTTCCCCATTAAACCCATTGTTTCAGAGCTCTGTCAGAGGAAGCTGAGCAACTCCAACTGCTCTCTGCAGCAAGAATGGATATCTCAGCTGCAGCTTTGAGCTGTTCTGTACAGTTAAGTAACTGGCCAAATTAAAAGGTGTTCAGCTTGACCTTCTGCCAAGATAACTGGTCTTGCAAGCGCCAGAAAGTCCTGGGTATTATCCAGGTGAAATGCAAAATGAAATACCTGTGGGTAAAGATAAATGAGAATGACATTAAAATAGAACAATGCATAAAAATTGGTTCTGATTTCTGGGCATTTGTATTAGCTTGCTACCTGAAGGTTGTATTTTGTACCAGGCAAAGTGGTTTTATTGTTTTCCAAAATGTTTGTTTTCATATTTCATGATCAGATTGAACTAACTGGACTCTGAACTCTATAAATCTTGATTTATGGATATTGATATTCCTGTCAATTTACTGATAGACAGCTCTGACCTGACCACTAGTCAGGTGCATATTTGATCATTTCTCTTTAATAATAAATCATAAAATGGTTTGAGTTGGAAGGGACCTTAAAGATCATCTTGTTCCAACCCCCTCTGCCATGGGCAGGGACACCTTCCACTTGACAAGGTTGCTCTGAGCCCTGCCCAACCTGGCCTTGAACACTCTCAATCCATTCTCTGTCTTGCACTCGGCCTTCTGGACCTGATTCTGGGTGGGATGTGGCAATATCATTGCACTACTGCATTATTTGGTAGAACAAAGCTGAAGGGATGGTCAGGAAAGCCTGGAGTAATGGGAAGCACACTTCCTTGCACCCACATTCCCTGCTTTTTGGGAATAGATAAGCCTCTGACATCTAGTTTTGAAATAATTGTTTTCTTCCAATGCTTTTAAACTACAAGATCTAATTTAAAAATAATTTAAACAAGAATACAATCTTCGGTTTTAAATGTCACCAATAATTTTCCCTAATTGTTTATCTCTGCAGTTTAGTTATCAATGCAGAAATGTGGTACTTTGTGTGGTGAGGGTATTGATTATTGTAATCTGGAAAAAGAACAGCTGATAAGTTCACATACCATGTGTTACTGGGAAGTAAGATAAGGATGCTGGGAATAAATCGTGAAATTTTGTCTCTTGTGGAAATTACTTCTGGTCTTGCACATCTCTCAACTTCAGTTTTGTGTGTTTGCAATAGCAAAGCCCTGCTGCTCACACCAACACAGGAACAAGTCTCCAGTGGATGTGGATTGATTGCATTGCCCCTCCTTTTGTTATCTGGGTGAAGGATGGTTGGTGTCACTGCCGTGTGCATTCCTACTGTGCACGAACCAGGATGTTTTCATGGCCTCTATTGCTATGATATCTGAGCACCCTACAAATGGTAATGAATTTATCCTTGCTTCCCTAAAATAACTGCTCAGTTATGACAGGAACATTGTTCTGAAATGGGAGACAGCCTCCAACATCTGCCTGTTTCAATGACTTGAGGTGTGTTATCTTAGGAGAGTAATGATGTTGGCTGCTGTCACTTGGGCTGCTGATGTTGATTCAGTGGTGACACTTCATTGTACTCCAGAAAGATTAATTCTGATTGGAGGGAGCCCCGAATAAATTCAGTCTTTAGGCCAATCAGAAGGTGGTGCCTTCAGTAGTATTTTAATAATGCAGCTTAACTTTCAAGAATGTAATTAGTTATGATTTGCTGAGGAACCGCCTATCTCTGTACAATAGTTATTTACATACAGAGGAAACTAATAAGATAAAATATAATCATAACTGCACAGAGTTCTTCAGGCATAAGGAAATGGAGTGTGCCTGCTCATAGCTGGTGTTTGTGATGGCTGCTGGTGTTTGTGATGGCTGCTGGCACAATGGTCAGTTGGAGCAGAGGAGGAGGATGAGGCTGGCAGTGCTATTTACACTCAAGGCATTCAGACCAAAGCAGTTTGGGGTAGAAAATGGGGGCAGATAATGCAGAACCAACTCTGCTCCAGTGCTCGGGTAGGGCAGAGGTGCTGCAGCTTTCCACTGCAACAAGAGACACAGTCTCAGCGGCAGAATATTTCTCCCGCCACCTGCTCACTGATAGAGGTTCCTGTCTTCCTTTCTTTCCTCGGTTTGGAGGAGGCAGAGCTGCCAAAAGCTTGGGCTGCTCTGGCAGGAGGTGAGCTGCTGGTCATGGCTGTCTCCCTCCCAGGTTTACCTTCTGGAAGGGGGATATTGCTGACCTAAAGTGCCACTGTTAGGGAGATGCACCCAAATGTTTGAATTCCTGGGAGGACTAGGACACGTGGATGCACCTTTGTTACATGCCCAAAACATGAGACTGTAGATTTGTATGGACTGTTGAAAGCCAATGCCTGACTTTGTGGAACAGCTGCCTCTTCCTGTGTGTTTGTCTCTCTGAAATGAGGATTCAGCCTTCCCGCACTTGCTTCCCAAGAATAGAAATTTCAAAGCTTTATCCTCCTTCAGGAGTCAAAGGCACACAAGCACAGAACCAGTTTCTTGCTGTGCATGGGAACTAAACATTGATTAAGGGGTGGGTGAAGGAGTTTGAGTAAAACAAACGGACTTGCTTGTCTGCAATAACTCCTGTTGAACCTGAACAGAATTGTTTCTCCAACTTGTTCTTGACTTCTGATTTCTGCATGCTGTGTGTTTGTGGAGTCTAGCTGGGATATGTAGGAATAAAAAGCCATCGTGCGCAGCATGAATGGTTCCCTTTGCCTTACCTCCAGGCTGACTGGAAGCATCAGCATTCCTGTAATTTCCTTGTTCAAATCACTTTTTTCTCTTTTCTCCTCCATCTGTTTAAAATAATTCAGATAGTCTGAGTGCTTTTAGTTTTTATGCTCAAACTTTCCTCCAGAACTCCTAGTGTTGGGGGGAAAGGGTGAATAATTTTTACTGTTGTGGTTTAACTTCTCATGGATGGGGTTCAACAGGCTCTGCTGGAAACTCCATCCCTGTTCTGGTGCTTATAGATGTTTTTCTTTTGGTGATAAAAGAGAAGATGGATGGGTGTTTTCTTGCACTATGGAGAGGACCAGACACACCTAAGGAGTTGCTTTCCTTTAACATTTTACATAGGTCATATTTGCACTGGGTAATCTGCAGATTCCCCAGAGTTAGGGCAGTGTTAAGTTCTAACCTTTGGCTGATGGGGTAGGGAACTCTAAGGGCTGTAATGTCAGTACTTGTGTATCTGGCCCAAACCTTGTTCTTTTCCTTCTATGTTCATATCACCCTATTCCTCTCTCCCTCAGTCCCTTAGAGCAGTCTAGTTCTTTCTGTACGTGTGGAAAAGAGAATTTCATTTATCTTCCCCAATAATGGTGTTAAGTTGGTGATCTCCTGGAGCCAGAAGTGCTGGGATAGTAATTTGTTAATAAACATGCTGACGGAGCTGGTGAATTTCTTCCCCTTTTCACTGGTTGACTGAGGAATACAAGAAAGAAGAGCAAACCTTCAGGCATAAAAATGGAAGGGAAAGCAAAATCCAGGGAAAAAGAAAAACAAAATGGCATTCAATGTGCTGTCACTTTTTGCAGCTGTTAGGATTTGGAAAGCAGCCTTTTACACTTGCAATACAGTCAACAGATGTATACAGGAATGGAGCACAGTCTGATTTTGCCTGATTTCCACATCTTCATTTACACAATCTTGCCTCAGAGCTTAGGCTGACACCCATATCCAGAGCTCTTGCACATATCTAGATCTGAAGTTGTTGGCACCAGGAAATGGTGATATTGTTTTATGCACATTTGTGTATATCAGTATGCTGGTTTATGAGAGGCAGGAAATTTAATCCTTTGTAAAACTCTGTATCCATTTCCAGCATTCATTAGCTGGCACAGAACTCTCCTCTTTTACATTTTGTGTTGTGGTGGGGCTTTATTATCACTTGTTCTGTGTCTTGATGGACAACATTTATCTCTACTGCTTTGACATTGTTATGTTCATGATTATTAAATCTATTCTACTGATGCTTTGGGAAACTTGTTATCACACAGATGAAATAAACGTGGGGCATCCCTTCCTCTAATTGCTAATTGGATAGGGAAGGAATGGGAGTGGAGAGAACAGAACACAAACTGGGTATAAGTTGTGATTCCAAAGCAACCTTCGTTGCAGGACAGCACTTT
Organism: Falcunculus frontatus; assembly: GCA_013398115.1. NCBI lineage: Eukaryota > Metazoa > Chordata > Aves > Passeriformes > Falcunculus > Falcunculus frontatus. The sequence goes on along the minus strand of VZRV01004347.1, from coordinate 1,477,249 downwards.
GCAATTTCTTTTGAAACTGTTTGCATGTCACTTTAACTGTCTGAAGCTGGTTGATGTGTATCAGGAAGGTGACTTGCCACATGTCCCCCGTGTGACTCCAGCGTGATTTTAATTGCTTACGAATGGAAGTGAGTGTGTCCCAAAGAAAACTGAAAGGTACGAAAGGGTCAGAGAACCTCAGAGGGGGACATACACCTCTGATGTGGCTTTTTAGGAATAAATATGAAGCAAGGCAGCTACTAGGATCAGCTGGGCAATGCCTTGCTGAAATGGGGCAACTGTTAGGAAAGATAAATGCTCCAAACTTTTGTCAGATATTATGTGACTTCCCCTCTCCTACCACTTTCGCTAATATATAATTTCACAGACTTATCCCTTTCCTCTTATATTTCTAACAACTCTTGGAGACCAGCTAAAGAGCAAGACATTAAAAGGAAGTGAACCTGGCTTCAGGCACATTTGCAAACTGGCTGTTAGTTTTCTGCAGCTTCTTCCATGTTTAAAACAGAAAAAATCCTCCCCTGACAACTGAGTGTGCAGTTCATGTACAATGTATCTGCTTCTGACATTGTATTTCTGGGGCATTTGTACAACTCGGGATTCATCTGGCAATGCTTGAGTTTAAGCACTGATAAAGGCAACACAGCAGAGTGCAAATACATTTGACCTTTCAAAACATTGACTAGAAAACAAAAATAGAAAAGTAGTTACTTTGCAGATTACACATGTACAAGGAAAATGACTGCAAGTAAAGCAGCATTCTGATTTCTGCCTTGGGAGCCTGCCTAGCACAGAGGCCTCCAGGCCTGAGCTCCACTGTTATTCCTCCTGTTCCACTACGTGTGAGTTAGCTTGGTGTACTGGTGTAGAGTTACAGGTGAACTTTGATTTCCCCAAGTCAGGGATTGGCCTGTAGTTGATGTTGCTGCATCCAAAAATCTTTACTGTTTAGTATGCTGTGCTTGTATAATTGGCACTCTGGTCTTGACTGACTTGCCTGGTGGGCAGGTGTCTGTATTCCAAGTGTAAGGTTTCATGGGAAGTGTCACTTTAAATTAGTAGTACCAACACAGAACTAAGGCTCAGGCACCTGTGGGAAGTTCCTGCCAGAATCCTCAGCCAGCTGCAGCCTTAGCTTGGATGCAGCCACCTCATAATGCTGTTTGAGCTGCTTTAAAAAGGGAGTGACTCCCTGGGTGCTCTGTAGTGTGAGTACCCTGTTCAGTCAGGGTTTCAGAGCTCAGTCTGCAGAGCCCCTCCTGGAAGGGCAGGGGATGGAAATAGAAGCGTGGCTGAGGCAGGGGCACATCAGCCCTGTGACACTGCCACTCCCCATGGCATCGCTGCTGCTGGGGAGGATGTGCAGTTCTGAATAAGGCTCCAAATATGAAGATCCTCCCTTCTTTTCCTCATAAAACTGTGGTTGATTTGTGAGCACATTCCTTTGCTTTACAAGCAGAGGAGGTACACGCAGTCCATCTCTCCCAGCCTACAAGCACAGGGTGTGCAGAACTGTGTGCCAGGTTCTGGGTTAGGGGTAGGTTTTAAATGAGGTGACCAGGTTAAACTTTCATCTTGAGCCTCTTTGGGGAAGGGAGGGAAGACTATGCAGCAGCAGGGTAGGGTTCTGATCTGGCATTGCTACAGCTGTTTTTGATATTTCTAAAACTACTTTCCAGTAACTGCAGTGGAATTTGGATTTCTTTTTTTTTTTTTTTTTGGTGTGAAGCTTCTTAGCTGTAAATGATAGCCCATCTTTGAATTATTTGTACTACTCTGCTGCCTGTCATATGCTGGTCAAGTCTGGTGCAGCAGAGAGAAACATTTTTCACTTCTCATCCCATTTTCTTATTCCTTGGCTCATTGTGTAGTCACATCCTGAGGCTGTGTTTACATGAATTTCAGTAACAACAAATCTTGAGGAATCCGCTTAAATAATAATCAATTTGTCTTTTAAATTGCCCCTTTTCCATATACTTGTGTGAATGGATAAACCATCTGATCAGCTTCCTTAGCACCTGTAATGAAAGGAACCACTCTCTGGGTTTGTTCAGTGTAGTGGCAAGGCTTCATGCTGAAACAAGGCTGCTGGACTGGGAGATGTGCAGTACTTGTGGACTTGAAAAGAGGGGGAGAAAGGGAAGGGATAAGCTGGTATTCTGTCTTACTGAGTAATTCTCTGCTGTAAAATGTATAACTAGTCACTGGATAAGCAGCACTGGTGAATTGAAATTGAAATTGCTGTCTGTTCCAGACAAAGCTCTAGCTGTTCCCTTCAAAGTTACGCTTCTTTTTGCATACTTTTTTGACTACACTTCTGGCCTTCAGGCCCAAAGCATTTTATTTGTGTAACAGCCCAGCTTTGGCTGGGCGAAAGCAGGGCAGTGAGTTTACTCAAAGCTGTGTCTTTGAGTGTCCTTAGTTTGAAGAATGTTTTGAGCTTTGGTTTCCCCCTTGCCCAGCAAACTCTGTGTGGACTTTGATACTGCTTTTGTGTTTCAGCTTCTCTTTTCAGACTGTGCTGCTTCACTGAGAATCTGAACTGTAAAGCAGTGCCTTTTCCCACCAACCATATGCATCAGGCTGACCTTTGGCTTGAATGCAAAGTTTGGTGTCAACCCTGTACCATTAGCAAATATCACATAAATCATAGTGACAAGGTTTCCAGGCGGCTGTGGCTGGGGGGAAGTTGCCACTGAGTGTGTCTGAATGGCAGAAGTAATTTCTGATCTCTGTTAGCACTGAAGGACAGGCACCAACAGGCCCAGGAGAACAGGGTTGTTTCTTGCTCCGTCCCTTGCCCTGTTTCCATATGGACACCCTCCCTTGAGCTGTGCCTCACCCTGTCATGCTTGGTTAATGTGCCTGGGGGTCAGAGCACACCCCTGGCACCAGGAATGGCTGCTGGTCCTGGTGGGGATAACTTGGAGCTTCAGCACTTGGAGCGTCAATTCTCTCTTAACAGCCTCATCCTTCTCGAGCATCTTGATTTCAAGTGTCTGTTGAAGCACTGTAAACAGATTTCCTTCGGCTCTGCAGCACTACATGCTGTGTTGCAATACATTCTGTCTACTTTAGAGCTGTTAGTGATTCATTAGTTTGCTGTTCCAAAAACCAATTCCAAAGGGATCGCTCATCTCCCTAGAGCAGTGAAGGTATTTTCTAGCTGGCTACACAGTGCTGGGGCAGTTTTTTTTGAGACTTGCCTGTTTCAAATCATGTGGCAGTGATACTGCCAAAGGCTGCCAATTCAGTGGAGGATTGCACACAGATTCCATGGGCGGGAGCTTGCAATATTATTAGACCCAGCTAATAATAGCTCCTCTTGACTCCTGAAATGTCAGAGTGGTCTTGTGGGTAACTGCACTTTGGAAAGCGTTAACTTTTTTTTTGCCACCAAGAGTAGTCTGTGACACGTTCAGTGCTGCATTATGCTTGTAATATAGAAAAGACATGTATTGGAAATGAAGGATCTTAATCTGTCTGTGAATTGACCAGCATCAAGATCTCAGAGTCGCAGCATCAGTCTGGGGACCCAGGACTGTACCCTCTCTGTGCACTAGAAAGATGAGCTTCTCCTACCCAGAGATTCCTAAGATCTAATGAGCATGCCTCTGAAAGGGGCTTGGAAACATAACAGTGAGAAATCTTTGGTGTACTATATAAAAAAAAAAGGTATTATAAGATAAAGCAGTAACTCACTTTTCTCTGAGAGGGGTCAGTTACTGTCTGCAGACTGTCCTGCAGTCAGGTCTCCAGGATTTCTGGAGTTTGAGTGTGTCTTTGCCCTAGAACTGTTTTTTTCTGGCAGGGAAAAATAACTGCTTTTCACAGAACTTTCAAAGTTTTCAATTGTTTTATGAACCAAGAGAAAACGGAAAATAAAAAAATCTCTAAATGCTCTGTGGAGCTAAGTTAATGCTCTTTCTTACATTAGCCATTTATTTCTTTTTGCTGTCTAGTGCACCCAGCAAGGTACCAGCAGTACGTCTTGAGCTGCAGGATTTACTGTAAGATTTTTATGGACTGCTGGAGACCAAGCAGAGATTTTGATATGTTGGCTGCAGAGTGGCAGAAACTGACACATAAAAAGCTATGTAGACTAAATTCTTAGTCAAAAGGTGCCAGCATTTAGAAGAGTGAGAAATTAAGCAAAGAGCTTTTGTTAGTTTTGAGGTTTTAACTGAAATCATAGCTCTGAGCAGGTGAGCTGAGTTTCAGGAGGTGTTGAACACTCGTTGTCTCCCATGATTTGAATTAGCTGGGGCACCTGCCCCTTCCAAGTACAGAGCTGCAAGGGAATTGCATGAAGCCATGCAATGGAGGGTAATGCAAATATGGGGACAGACAGTTGGCCTGAACTCCTAGTGACCCTTCTCAATTGCCTTTTACAGCTGTTTATTACAGTTACAAACACCTGGATGTGTCTTTTAAGGCAGAATTGCATCACTGGGGGCCGTGATTAACATGACATAATGAAGGGACCTCAGTTCCTGTATGCTGCTATAACTCTGATTTTATTTTCCTGATTTCTCACAGAAGTTAGATGATAATATCACATAAGAGCAGGGGAAACTCAAGTGCAAAACAAGAAAGTAGCTTGTGCAAAGTCCTATAGGAAGTCTTTAACAGGTAGGGTTTGTTTGCAGTCACAGCTCAGGAGCCCCAAATCACCCATCAGTGCAGGCTGACCCTGCTACTGAGAACCCAGAGCAACGTGGCTTGTTGGGGGATCTTGGAAAGAGTCTTGTACTAATTCTGTTTATTTGAACTAATTACTTTAATTATAGTGATTAATTTGTACCTTAATGAGCAATCCATCCCTCCATTTGTGCAAGTGCTGCCAGAATTTAGTCCTCATCTTAAAGATAGGTTGCAGGCTTCTTGTGCCAATGAAAGACGGATTTTCAGTGCACTTGGGGAATTGTGGTTAACAGAATGGCTTCACCTGAAGGGGAAGCTTGACTGTTGTCATTTTGTTCATGTTCGATAATCTGAAATACATCACCAGCATCAATGTTTTACTTAAAGAAAAATAAAGTTAGAATCAATGGGTTTTTAAGAATATTTTCCTCTTTCCCTGAAGTTTCTTTTTTTTTTTTTCCCCAGAAGTATTCTGTCATTTTCTTTGCTTGGCCACTTAAATTAACTTGCTTGTGAGCATTTAAATCAAATTATGTGCTTACAAATCTGAGAATAAAAGCAGAAAAGATTTATCTTGCAATAAGTTTTTATTCCTCTTGCATTTATTGCACCTCGTCCCCTCTACCTTCTAAATCATGATAATCGGGCACTGAAAAACATATTTTGTATGAGGATCCATGTGAGTCCTGGCAGATGGATAATGGATTACTCTCAGCTGCTCCTTGCCATTACTGGATAAACCCCATCTTGCACAGACTCACAGAAGTCATCAGGTTGTCCTTCATTTCAAGTTCATCCTCCTCTGTCATCCTGATAGGCAAAGGCACTTGAGGAATTAAGACATGAAATTGTTGGTATTCTTAGAGAAGCAATGTCAAACAACCTGCTAGAACATGTGACAATTGCTGGATCCGTGTTTCTATTGTGCTTTAAACTTGCTGAAAGAATTAGGTTCCCATTCTCTCCGTGTGCTGTCTGCAGTTTGCTGTGATCAAAGGAAGGAGTGGAGGTGGTCTACTAGGAATGCTTCTCTCCTTCTGCATGAAAGAACAGATTACTACAGTTTTCCCCTTCATTGGAATAATGTGTTCAGCCACCTACTTCAGAGCAGTCAACAGCTCTTAATGAAATATTAGCACAGGCACTGGATGCTCCTCAGATGGCTCCAAGTGCCACATTTGTCACTCTTTCCCAGTGTTTGTGGTCTTACTCTGAGCTAGTCCAAGGAGGGAAGCAGTGAGACCTGCTCAAACATCCCTACGTGACCAAGTTGGTGATTTCCTTTCTATGTGTAACATCTGTGCAGCCCAAAAGTAACATCTGACAGTCCTTTGGTGCCCCCAGTGAAGTGGTTGTTAGAAGTCTTACAAAAAACTGGCAGCTGACTGCTGCAAATGGGTTTGTTTTTTTCCTCTAGAACAGAGTTCAAATTAGAGGTTAAACCTAATAGCTAAGAGTTTGTTGTTTGAATAATTATTCATCAGATTCCTGTATGTGAAACATTTGGTAAGAAAACAATGAAAGCCAGTATTAACCAGTGCTACACTTTAAATACAAATCTGCATTTATGGCAGCAATGTGTATATTGGTTCTATTTTAGCACTTTTTTCTTAGACTTGCATGTTTAGGTGTAATGCAGCATTTGAGTGACAAGATCTTAAAAAGAAATGCTTGATTTTTGATGTTTGTCATCATTTTGACATTATACTTGAGAGCAATAATTGTGATGTCATTTTTAAAAGTCCGAGAGGTATATCTGTCAAGTATTAATAAAAGATAAACATTTTGTTGATTTTCTGCTTTTAATATATTGTGGTATTAAGAGAAGATAAAAATCAGATTTTCTTTCTCTGGTGAGTCCTTAAATTCAATTAAGCTAGGATGTGGTAAACAACACCATGATTTGAAAGAGGATAAACCTCCCTGAGCTATTAGGGAACATGTATATATCTGAATGTCCTTGCTATTATCATAACTTTAATCACTGTAAGCTGCAAGCCCATTCAAAGTATTATCTAAACCTGACAACATCCTCAGTGTTAATACAATGCATTATAAAAAAGCCTTTTGTGCAATCTCTGTCTCAAGGACAAGCCACCTAATTAACAGACCAGCCTGAAACACACACTGTTGTGTTTGTCTTTATTAAGACATAATGAATTTCAGAACTCAAAGTTGGTTTTTTGAATCAGAATGATCTGAGACAAGCATTTCATGGGAGAGAGTGGAGAAATGTGAAGGCATCAGGTACTGCAATGAGGACACTGTTAAGTGTGGGCATATCCATGTTGTGTGTATCCATATATATGTGAAAATATCTATGAATAGATGTAGGATCATACACACAATGTAGGGCAGGCAAAAGCCTGTGTTTTGTTGGGCAACAATGGCTTTTCTTTTTATTCCCAAAGGTAATACTTGGTTTGTAACTCATTATTCTTTTAACTTGTGTTCGCACCTTAAGATTGAAGCTTCTGAACTTTTGGGATTCACCTCAAGTTCCTCTAACTGAGTCTGAGATATTAATATAAAATCCAGTCAGACCCCAGTCCTGACTCTTGCTTTTACTCTTTCTTTGAAAATGTGTGTGTTTTTGACACACTCAAACTCGCATCAGTGGTTGAAAGCAAGTGCTCAACTAAGCTATTTTGGAGAGCAAGGACTTAAGATCTTTACAGCTTCAAAGTAACCTGGTCCAGCTGTGCACTAGACTTGTGGGTTTATGCTTGCTAAATTCTTACAATGGGAGCAGAGATAAAGCAACAGCAGCTGCAGACCACAAGTGTGCATGGAGTAGCTTGAAGGACTGGTCTATGAGAAGTAAATATAAAAACTCGCCAGGTTTGATAGCTTTTGAAATATCTGGTTGTTATCCTCAAGAGCTTCATTCAGGACCATGTGGATCCTTCCTTCCTGTGTGGTTTTGGCAGGCTGGATCTGATAATTTTTAACCACAAGCACTTCTTCCCTGCCTAAACATGCAGCCTCGCAGAAGGATTTCTTTGGACAAGCATAATTCGCATGAATTATATCCCCAAGGATTTGGGCCTCTATCAGCCCAACAGGAATTGTCACTTTAAGATTCTGGAAATACTTGCTCACAAGAGAATACTGATGTGATATTTAAAAAGAGCCTTAAAGCAAAGTGTCAAAATATGAGCAGACCTTAGAGATACATCAGGTATAACTATATGCAGGGCAACTTAGAGCAAACCACAAAATGGTGTTTTTATTTTCCCCTGTGGTGCGATGTTAGAGCAGAGAATGGTGTGTAAAGCAGAAAATGAAATGTGTTTCCTTTTTTTTCCTCCTGCTTTTAAGTACAGTGACATGTCCTAATTTAGACCTAATTTTCATTCCTGTAACATTGCTTGTAATAACGTCTAAAGTCCTCAGAATTAATTTGACTGGAAAAATTCCAGAAGGACTTTCAATTTTTCTCATTAAAAACATTATAGATGTCTTAATTAGGCACTGTTATTAATGGTAATATTACTCAATTTAGAACTACATACTTAAGATGTGGTTACCTCTAGCGTGATTAGTCAGAGAAGCTCTGCTACGCAAGGATGCACACTAGAATTCTGAACAGTTAAATATTTAGAGCCAGATGCTCAGCTGTGTAAATTGTGTGGCTACTGTGGCCTCAGTGGAGCTAGACTAGTGTACATTATCTGGGGATTTGCTATCTAAAGTTATAAACAATCACTTCAGGCTCATCTCCCTCACTATATCTCTTTTTCTTTTCCTTTCTCATATTTAGCTTGTTTTTTTCTCTCCATGGTAGAATAAGCTGATGAAGTAACACATGCACATGTTCCTGCTGCAGAATAAACTGTTTAACTCCTGCAGCTAAGCTGTAGCCACTCTGCACTTGAATTTCTCTTGCCCCCTGTTGTCCCAGGGGGCGTTTCCCTGGCTTAAGTGAACCTGCTCCTGATTCAGAACACAGTTCAAGGACCTTTTCCCAGTGCCTTCCACTCTAATGGGCTCTGTTACAGGCTTCAGGTTGTGGTAATTTGCTTTGCTTGGTGAGGACCTGCTGCTGCTACATGTGAGGGGAAAATTAAGGGGAATGTTTTATTTGCTTGCCTAGACACAGGTTTACACAAACTTTTAAAGTACTCTGTGGACCAGTTAATGTGTGTATTTTGTGTTAGAAGATTGAAAGGAGCTATTTAGATTTACTGTATTTGTGCCTGGCTTCGTTAGCACAGAAGAACCCATGACAGTTTTCAGGTCTATAATTACTGTGGCTCCTGTTTGATGTTACTTATGTTTATTGTGATTGTGGATGGAGAAGGCTTTTGGCTACATGGGCTATTGCTGCTCTGTGACTTCAGTTGGGAAGCTTGTACAAAATAACACCTGTACTTTGATTATCATCGGGTTATAAGACTTTGTTTAAAAAGCCACCCCTTATACCCCTTAAAATCATACAGCAAATGTTCCAGTTTTTTAGGTTATTTGCAAAGCAAGGTGTCTAAATTAAATTGAATGCAACACACCAAATCTTTGCGTGTTGTGTTGCTCAGCAATCCCAGGGTTTATATTCCAAGTGTTTTCAATGTGTAAGTTGTTACATAGGCTGTGTAAGAGCTCATTTGTGTGGCAGAAAAAGCTGCTCCTTGTGTGAACTGTGTGAAACCCAGATTTGTGTCATCCTGCAGGTAGTTTAAGCACGGAATGAACACTCATCACACGTCCAGGTTCAGATGGACAGATGTGCGTGGGGCTGTTAAAGGCATCTGGATATATAATTGGTATATGAGATAGCACTGAAACCTCAAAGTGCTACAGACATTTGCATCTGTTCACTGATGTATATAATGACGAGTTATTTGGGGTAGTGGGGTGTGAAGCTTAAGAGGAGCTTAATGATTTTTCCTTTAATAAATCATTTGACTAGAGCAGTGCCATCTTTTATTAGCTTACAATTCTGTAAAAGTTAAGATTGAGCATAATGTTGCATATAATTCTAAAACATCTGGTAGCAATATCTAGTAGCAGCTGTTTAGTACCTAAAATATAAACAAAACATGATTTTATCCATAGTTGTTACAGTTAATTTTCCTGGAAGTACTAGTTTTGGAGTAGATGCACTATGCAATAGATCTGTTCAGGAGAAAGAGTGAGTGAAAATTAAGATATTGTTCAAAAGCTGAGCAAATAGAACAGGTCTGCCTAAAATGTGGCCTAGGAACAGAGCTGTGTTTCTAAAAAGATATTGTTTTCTATTGAAATGGAAAAGAAAACACTTTAGAAGAAATCCTAAAATGACTGATGGTCCTTAACTACACTGTGCCTTGGTAGTGAAGTGCATCCTATTAAAAGTTTATGATCTGTTATAATTGTGTTCATATTGGTTTGGTTTTTTTAATCCCTATTCCTACGAGGAAAGTTACCCAGTGCTTTGACTGCGGTGATATACACAGAACTCTGTTACTGGTGCTTGAACATTAGAAGGAAAATAAAACCACCAACCACCCCACAAACAAAGCAAAGTGAAAATGAGGTGACAGCAGTTGACTTTGCTGCCTTTCCTGTCTGGCTCTACCTTGGCATGCCAAGGAAATGTGGGGGCTGCATTGTCACATGGACCAGAGAGCAGACAGATCAAAGGTGCCTTTGGGCTGCTGCAGTTTGAGTTGCACCTGTGATACCTCCCTGGGGCCCACGCTGCAGTTTCACGTTTCAGACTTTCCCTTTGTGTCCCGGGGCATCCATCAGATGTATTTGCTCTTTGAGAGTGAGAAGATGATGCAGCATCAGCTGCACCTGCTGAGGCTCCCCTTGACACTGGGAGCTCAACTTGTTTTTCTAACATACAGTGGATGAGCAATACCCATTTCAGACACACCCAGTGATGGGAATGTGGTTTATGGGAGAACTGAATGTGCACAATCAAGCAGTATTTCCTGTGCTATGTCTCTATAAACTGTTCCTTTTAAATCTTGCCACCATAAGAAGCAGAGAGGTTTGCCAAGTAATCTGACTTTAGTGTTGCTTGTAGCAGACTCTGGTCATTCTGGAGTCGGTGGTGGGATTTATACACAAGCAGAATAATATCTCAGAATATTGTAGAACATCAAGAACCTTACGTGTGGCACTAGCGTATTTTCCTTCTCTTTTGATGGTCCTTTCCTGGTTCCTCTGGGGTGTGAAGTCTATTTAGGGCACCAATATTCTAGCAATCCTTTTATCCAGTCATGTTTAAATTACCTGTACAGAATAATATCACTTTAAGGATGGAAAAATGTCTGTATTTGACACTTGAATAGATTTTTCACTCAGTGTGATGAGGATCCCTGAGGAGTGCAAATGGTTAACTGTGACACTGGGTGTCTGTTTTGCCTTTTCACGTCCTAGTAAGGACACAAGAGGACTCTTTAAGAATACGAAGCCAATGAAGTTTATTTCTGTCTTGGGGCATTGAGTTTCTTTTGATGTTTGCCTATTTCCAGCAGTGATTAAAAGTCACCCATCCAGCATCTTGATCTGTGCCTACCATGAGTCTGTACATCTGTGTTGCAGAACAAGTAGACCTTTGACTGTGTAGGCAGGATTTTTGATTCATTCTGTGCATGTGTAACTAGAAAAACTCCTAGTTTTCTGTTACAGTGAAATGACAATTTTAATGGATGATTCAGGTTCTTTACCTATAAGTTGATTTTAAAGCCATTATGCAGTATGGATGTTCAAGTGTAAATAATTTATAATCATAGCCTCATGCTGGAGGATGCTAAATATCAGTAATTTTGTATTATAACTCATTAAGGATGACATTCGGGCTCCCGGGGGCTGTTTGTAAAACTCCCTTGGCCTCAGTAATGTCAGGATTTCACCATAAGTGTTACCTAAAAAATAAAATGATGACATTTCTCTTCTTACTAAATCCAATTAATCTCCATTAGTTGCATAATAGTTTTGAATGTAATCATATTCTAAAAGCTTGGAAGTGCACCAAAAACTGTGACCTGGATCCTGAGTTTTTAACTCATCTGTGAAATGGCAATTTTTTGTTTGGGCATACATAGGGTAGCTGTAGTCATTTTTAAGGGCTTACAGGACCTTGGCTTGGTTGTGTGTCCAGGATATTCCCTTGGAACCAGATCTGGGCTGGTGCTGTCTGGAACATGATGCTCTTTCAAGCAGCAAATGCAACAAATTGTCACCAGGTTACAGCTGGGAACAGGGGAGTTTTCATTCTGCATCAACAAATTGGAATCTGAGAATCATTTAGGTTGGAAAGACCTTTAAGGTCAAGTCCAAACCTTTACCTGGCACAGCCAAGCCCAGCCCTAGACCCTGTCCTTAAGTTCACCCCCTTTTTGCATGGGCTGCTTTGCCATGGTCTGTTGGACTGGTTGGTGCTCCCGGTCCTCAGCACTGCTCAGGGGCTGCTTTTTTGTTGGGTGGGGGGGTCTCAGCCACTGATGCTCCTGGCCCTGTGATCTGTGCAATCCTGAAAGCTCTCTCGACTCCTCTGGAGTTTCCTCTGGTTTGGGACTCTCGTGTGCACTTTCCTGAAATGTTCCACTGCAGGTTGTGCTGGCACTGGGCCTGCTCACTGTGGTAAATGAGGTTCCTCTCCTGGGAGAGAGCAAAGTGTGGATTTGTGTCATCTTTGGACGGAGAATGGAGTGTGAGTGAATGCTCTTGGCATTAGACAAGAAAATAAGAGGATACAAACCCATTTACCTTGTCATCGCTCTCCATCACTTGGAAAGATGGATTGCCTGGATGAGAAGGAGTAGATCAAAATTAAAGGGAAAAATTAAGTGTTCAGTATCTCAAAGGAGCTTTGTCCTTCTTGAGGTGATGTAAGCTGTTGTCATATGTGCTTAGGACTGCCCTAACGCTGGCCAACTATCCTGCTGATTTTGTTTTATTAAATTGTCTTCCTCTGCAAGCAGAATGCCTGCTAGAAATGGGTTCTGCCCTGAGGTAACTCTCAAATGTGCCAGGGTGCCGTTACTGGGAGCTGACCCAAGAACTTTGCATAGAACCAGCTGCCTCTAAGCATTTGCACCCCCTGAGGACTTTTTATTTATGCTCTTTGTGTCCGATGGTCCCTGTGTAGGAAATAGAGGCTGTGGTTCCTAGGTCCTGGAGCTAGGAATCTGAAAGTTAAGGGGGCTTTTTCAGTCCCTTGTAACCAATGAGAACATAAAAGGCTGTAGGTGCTGTAGCCAAGGTTATTTTATCTCAAACTGGTTAAGATGGCAAAGATTTATTTGGTGTAGAGCGTGGATGCCAAGGGTAATCGCATCAAGAACTTTTTTATGGCTGCTTTTCTAATCTTCTTTAACCAAAGCAAGCAAAACTGTCCTTTGTAAGATTTTAATTCACTTCATTTGGGAGAGCTTTGGTGAAGGTATTGCAGTGCCTCTCTATTAGAGAGAGAGATATATTTTGAGACTTCAAAACTCAACTGGAGGAGGCCCTGAAGGATGTGGCCTGAATATGAAGTTTCGAGCAGCAGGTTGGACTAATTGACCTCTAGAGTCCTCTTCCAACCTGAAGTATTCTGTGAGTCTGTGGTGATCTTGTTATTTGTAACACTCTTCTTGCCAAATGTTCTCCTTTCTCCTTAAGGACGTATTTATGTTACAAACTGAATTGGATTGTGGTCTTACTGTACCCTTTAAAAATGAGAAGAATAAAACCTGTATATTGCAAGGGAAATGACTCCCTGGCACAACCACAAACTGAAAACAGGGGTCTGGTATCTCATAAATAGGTGGAAAATTTTCTTATACTGTGAGTATTTCTGCTTGTGTCTTTCATTCCCAGTAATTCATTCTGGCTTTTTGATGGCAAAATGTATTGACTGCAACTTCAATAATTTCCCAAGTGCTGTTGGTAGCTTGTGTGATGATGCAGCTTACAGCTGATGGGCTTTGAATTTGGCTTTCTGCTATCAGCAAGTTAATACAGGCTTTCTGTTTTGCTGCATCTGTGCCCCAGTAAGAGGTCTGCTACTGTGGAGGGCATTCTACTTGGTATTTGTCATGAAATTTGTCATTTTCTGAAAAAAAGTTCTTTCAGTGTGTAAGTGCAACAGAGGAGAAGACCTTTTTGATCTCACCATTAAAGTAATTCTAAACTTGATGAATTTGGCTGTGGCGAGTTGGGCTTGAATTGTGTCTGTCTGTGTTCTCACGATTCAATGGCTTTGTTAAATGAATGTTTTAATGTCACTAAGTCAGGTGTGGAGATATTGATAATTCCAGCATTTGCTTGTTTTCTTGCATTCCAGCAGAATCTGGACATTCTGTATCAGAGATGCAGTATATTGCTTATCTTTTTAAAGCAGTTCTTGCATGTCTTATTTGGAGGAAGAAGCAAGATTTTCATTGGGTATGGGCACTTTTATGGTCCATTACAATCTCTGCTCCTATTTATTGAAATGTCAGCTCTCTCTTCTACCTGCTGTGAGAAGAGTGATGCAAATTCTTGCATGCTGCCACTCTGACCTGGGAGGAGCTACCTGCAACCATTTGCAAGACCACTTTATTATCCTCATTTAAATGTTCTTTAATAGTCTCCTCTGTTGTAAGGAATCAGTAACTTCACTCTGGAGTTATTGGCAAGTAACACTAATTGGGGCTGTCTTTGGCTCCTCTCTGATTTATTTGTTGTGTCCTAGGCTGGATGCCTGGGGCATGAGATTTTTACTTCTGAATTTGTGCATGGACTGGCCCCGACCCGGGGAATCCTTCCACTGTATGTGTAAATAACAAAGGCTGATGTAAACCCCAGAGAACTTGTCAAGGCATTAGATCAATCTGAGCAAGCTTAGCATGAAACATTCAAGGTATTGACTCTGCACCTGAATCTCTTGAATGTGCTTGTGACACTTTTATGAATTCACAGGCAAATTTCCTAATGGTGTTTCCTGTTTTGCTCCCTTCTGACACTCACCAATTAGGGAATAAAAGGCAGCTTTGAGAGCAAAACTGGAGAAGGAAGTGTATTCATCCCATCCAGTTTTAAGAGCCTAAGTTAGATACCTAGGCTTTCCAATGGTAATTCAGCCTTTAGTAGGCAAATGAAAGCATCTAAATCAGGAATCTGCTTCGTTCTTCTGCCAGTATCATGAAGCTGTGTGCCTGATTTTGACAAGTTCTGTAATGTGAATAATCTAAGATACTGTCTCATTTATTTCCCAAGTCCCTGTGAACATCAGATGGGAAGACTGGGCTGTAACAGACCTCTAAACTCCTTCACTGGAAACTTGAGTGTCCCCATCTGCATGCAAGCTGTGAAAGAGGAGGGATTAGTCTGTAGTGCAGGACCCAGGAGAGTCCTGGATGAGAATGTTAACAGAACTCTCTACACTCTTTGTTTTGTTTCCCTTTTTGTGAGAACTGGGCAAATACCTCACTGGAAGGATTCAGCTAATGAATAGAAAAGAAACAAGAGCCTTGCTAATTGGTTTGCAGGCCTCTGAACTCTATGAGGAGAGACCAAATGAGTGTAATTTAACTTTCTTCTCCTTGCAATCATTACAAAAATACCCTATGCATGTTCATGACTTCACTAGGTAAACCTTTGCAATGTGGGTGGGTTTTTTTTTTAATTTTTTTTTTTTGGACCTTGTGCCACCTCTTATGGCACAGATAAACAGGTTTCTGAGATAACATTTTAAATCTGGCACAAAAATGAGACCTGTGAGGGCTTTTTTTTTTTTGCTATTTGCATGTTATACCATGCAGGCACTTAGAGGCATGACACTTCATTCTGTTTTATGACACAGGATGCATCTCTGGCTGATACACTGGGAGGCCAGGCTGCTTTAATGCTGTCAGCCTGCATTAACTTTTAACTTCAGTGAGTATGGGCCAAGTGAGACATGGGATGAATAACTCAAGTGGCAAAATGATGTCAAATCCCACAGCTTGTCTCCTACAAGCTGCACTTATTTATTAACAGTTAGATCCAAATGTTATTCAAAAGCAACAATGTGCTTTGTGAGCAAGGAAAGTGGAGACAACTGGTCTTCAGTCTTTGCTGGAGAGTTCTTCTTACGAATAAGAAGTCTGTGTCTTTTTAAGGATAATTCTCCAGAAACTCCTATAAAACCTTTGAGTGTTCAGGGGGTTCTTCCTGAGAAAGAACTGCTGAAATCCACAAGTGAAATATAAGATATGGGTGAGCTTGTAGAGATTTGAACATGTAGCAGCAGTATTATTTGTAATTCAGCTTGGGCCATCAGCTTAAATATTTTTGATCAGTGGCATCAGCAACAGCTTCTGGTTTTGAGGAGAGTTACTGGAGTTGTTAAACAAAAGATGATCACCACTATCCTTAGTGAAATTATGCACCCAATATCCTTTCCTCAGTGAAAAAAAGAGCAGCAATATGCTTTGGAACTTGCCTTATGAAAGGGTCTTGTTTTCTCAGAATATTCTCAATTTAGACTAATTAAATGTCAATATTCAAATGTTTGTTTCTCACAATACGAAGTGCATGATTTTACTGTTAGTCCAAAAATCATCTTCCATCTTCATTCTGTGTTGGCCTGTGTTCCTCAAGGGAGATGTCTGTTCTAGCAGCAGGAAGGGAACTAATCCTGGCACCCGGAAGTAATGGGCTGGGCTAAAGCCTCAGGATCCCTGGGATGCTCAATTTTGGCACCAGATGCAAACTCATATCGGAGAGTGCATGCAAACAGAGGGAAAATGAAGCGTTTAATGAGCAGTGTGATGTGTGATAATTCTCAGTTGGCTGTGACAGATGCTTTTGGGAGAGCATTAAGAAGGTCCTAAGTTGGTTCAGTAGACCTCAAGGAACATGGTCGCTTAGAAGGATTTGGTGATCTCCTTGTTTTCTCTCTGTTAACTGAGATTTTTTAATCCCACAAAAGACAAAGATTGACTCTGTGACTGTTTTGGTGCAGTGGGAATACAACACCTTCTGCCCTTTTAGTGCAGGGGTTAAGCAAACATCACAGGCTGCACTGCAGTTTGTTCTTGGAGAGGATGATGGTGATAACAGAGTATTCAGGTACACAATAATGGTGAGACACAGCCACAAACAGCACTTGTCAGAAGCCAGTACTAAAACTGCCAAGTAAAGAGGTCGTTCAAGCCATCTATGCTTTTCCAGTCACTTCATGCTTCTGAAAACAGATAAACAGGCCATGTGTTCATGATCTGCAGAAACAAATTGAACTGGACTTCAGACTTCCACAGTGATGATGGTGGTGCCTCCTCTACTGCACAATCAGCTGCTGGGTGAAAAATACCTGTGGTTATACAACCTGTATACTGATTTATTAAGCCTTTGTAGCGTGCTTTGGAGCACTCTGCAGTGCTGGCAGAGCTCTCTGGGCTAGCTCTGTTACCCACAGGTTTAGATACCTGCCTCTTCAAGTACTCGAGGTGTTGCAATTTTTGGTCTATCTCCCCTTGATTATTTTGTTAGAAGAGGTTCTTGAGGAAAGACGCTTTTCGAAGCTTGTCCCACTATAGAGTGCATCCTCTTATTTGTGCCAAGCCAGAGGTACATTAAGACAAAAGTTGTCTGGATGCTCGGGAACTGGTGTGAAAGTGATTAGAACATAGGAGAGAGGAGTGGGGGGAGGGGGGCAAGTATTCAATGAAAATCCCATTTATACAGTAAAAAGGGTCTAATGCTTGAAAGACTAAAGAGCCAGAGGCAAGATCCTTGGCCGAGAGTTAATTCCAATTCTTCCTTACAATCCAGAGATGAACACAATGCCCTCTCTGCTTTTACATCACCGACTTACGCTGGCAGAAGTGGTGACTGCTACTGCCCAGGACAGGCTTGGGGTGCCCAAGGAGCTGGGAATTCCTGTGCTGAGTGCAGGGCACACTCTCCTCAGAGCAGAGGTGGGGCTTGCCTGGCTCTCGTGGTAACAGTGAGGCATCTATTAACAAACTCTGACAATCCACACGCTTTGCAAATCCTTTTACAGGCCTGCTTCTGATGCTCACCCCAGGAGCACTGGGCTCTGCTGTGCTCTCACCAGCAAGAACTTTAATGGGCTTTTTCCCCTGTCTAACTGCTCATTTGACAATTTATCTCAATGGTTTCTTGGCATCTCTGCTCAGTTCTCGTGCCAAATCGACTCATACCTGCTCAAAGTTGGCTTTTGACCTTGCTGCCACAAATTCAGCATCTATGAATGACTAATTGAATGCTGGGTACCAGGTGTGAATGTCAGTGCATGCTACAGTGAGTCCACAGCAGTCAAGCTGGTGTAATTCTGCTTGTCATGGATGGAAATGTAGGCAGGCATGGCAGCTGGGGAGGATGAGTTGCTGTTTTCTGTTCTACTTGTTTGGCTGAGATGGAGCAAGGTGTTGCTAATGTAAGCATCAGCTGGTTTAAAATCTGAATTCTGAATTAAAAAAAAAAATTTAAAAATCCAGACAGCGTTCCCTATTGTCAGAGTTTTGCTCCCTATTGTCAGAGTGAGTTTTGTTCCCTATTGTTAGTTTTGAGAGATTTAATTAGCAGTTTCATTAAGCTGTTGTTAGAAGTCGGTGTAACCTGTACAGGGTTTGTCCTAGGAGTTAGGAGTGACTGCCTCTGGTGTTTTCTTGCAGGCTCTGTTACCTCATATTCCCACATATCAAGATGTGGACAGTGATATTGAGATCCCCTGTAAATCACATTCAGCTCTAGGAGGGCACTGTTGGAGCTCTATACAAGAGCTTGCTGTTTCTGTTTTATAGCCTTAACTGTAAAAACAAAACATCTGGGATGCTGCTACTAGGTTGGGTGGCAGGGTAATAGTGGCTCTCAAATTAGTTACCTATTTACAGTGTTTTATACTAAAAGGTTTCCCCAGATGGAGCCTCCTGAAAATATCCAGCTATGACAACTTTAACTACACACTGATAAGGTTTGTGGCTTGGATTTGAGAGAAGTAGAAATTATTCCAGCCCTCCACACGATTCCAAATGCTTCCACCTTGAGGCTGGGAACATCCACAGGAGAATTATCTTGGAAGGAATTTGAATATCTGTTACAATTCCTGGTTTTTACATGAATTTTGATATTGGTTTTAACAGATGTGACCAGCTGGAATCAGCAAAGTGCAAGATTAGTCCTTACTTTTGTAATTAAATTTTGTAAAACCTGTCATTGTGACAAGCTTAGTTTCTATTTCTTCACTGTCTCTGACCATGACACTGATCACTTCCTGCATGTTCTCTGTAGTTTTGTCCTCTGAAAAATGTTTTTATGTAGCTAAGAATTCTTTTAATGAGAGAAAGGGAGACTTAAGGATAGAGGAAGATCAGTGGCCATTCTCAGACTAACATGATCGTTGAAGGCATTGACAGACACAGCCTTTGATCTGGTTATCTGAGAAGTTTTCTTTTTCAGTGCTGAACCAGGAGCAGTCAGACAACCATGTTCAAGCAGTTTGTAGTCTATCCCATTATCTAAGAACTCTCCTTTAATAGCTTAATTCTTTGTAGAAACCATAATTCATTTCTTCTTGAAACTTAATGTATCAATTACTAAACTTTTCAACAACTTAGGAATGTCTGTCAGGTTTTGTGAACTTCCAGTCTTAAATCTGTGCCATTCACTTGAAGACATTTTTAGAGTTCCTTCTTGCTGCAATCCTGTGCAGTTTTAAATTGTAAACCTTTCTCTAGGAATCCATAAATACAAGTGTGCCTTGTTAAATCTGGAAATGCAAAATTTGAAGTCTGAAGGGAGAACAGCAAGAGATGATGAGCTCCTCTGCCTTTGCAGTGAGCTCTAGGATCCAACTCCCAATGGTGAGAGAAGGGAATAAAGCGTGGGAGGATCTGAGATTCCCTTTTCATTTTGCTGCCTACTCAGGGAAGGTCAAGACTTTCCTCTTTGCTGGCTTTCCATATTCTCAGAATGAAATGTTGGGCAGATTGTCCCTTCCCTGTCATGAGCTCACTTATGTTGGCAAGGGAAAGCTGGGATTAAGAGAGGGGATCTGTTGTCTTCCTTGTTGCTTGTAGAGTTGTGATGCTGGTTCCAGCAGTTTATGGAAGTTTATGCTCTTGTGGAAAAACAGTCAGATGTTGAAGCTGTCTCTGCTTCTTTTTCTGTTTTAATCTTCTGTTTTCAGAGAGGATAAAACTGGTTTTGCCTTTTTTTGTTTCCTTGCTTTGTCTCATGCTGTTGTTTTCAGCCTACTGTGCTCTGTGCAGGTAACCTGGATGTATAATGAAAAAATGCTTTTCCTTTAGCATGAAAATGGACATTCAACTTCTACTGTAAAATTCAAGTATTTTTCCTACATCTGAATATAATATTAACGTAAATGAAGTTAAAAAGCACCATTGCTATGAAATTATAGGAACTTCTTTAGCTGCAATTTACTGAGGCTATTGAATGTGATTAATTAAAGGAAGTCTCCTCATTACTCCTTAAAACAGTATCAGCTATGCAGATTGGAGGTATGATGAGATAGCCATGCAGCAATTTAAAATTAAGGTATTCTAACATCTTTAAAGAGCACAGAAATGCTATGAACTGTAGTTCCTCAGAACCACCAGGGAAACACCCAGCACCTTTCACAGCAGGGACTGACAGACCGTGTCAAACCTTTCTCTACAACTGTTTCTGACTCTGAGGAATGAGATCACTCAGGATACAGAGAGTGTGAATTGATTTGGTAAACAGTTGATAAAAAGACTACCCAAATTGCTGATGATCTCTCTGTTGTCTTCAGTGAGGTGTGCATAATATTCTGTGCATGGTGATTATGAAAGAGTTGAGGTTACCCTGAACCAAACCAACTGTGACATTTTTATTTAACTGCAACCTCATAAATCATCAACCGTTGTAAACTAACTTCTAGTTTTGTTATTGAAAGAAAAGTTACAAAAGGAAAACTTGTCGTATATTAACTTTGAAATAACTGAAAGTACCAGAGACTATTTGGAAAGGCTTTTCTGCTCATTTAATTAAAGCTCACCTTCCTCATGGAAGAACTTATTAAAGCAAGCTTGATTTAGCCGAGTGTAACTCCTTGGTAATACCACTTACAACTCTGGAAGTGGCATGACTTCTATCTTTTAGTAGGCTGGGCAATAAACTTGTATATATATGCACAAAACCTACCAGGATCAGTCATTTTAATAATTGATTACAACTGAAATAATTGACTGGTTCGTCTGCTGCTGTTTCAGATGGTTGCAATTGGAACGTTTTGTCTAAGTGCTTGTAAAATGTGACAGATTTCAGAGCTCCCCAGTTTGGAGCAGTGGTGTTCCAGCTGTGTGCAAGTCCTATGGATGCCATTCTGAAGCTCCATGGAAATCATGTAGAGCTGGAATAAATAAATGCTGAGTGGACTAGAAGATGAGTAAATCTGTGGGATGGTCAGGGTGCTAGAGCACAAATCACGCAGCCATACATCGTGCTTTACTGTAGTCTGTGCAAAGAAAAGTTTATTGAGAGATTTGTTATGCAAATAAAATGTCATAAGAGCTGGCACTTCAAAGGCCTGTGCGTGCATTTGCCATATAATTGCCTGGAGAAAAAGGCTGTTTTGGATGTTGAGCCTTTATTTGCATTTGGAGGATTAGCAGACTGTTTACTTTATTACACTTAGCCTTTAAGTGCACTTAAGCCGTTTTTCCAAGAGAGCTGAATTTGTTCAGTGTAACTTCTTGATTGACACAGCGAGAGGAGCACATCAACCAAACATGCAGGACCTTGCAGCAACCAGCTCCTTTCCTTTGCGACCTTGTAATAGGTAATGGAACCAGTGGGTTTGAATCAAAAAATAGATAAATACAGATTATTACTAGCTGTACACATTTCCCAAGGGAAAAAATGCACATAGATGAGGATAACGATTAGAGCTGACAGAATAACATTTTTTTCCCTGTTAACTTTATCATACCTTAAAAATATTCAGTGCATATAATTTATTTTCATTTTCATTATCTTCCCATCTTAGGTTGACATGCTCAGCTTCCGAAGAAGTTAATGGAAATCTCAGTACTGACTTCAGAGGACTTTGGGTCAGGCTGTAAATGACAAAGAATGAGCCCCAAATATTTATGCATATTTATGAATTGAATGAAGATTTGTTAATGAAATGTTCATACACGCTTCATTCCAGGCAGGCTGTGCATTCATCTCAGACAGCACATAAGGGCTTTTCTTTTAGTGTTCTGTTAAACGCTGACCAAAAAGTCAATGAGATTTTGCTGGAATGAGGCTTTTGGGATTTGGGCAGTATTCATGTACACAAATCTTTAATATTTATTGCTAAGGATTGATGCTTACATGATGAACAGGCCCTTTATGCATGAATAAAGACATACAACTTACAGCTTGGTCCCAGCCGTGCTCTTTATTCACTGTGTCACACACCCTGACCAGCCATGACTCTACGGGAACCCCAGGATGTCCTTATTGCTTCCAACCTGCCAATTTTTCCTATGAAACTTGAGTAAAAAGAGACACTTGACTCTGTCAGTTTAACAACAGATTGGCTTATTTACACTAATTCAAAGCTCTTGCATGTGAGAAGGGAGCGTGTGGCAGCTGGTGGGAAAGCTGAATCCTTGCGCTCTAGGAGGCCACATCTTCCAGTCTGAGCAGCTGCTGTCAGCATATATCAATCACTGTGCCAAAACACCTTGACAGTGCCCTCTTGACTGCCTTTTTCAGAAGCAAAAATTGGATTAGATATGACAAATGGATCTTTCCTACGGAAAGACTGGTGTCCTTTAGCCTGTGCAAGTACAGTTCTTTTGTCTGTGTGATACATAGTCAGGTGCCAATGGATTATGAATTTTCCCTCTTCATCTAACATGGAAACAAATGAGCTTTTTCCCTTTCTCGCCCTTCTAAAGTTACTCACTGAACATTTAATCAAACTACTTATATTTGCATCTTTCTGCTTTTCTGACTTTGAGGCTCTATTTCAAAATGTCCCTTGGCATCAGGACTTGATTTCAGTCTCCTCTCTGGTTTTACAGTGAGCACTGCAAACAGGAATGTATCTGTGTTTCAGACATACAGGTGAGAAAACATTTTCACACAAAGTATAATTGGGGCTGACTGGCACAGAGAAGGTCACTTCTCAGCCTTGCTATTGCCTGAGGTAGATTATGTCTAAATTATCAGCACCTAGCTGTGGAATTCACTATAGCATTAGCAAATTACTTTTAAAAATAGAGATAAGCATTTGCTCTTGGACACTGGAGCTTCGTTCCCTTTGTGCACACATTTCATCATACCTGGACCACATACTGATGTTGTCCTAATTCAAGCCCTCTTTAAGAGACAGGAGATGTGAGCTGTGCAATTTTGCTGAGGATTCGACTGCTGTGGTAAGGTTGAGAGGTAGAGCCACTTTGGCTTCATAGCAGGGCATTCACCTGAGAGTTGGTGACTATTAATTCCTCTCTCTTCAATATGAATTTTTATTATATTAACTTAGTTAATTGGTTGTACATGATTCTTTCCCCTGGAGACTTCTCTCTGCCAGTCTTCAATTAAAAGCAAAAATTGCTGTGTTCCTTACTATAGACTTGGAGGAAAAGCCCCTTGGATTAGACTTGTGAGACAGAATAGTTTTGTTTGAGCAGCCCTTACTGAAATATGGCCAAAATCTTTCCATTCATAATCTCCTCTGGTGTTCCTTTCCTGTGAACACTGGTGGTACTACTGGCTTACACTTGTAATTTTGTGCTTTCAGCATAAGGATTGGCAGAGCAGATGACTTCTCTGATTGCTATCATTTAATAGGTTCCAGATAGATGAAGCAGCTGCTTGTTTATGCATCAATTCTGTCCTTTTACCAGTCATTAAGTGTGCAATTAAGAACATGCTTTTGGAAAGGCTGGTGATGTCTGTGCCCTTGGTACACCCTGAGCACCTGAGAACAGGTGTCTGTTGTCTAACAGGAGTGAATGTTTAAGTATAAACTGAAGGTGTTGCAAGTGGAACAGATTTGAGAAATGAAAAAGGTATCTTTAACTCTCAAACAAGCCTTTTATTTTCCTGTGATCAAGGAGGGAAGAGCCTGTGAGAAGAGGGGCAGGTTTTATAGCCTGGTATCTTCCCATGAGCTGTTGATTTCCCCAATACAGTTGGTTTTTGGGTCCAGGCAGTTTTGTGCCCATAGCAATTGTCTTATGGATGCAGGATACTGGCCCTTTAGCAGGTACAGCCTTCTGGAAGTCCCACTGCCATCCTGCAGAGAGATAGCATGCAAAGCCAGAGGGAATGTGCCAAAAGGGGATAAACTTAGAGCCATTCCTGTTATGGTTAGACAACAGCCAGAAGTTTTTCTTTCTAGACTTGGGGAATGAAACTTGAGTAGGTTTCTCTTCAAACCATGAGCATCTCACTTGAACTGAAATGCCGGGGTCCAGCAGCAACTGCACTAGCCTTGTCATCAAATCCTAGATAGGATGCACTTCTCCCCAGGAGGTGATTGAGCGTCCTGATTGCTGTTCCCAATGACTGAATGCAGTTACTTTCATCTTTCCAACAAGTTAGGAATTAGTCTTGATCTGGCCCTCGTCACCATCTATGTTGTGGTTTGGGCACATTATTTAGGTGTGTATTCAGCAATTACCATACCTTGACCAGCAGCGCAGAGTGAGAGGTTTGTTGCTTTGGCCATCTACTGAGTCTCTTACAGGTGTAGTCATCCTTGGAAGGTTATCCCTGCCACTTCAGCAGGGAAAGCAGGACACCAGGGCATGTTCTATGACATGATTAATAGATATGTGAATAGCACCCTATGACTTATGATATCATCTCTATTGTCTCGTTTGAAAATTACCTTCCGCTGCTGCAGAAGGGCAATGTTTCCCCGTGTAGTTTATAGCGCTCATAAACAACTCCTACCAGCATCTTTGCAGTCGTGTCCTGTCTCTCACCTTCCCTTTGTACCTGTTTGTAATTGGTGATGTGAAACTGTTGCTGTAAAGTCTCGGTACGGGCTGAGCTGCGAAATCTCAGGGCTCTGCAGTGAGGGCATCGATCTTCTGCTGAGTCATCTGTGATGACAGATACTGGAGTTTTACAGACACGCAGAGTCACTTTTGCTGACTTATTCATTTTAATTTAGGTGAGTTTTATTTGTTCTGGTCACTGTTATTCAAGGTGTTAATATTTCTTGAAGGGAAATAAGAGTAAGGGCAGATCTCCAGGCTTAGCCTCAGTAAAAATAGCAAAGGTGAGCTTCAGAGAAATATCTCTCTGACTTGCATGTGCCTGCACTTCGTTTAGAGCAATCGGGATTCTACAGGCTTATGGTGCTCAGTAATTTAAAATGCAATTCAGTGTGTGAAGATATCATTGTGATTCTTCTGAAAAATCAAAACATGCATTGACAATCCTTTCTTTCCCAAGTATGAATAGGTTGGAAGTGTTCTGATGCCTCTTGAAAACTGTAATGTAGTGATGTTTTTTCTCTTTGGTTACATTTTCATTGATACTCATGTTTGTAGTTACCCAGCTTATTTCAAAGCTTGTCAAACAGTTGAGTCAGAAAAAGTGGTTGAGGTGATACGTGCTGACATGAAATTTCTGTTTGCACCCCCTTTTGTTGTCATTACCTGCCTTTGTTCAGCTGATGCATTCGGAGTTGAGACGGGCTTTGGGTTGTCTCGCTGTCATCTTTGCCTCAAGTTTTCTTTCTTTTTTTCACTTCTTATGGCCTCCTTGCCTTCCAGAGTTAGGGAAGTTATCACTTGTACTGATGTTATGGGAGTTGGAATATGTACAATCCATTATAGTGCTATTGTGTTTAGTCCTATGAATTTCTCATGCAACAGCTTTTAGACCCCATCTATACATTTTGGTTCCTCTTTAGCTGGGCTTCCTAATTTCCCTTTTCATGATGTGTTGCTTGTTTCTCTGTTCTTTGTACTGTTTCATCACTTAAGCAAAAACCTCAAGTTTACTGTGACTGGAAGAGCACATTCAATGGAGTTCTTTGTTTGGCAAATTTATTTGATCATTTTGAAGCTGGCAGTGTGTGCCTGGAACATGGAATGTGACAAAAAATGCTCCAAGCTTTAGGGTGAAGGACAGAGAATACAGTAGGTTAATTTTATATTATAGTAAATTTCCCTAGGATTGTAACTGACTAAAAGCTGTAAATACCTGTATTTGTCTTCTTTCCCTGTAATTCTAGAAAAATGTTTGTAATTTCTTTCTTTTCATTAAGAAATGGTCGAACTGTACATATTTTATGTTAAAAGAATTTTTGTGTAATGTTCTTTGTGTCATGTATTAGAGGCTGTTTTGACTACTCTCATTTTGGTAACACTTTCTCCAGTATATCAGAGTGCCAACTCATGGCTTATTTTTTAAGCTGCCTTTTACAATACAGGTAACCATGTTCATTGCAGAGAGCTTTCTTCCTACACTGTTGTACAAATTAATCTGGGGGACAGACAAATCTTGTTTTATAGAGCTACAAAAATTGATCACCATTGCTGCTCTGTGCTAAAAGATGCATCACTGTGTACAGAATAAGTCAGAGAACGAGAAACGCCTTTAATGGAAAGGATGAACAAAGAAAACTTTTGCAAATTCTTTGTCCCTGGTTCTAGAGCTTCTTTGCAGTTCTTCTCACATAAGGTGTGACCCCCCCCTTAGTGCCAGCACTGGGGTTACCCTGGAGAATAAGGAGGAGTTTTTGTGCAATGCTGGAGGGGCTGTAGGGGCAAGGAGACTCCACAAAGGGATGACTGCAGCCTCTGAGCTGAGGCAGATGAAAATTGGGTTCCTGATCTCTCTCAAGAGCTTGACCTGCTCTCTGCAGGGCTGCTGATGGCTCTCACAGCTCTGCCTCTGAGAGGCAGGGCAGGGACACATGCTGTGGCACCTCATTTCCTTGGGACTGATTTCTTCTTCCTCCTTCTGCTCCTCTTTTTTTTCCTGCCTGGAGAAGGATTTGCAACTGCAGCACTGCAGAGCTCTTCTTCAGGTTTGTTATTCCACCTGTGGGATACCAAAATTCAGATCAACGTACACTGCTCTGAAGCTTTGAAGAAGATCTCTGTGAAACCAAGGGGAAAATGGTGAACATTTCATTCCCAGTTTGCCCTGGTGCCATGGACACAGTGTTTGCTTTGTTCTGTAGGCAACTGAGGTGTCTGGGCTTCAGCTGGTGAGAATGAGAGGGGGAAACACTTTCTGAAGTGGGCTGACTGGGGCTTGTGTTGAAAGTTGTCTGTTTTCAGTGATGAAGGAAAAATGTACATTGGTCTCTCTATCTAGGAAATGGGTTCTTCCTTACTTAAATTAGAAGAATCTGAAATGCCTAAAAGGCATTAGAAGTGTGGGGGCTGTGGACAACAAACCTCTCTTACAATGAGTGGACACAGTAGCACCATTCCATAATTGCATGGCAGTGTCCTAACCTGATATTTTGCAGGGGTTTACTCCTCTTCCTCCCAGAAAATACTGTGTCTTTGAAGAGTACTAAAATAAAAGCACAATGCAAACCCCACAAAAAATCAGATCACTGTCACCCAACGGAAGAGGAAAGGTGGGTTGAGTCATAGAAGATGAACACAGGACGGTTACACTTTTTTCCTGATTCAGGATTTGTTCTGGCACCAGTAAAAAAGCCTCTCTGCCTCTTGTGGCAATGCAAACCAGTGTAGCAACTTTTTTTTTCTTCCTAAAACTCCTCCATAACTTCCTGAATGCACATCCTTCTCTGCTCCAGTATTTCCATCCATTTTTCGAAGGCAACTGCAAGGTGGAATCAAAGCCTGAGGAGAGTAGAACACAGGTGAATGACAACTCACCTCAAAATGTTCCTCAGATCATTCATTCTGGCCATCTGTAATTAAAGGGTTCTTTCACAATATCGCGACAAATTAGAAGTAGAATTTCTAACGGACAATTAACAAAAGGATGGTTGACTGACCACTAGAATTTCAAAGTAGGATTCCAGCTTTGGTAACTAAAATATTTATCTGGAGGAGAGGATTGATTATCCTAAATTGCATTCTGACTGCAACTTCACTTTTGCTGTATTGCCTGAATTTGTCTTTTTAAATTTCTGTGGGTGTTAATCCTATATAATCTTAATGCATCATCCCTGCTTGATATAGCAATAAACAGAGCTGGCAGTACAACACATTTTGTAAAACCATAAATATTTTTATCTGTCTGGGAATGGGAACACAGTTATAACTAAGACAGCAGTGAAAATTTTATTTACTCAACAGAAGTGATGTCAGGCTTAAACGGAGTCCTGATCTTCAATTTCTGTGCTCATGATGCATATTTAACCTTAAGGTTTAAATAAAACAAGAATATTTTAAGTTTTTCTCATAATTGCTAGCAGTGGGAAGCATAACTTCTCACAAGATTCAGCAAAGAGCATTTGATTGTAAGTTTTAAAGCTCAGGTCAAAGTACTTTTAACATGAGTTTTCATGGGAAATAATTTTCTCAGCAAAGTGTTTGAGAATTTATTGATTTTGCATTGGCATTCTGTTATGACCCCAAGTTCTAAAGATTTTTTTGGATTTTTTTTCCTTGAGCAATCAGTATATACACTCTGAATAGCCAGCAGGAAAAGAAAACTTGGAGAGTTTTTACTGAACTGCTCTAAATTTTGATCTATTGGCTGCCTGGAAATTCCTATTTGTACCTTCCTAAGATGTAGAGCTAAGGAATGTTTTTCTGACAAAACCTTAATCAAATCAGCTTATTCCCTCAAAAGGGCTGCATTTTAACAGCTGTAGATCATTCAAAAGGAAATGAAAACCTAATAGCAATTCTAATTACATGGTATATGATGGATGTGAATGGTTGCTTAGATGGAGATAGCACAGATGGAGCATCCCCATGACCTTCCCTGTGGGTTCATTCAAAACATGCAGTCCAAAACATTCCTTCCTTTAATTTAGATATCATAGAAAAATGCTAATATTGCTTGGTTGGCTGAAGAATTGGAGCCAATTTGAGCCAAACTTGGTCCATCATTTTTCTCTTGTGAGCCAGTCTCTGTCAGTAGGAACACTGTCATGGTGTTATTCCAGAAGCCCAGCTAATTATCTCCTGTAGAAGGATTTAAATGCTTGTACCCTGGTATGTACTTTAACCCTTAGGATGCTGGTTCTCTCTAGATTTTAGTGTTTCATTGAATGTGAATGCATGAAAATATTATGCCAGCAAATGAGAGAATGAAGCATTAAAATGTGCCACGGGAACGGATTAAAACCTAACATAAAATATGTTCCAATACTCAGCGTCCAGTTAATATCAGTGTGATTGCGTTAGCACATAATATCTGCTATTAATTCAACTTCAATTTTATCCTACTGCTCTTCCTTGAAAGTAGAACAGAGTGACAGCCTGTAGTGAAAATCAAGGAAAAAAATCCATTTGAATAGTTCAACTTTTGTCTGTTTTTTTAACATCAGCTTCAAATGGAGACAGTGGCTGCAGGATTGCTTCAACCATTGCAAAATCTTGGTCGTTATTCAAAGGGCATAGAAATAATTATTGTGTTAAAACTGGTCTTGCTGAGGATTCCATGTCAGTCAATGGGAAACTGCTGAAGTGGAATTTGAGTCCAGGTGATGTGGGACTCTCACTGTCTTGAAGCCTCGGGTCACGGCTGAGAGTGTGCAACAAGAATTAGGATATTTCTAGATTAGGACTTGTTTGTTTGGCTTTGGTTTTTTTGTTTTTGTCACATGGCTGCTTAATCTGGTTCACTGCCAATTCCATTACGTGGGAGAGAAATTTGTGAATAGCTCCCTTTTTACTGTGAACCCAACGTAAGTATCGTGTCTAAGAGAGAGCAAAGGGGAAAGTTAATTAAAAATTCAGGAGTCCCTTTTCATGCTTAGAATTTTGAAGTTACAGGTTGTATTTTTTGCATATTTGGCATATTGGTTGTATTTTTACTTCTAACTAAAAATAACACAAACAAAAATAAATAATGTAGCACCAGTGATGAACAATCTTAAACAAGAAACTAAAGTCTCTTTCTCTGTTTCCTGACTTATACTTTATGAAACTTTGATTAATGTGGCTTCATAACATCTAAGCAAGTTCCCTGTATTTTACAGAAGGATGAGGGTGGCTGTGGAAACCAAAGCAATTCATTTTCTTCGGCAGGAGTTCCTCCAGTTGCCCTTCAAACCCGGTACATCAAAAGGCACAATGCCCCTCACAGATCTGAGAAGAATCTCCTTGCTTTGCAGTGAGGAAATCCTCACAGCAAATTCTGTATGTGATTTGAATGAATTAGTGTGATGGTGTATCCTCTCCATGTCTCATGAAAGAGTGACCTTCATCTGCTCCTGCCTATGGATCCATGGAGGAATCACAATCTTAACGCTCCCTTTGATCTCCCGAGCGTGTGCTGGTGGGAATAGAGCAGCTGATCGCTGCCCTGTGATAGAATCTGCTCTGTGCCAGCCCTTTCAAAGGCTTTTTTGTCATCTCTCTTGTAATAAGATGGTTATGAACATTTCAGAACACGAGTGAGAGGCAGTAAAAACGCAGAAAAAGGAATATTAGGCTCTATACAGCTTATAATTAAAATCCTAGAGAGCAATAGCTGTGAAGTGAGTAAAGAAACTTACAATAAAAGCAGGCAAACAAAAAAACTCCACTTGATCCTGGAAAGCACAAAGGAAGGCTGCTTCGTATGCAAGGCTTTCTATTTCAAGTCACCTTATCGCCGAGACAGCTTTCAGTTTAGGATGACGAACAAAAAGCCCAAAGGAATTCTCTGCCCGTTCTGAGGGAGAGACAAGGCTCCCGTGCAGATGCCTGGCACGTTTGAGCTCTGTCCCACACTGAGCACTTCTACAGTTTTATACCTCACTGCTATTTTATGATACTTCCAAGGGATTAACTTGACAGGGTGAAAAACAGCAAGATGTATGTTTGAATAGAGATTAAAAATACAACACAGAGCATTCTATTCTCCTGTCAACAATTTCAAGGTGAAAAGACCAACAACACATCAAGTAATAAAAACCACATTACAGAGGTTAGTATAATGTAACCAAAGAAAAAGGGAGAGAATGAGGAAAAAAGCAAAACGTCTTTGGTATGCTTCAAGCATTAGAGCTCTTAGCTGTGGTCTGAAGATCAATAAGGCAGAACATTCTTTTTATCATATATTAATACTGTTTGAGCAGCAAGCATAGTAACTGCTAGGACCATGTGACTGCTGCATATACGTATTTTTCCACTTTGTCATGATGAGTACAGTTAACATTTCATTTTGTCATGTGCATAGAGTTAAAACTTTTGAGTCAATGAGATTTACAAACCTTTTTTCGTAGCACCCTACAAAAGAATGGAGGGGCTTGTTGTGACTTTCTATTGCCCAAGCCACCAGCTGAATCACTTTCTAATGTAGAGTGGTGGGACACTGATGGTGAGGTGTAAGAGATGTGTAAATAGAGGAGTTTCTGAGATCAGTTGCATTGAGACAAAATTCCAAAGTTAGATGACCCTGGGAGTTCCATATTTTCATCTGGATGTCAAGTCGTTCTCTTGTTTAGATTTTTTTTAATGAAGATACCGAACTTTCATTTGAAGAACTCAAGGGATGAGAGAGAGAATCCCATCTGCCCATACTTGCACCAGCTGATTAAAAACTTGAAAACTCATTGGGATCTCTTTTCCCTTCGAATTATATTGAGCTACAAGTTTGGAGTAGACTCTAGAAGCATGGTGTAAAATGTACATGGTCCTCTCTTTTTCAGATATGCTTTTTCTTCTTAATGTATGAAGTGAAGCTTTACTCTTCCTACTATCTATTACCAACAACGAAGCCAATTAAGATAGATATTTTCAGTAGAAATGAGAAACTTGAAAAAATATATAAATTCATTCTTTAGTGCAGATATTCAAAAGTAATTTAGTAATAATACACCAAAAAGAATATTTTCTGTGGGGCTGCTGAAATCTAATATTACAAAAATATTTTTTTCTAGTCTCCTGACAGCAGTTAAGATTGCTGTGCTGGTGCAGTGGGTCGCATCTGTAACTTAAATTGTGCAGTTTCTCATCACTAATCGCAGTTGTTTGAATTGCACTTCAAGACCTTGTCTACATCTGTCTGCAGTACTACTTCTGTTACAAAAGCTCTTAAAAGGAAAGTTAAATCATTACCAGTTAAACATCTGACACAGTCTTTTGCAAATTTGTATTAAAATGAGTCTGTGTATGAAAAAAATCATTGGCTTGACAGGTGCATTAAAGCTAAAATATGTTTGCTAAGGTTAAACAGCAAAAAGTCACATTATTGCTACTCATGTTAGAGCTATGAAACCAGGAATTCGCCACGAAGCTAAGGGGATCACTTGCTTTGCTGGAATTACTTTGAAGCCATACAGTTGTGTGGATATTTTGAAGCAATAATAAAACTTTAAAGCTACTGACCAAAGGATGAGAATTTCTATACAGCATTTTATAATAAATTTGAGCAAAGCCTGAGTGTGACATTGCACAAAGGATGTGTCACTGGTCTTCCTGTGCAGCTGTGTGAGCCTACAATAAAGGTCCTAAATGTTTCTGCTGCAGCAGAGTTGGGCTGATAATAAATACAGGATGTAGGCTGATGTGGGATGAGCTCTTAAATCGCATCCTTTAATATGTTCCTTAACTTCTTGTGGACTGTCCCAAAGTTCTTCCATTGCTAAGTGGGGTAAGGCAGTGTTACTTTAGCAGCTGAAGATGTCTCCAGCACAAGCAGTCAGGACTCTTTTATCTCATTTCCCGTCTCTGCTGAAGCCATCTTTTTGTGCCGTGAGTGATCCAAGAACTGATTAATTCATGTTTGCAATGCACTTGAAAGATTATCAAAGGGAAAGTGCGACAGAAGAAACAATTTTATTTTTATTCCAGACTGTTGGCAGAGCTTGTGAGCTATCGCTGTGCCGAAGCTTTGGCGCTGTTTGTTTTGAGCACAACCCTTCAGTTGTCATCCCGCGTGCACACGGTGAGTGCCGGCCTGCTGCTCTCACCCAGCTCTTCCCTTGCAAATGAGATTCATCTGTGCTCCCTCAGAGCAGAAGTGACAGCACCAAGCACCTCATGGCAACGCTGATTTGATTCCTTTTTTTTTTTTTTTTTTTTTTTTTTTTTTTTATTCTGTTGCAAATAACTAAGAAGTTCAATCAACATTTTTATTTCAGTCACAGCCTCCAGAAGTGTTCAGAGGAGAATGAACTGGTTCAGCCGGTGACTTCTGTGGTGTCTCTATAGATCTGAAATGGGAATTTCTGTCTCAATCTTGTGACTGAAATGCAGCTTATCTTTAAATCAATATTCAATGTCTTTCTAAAGATTGCACTGATGGTCTAGCCAATGTATATCTTGGGAAGTTGGAGAGCAACTCACTTAAACTGTGATCCCATTTCAAGTCCAGAATTTCTAGCCTGAAGTTCTAGCCTGTAGATCTTGTTAAGATTACAGATTAAGGGCTTGCACCTAAACACAGGGGAGTTCAGGGGAGTATTTCTATTGAGTTTGACAGGCATAAAATCAGACCTGTTCAGAACATGACAAATCACACTTGTAAATCTTTGTAGATCAGTATCATTCATTCCTTATCTCTTGTGAATGTCTCCTCATTATTTCCATTGTCAAAACTTGAAGCTTTTCATTTTTAGCCCTCTTCTCTTGGGTTGTATTTTGATAGGAACATATGCAATTTCATTAAATCCGTGTCATCTTCCTATTTCAGGCAGTGAAAATAAAACCAGAGGGGAACTGAATGTTTTGCTACTTTCAGTATGTAGTGTCAGGATGAAAGATCCCTGTAAACTCTTGTTTTTTTGAACGTTGTGCTTCTGTTTATAAGCATACTAAATTCTCAGTGTGATAGATCTCAACACTTCAGGCTGGTGGGATAAAAGATGCATGTGTTCTGCAGAATGATTTATCTTAAACCCCAAAAGCTGTGGATGATCTGTAAGTGCCACTTACGCATTTGAAAGCCACTATTGCACTGATTATATCTAAAGAGAATTCTTGTTACTCTCCAGTGACATCTGTTACCTGTTTTGAAGCTGTTGTGTGAAAGCATGTGAGCAAACTGGGCAGGCTTATGGCAGGTGCTGCTTTTAGGGGGAAGTGAATGAAAGAAACTGGGGAGTGTCAATGTAACTTCAGAGCAGTGACTTCTGTCACCATGGGCTGAGCACCTCCACAGCTCCAGCTCGTGGAAGACACGGGCTGAGGTGTTGGTCCCTCATGTTTGTGCTTACTCTGAGTGTGTTAAGCCAAAATTATCATCTAGAAATAACAGGAGTTCCTCAATTTTATGGACTAATATAAACTTTTATCATCCTTCTTCACCTCTTTCAAATTCAGACCTGCTGTTTCATTGCTAAATAATTTCCTTTTCTCTCCTCATCTCTTGAAAGATGAACAGATCAGTCTAGCATCAAAGCTGAGCAGGAGCCTGGCCTCTGGGAGGGCTCCTCACTTTCTCTGGATTTCTGGATGCTTCCTATCCAGCTTTGGCTACTTTTGTAGTCTCCAAATTTCCCTGTTGTATCAGATCATGAAATTAAAACAGTGGATAAAATGGATTTAAATACATGCTAATACCACACTGGTGGTCATATTAAAAACTATATTGTATTTTTAGTCTTCAGTAGTTGCATTCTGTGCATGGTACTGTCCAGTCAGCCTGGAGGAAGAAGGGCAAGGTCAAAATTGAGTCAAAAATTGCAAGTGCATGTCTGTCATCTGGCAGCGTGGTAGCTCATCTGATGTACAGGTTCAACTCTTTAGTGCTCTTGCTGTCCTTGACTGTGAATTTAGTCCAATTTAGCAACAGTGAGTGTGTCATTCACTGCGAAAGCCCAAAAGTACTGCAGAGGCAACTCATGCTGAAATAAAATGTTTTCTTTGCTATAGTGGCACTTAGACATTTAGTAGGACAACACTGGCAAACTTCACAGTGGCTTGGAGTGTTGGAATGAGGACACAGAGTTATACAATAATTCCACAATATTATCCAGTTATGTGAAGGCTTTCTGAGGAGAAAAACAGTCAGTCTTCCACTTTCAGGGTGGAACCTGGTTAAAAATCTTGGTTTCTCTGTTGTGCAAGTTATTTAAATGGCTTTCAGCCTGGCTTGGAATGAAAAGAAATCCATCTATTAATGTTCATCTTAAAATACTTACATGAAATTTTGAGGTTTTGTCAACTTTTTCTGCTGGTGTTATAGTTAACTTTTAGTTCTGTCTTTTCATTGTTGAAAATTAATGCATTGAGACACTGAAGTGATGAGATGCTAATTAATTGATGCAGAAATGAATAAAAAAATAAGAGGAAGAATTCTTACTTTTGGACAAAGTTCTTTAACAGTTTTTTTGTGTAATTTTTCTTACTGAGGCTTTCTTAAAACACTGAGAAATGTGCATTTTCTTCTTAAAATCAGGAAATCCTCAACAGCATTGGTGAAACTGGTACATATCAGTCACTGTTTAGCTCACAATAGAAGATAACTGAATATTAACTTAAATATTTTAACTAAATCTAACTTAAATGTTTTAACTTTTCAATAGTTACCACAATTCCAGGTTTCTGGCTAAATGAAGAGAAAAAGTTATTTTCTTCTAACCAGATGGCTTTCAAAAGGTGCAACACTGACAGGTCCTAACCACAGATAGGTGGCTCATGACTTATGATGTGTTGGAGGGCTCATAATTTGTGCTGTGTCCCAAAACCTGTGATGATGTGGCTTGTTTCATAGTTTACTCCACTAATTCCTACTGAGCCAAATAGACCATTTAAAATTTCAAATCTATCTTTATTCTTCATACTTCCCTTGTTAAAAAGAGAAGTTGGAATTAATCATGCTCTCCTTTACTGCTTGTTAATAACCCCAGATACCTCGGTGTCTTGAGCTTAATTCTCTCATTTCAAATATGCAGCCCTGCTTAACCTCAGGCTCTGCTCCCAGTGTCAGGTTTACAGCTGGTGTAGGTTTCTAGAACTGTCCTACGGATGCTGTAGTTGTGTTTATTTGCAGCAGCTTCTTGTTCTGCCTCACAATTTCCAATATCGCAGACTAGAGTTGAAACCAAACAAAAAATAAAGCAACTTGAATGCGCATCCTTTGAGGTATTTTTTTTTTTTTAAAGTAAATTTTTAAGAACTTAAAACATCTGAGAGAAAGGTGTGGAAGGCACTTGGTTTTAAGAATATTTACAAGAGGATGGAGTGGGGGTTTGGAAGCTGGTTTTGGGGAGGAAGAAAGGTAACTACTTCAGCTTCCATTGCTCAACACATAAAAATGTGTAGCACATAGCCTCTACCTCTTCAGAAATGCAAAACTAATTACATCTTAATTTGCATATCAAAGCAAATTACAACCTAATGAAACATTTGCCTGCCAAACATTTCTTTATCTTAATGAACAGAAAAAGAATACCTATTATAGCCTGATTAAAATGTCTTTGTACTTGTCCAACAGGTTACACTCTATATATATGAAAATATTGTTTCTCCATCTTACTGGCAATGTGAACAAAACAGATTTTAATTTACAGCATAAATTTCATTGTTTGTATCCATAGATGTAAAAACTGATAAGGAGAATGTTTTGCATTTTCATTGGAAGCAGAGGAGAGAAACAGTTTAATTTTGAACAGCTATTAATTGTTCTATTTGGAGTCCTATGTCATAAAACAAGGCTTAGAATCTGAGAAATCGGCACTCTTGGTTCATATGTTACTACAAGTGTATAACACGATTACTTTTTTTTCCCAATGATATTCATCTTGTGAAATTCCCCTCAGTGACACTTGAGAGAACTCAGACAAAAAAATGATCTAATAGTAAAAGCTAATCCTGTAGGGAAAAATTTCTTAAGCCCATGTTACAGGGAATTTATGGAATATACAAAGGTTACTACGACTTTGCCTGTAGATAAGGTGCCATTAATCTGTTGTACGGCGAGTACATATATTGGGGTGAATAAGTTCTATTTACTGAATTTAAAATCTACATGCTATAACTGTTTTGGATTATCCTCAGCACTCTTTAGTAATTAACCAGAATCTAAAATAAATTTACTGAACAGAACTGTTCTTAATACAAATGTGAAATCATTTTCCCCCAGTGTAATTGTACCTGAATAGATGCAACTGTAACATGAGCCATAAAAGGAGATAAAGCAGCAACATAATGTACAATTTCTTAGTGCATAATGGTATAACTCTGAATAACACATGCTCCATGAAGAAAAGTAATTTAAACTGTATTACAACAAATGTCATATTTTAAAATGGAAACTCTCCATCATGTGTTGAGAGAAAGTGTTGCTGAACTACAATAAGTCTAAGGGATGTACTTAAAAATTCTTTAAGGAGTCCATTAAGAATAAATTGATGGACTTGCTTTCAGGACATTGTAATAAATTGTAAGTGACAGATACATGTATGTTCCCTCCTCATGGTGTGTAAAGCAATAATCACAAACTTGGTGGACAGCAATTGTACAGAATAATCAGAAGTGATTCCTATTCTGTAGTGGATAAAGCCTTCATTTTAGGAAATGATTAGTGCGTTTATAAATCATATTGGTAAGAAAGCCTGATATTTAATTTAGATTTTTATTCCAGTGGGTGTTAGATTTATAGCAGCACAGTAAGTTTTAACAGTGAAAGCCAAAGCATGGAAACTGGCAGGAGAAAACATATGCGTCTAAGCATCATAGTGTTTCTCTAAAAATAGGGAATTTGCTTATTAAATACTTTTAAGCTCATAGATAATTTAAAAGTCTGTGTGTATATTTTATGGCTTTAAATGAAGACTTCCTGAAGAGTAGAAAAACCCTGTTTTTGCAGTGCCTTTTAAATCTGATACTGTGGGGTTTCACAGAGGTAGGGTACCTGGCATCCTGCTGACCTTAGCTTGGACTGATGCACGTCACCAGAGGAGGTGGAGGTTTTAGAACTCTACAGTGTGCACTTGGGGAGTGTCTTGCTGTGGAGGCCTTAAAACCCAAGGAAATAAAAGGTTTGTCCTCATCTAAATGTTGTTTCTCAACTGAAGTGGGTTTTTCTGTATGTTTCTTACACTTTGGAATATTTGAAAATGTGCAGAGACCTCTGCACCTTATGGGAGGGGGAAGAGGGGCATCCTGGAATTCACAGGGGTTTGTTCTCCCTTCCTCTCTAGATATGCTTGAATATAAAAAAAAGGGGGAAATTCTACATATCAGGTGCCTCACACCCTCCACGATCTGCTGGAATATGGCAAGTGGGTTTTCAGCAAGTTCACTTTGTTGCCTCAAGAAACCTTGCTTCCTACTCCTTGTCTGCAAGGATATCTAGAATGTAGCCTATAATTTTGAACCAAGATTCGTATATTTAAAAATAAACAGTCTTGAGCCAATCTCTCAGTTGGCTCCCATCAACATTTTGCCCGTAATTTCAGTGACTTTGAGTTCTGCTGTTTTTCTGGGAATTGTTTTCTATTTTGTTACACTGCTTGAGGTATTTTTAATAGGGCCTTCTTAATGCTGCTTAAGAAACACACTTTTGATGCAGCCAGTTTGAGTCCATTCAAACACTTGGAATAAAGAAGGGGAAATGGTTCTGAAAACTGGTAGCATGTGGAAGAGGGAGGGGGTATGTAAAAATAGTTTGTGATTCCTGCTCTCGTACTCTGATTAACAAAGAGCATTTATAAATGCGAAGCACAGCAGAACTTTGCTTTGGTCCAGAGAAGAATATAAGGAGAAAGTATTTGACCTTTAAAGTGTCAGAAATGCTTTGGCAGACAGAATGCAGGCTGCAATATTTCAATGGGGTGTGACATATTTCTTTAATCTCCACTCCCTGAAAAGAGAGACATTAAAGTCTGCTGTCCCCCCAAGTGTGTGAATCAAAAATAAAACCCCAGGGACCTGACTTCTGTAAATGCAGACTTTGTTCTTGAGAGGTAGAAGGTGACGGAAGAGGGTTTTGTCTTTGGGTTTTACCTTTGCCAGAAGGAATTTAACAAATTTCCTGATCTGCATCTCCCTTTAATAAAATAGTGGAGAGTGCAGCTACAACCTTCAGACACACACCCCAACCCTATTATGGGCTGAAATTTCCTGTATCCTTGCTGGCCTTCACCAAACTGCAAAGATGGTTTGTTGAGATGGTTATTAGTAACACTAATGAAATGCTTCAATCTGCCATGACTCAGTGGGAAAAAACTTGTATTTGGAACAATGAACAAAACCCGACAAATGCAAGAGGCAGGAAGAAACCACAGTTTGGATGAGATGATTGCAAGGGTGTGGAATCTTTGTTTAATTATTTTTCCTGTGGGAAGTTTGGAAGAAGAAACAATTTGTGATTAGAACTGAATCCTGGCTGACTATCCCATATTTTTTTGGCAAATGACTGACAGAGTCTGAAACTTTATTCTTCAACTACCTGTGTGTAATACATAAAGAATAAAGATATAATTCTATCTCACGTGAGAACCAGGCTATGTAGCTCAAAAACGATTATTTTAGAATTCACATCCTCTGTGACACCTTTATACATGCTTAACTCTCTCTGTGTATTAATTGCTTGCAGGATGTAGAAGTGTAATGTGCTGTTTATACTCATTGGTAGTGAGGACACCAAAGTTTCATCCTTCTTTCCTTAATGTGTTGACAATTGGCATTAGTGGATGTGAAACAGCAATTACAGCTTTCACACACCTGACCTCCCAGGCTCAACAATGAGCATCCATTATCTGCCTCTGTGTTCTCCTGGATGCAGCAGGGAAGGGAGGGTTTGCTGTTGTAATTGCAGTGTAAGTGGCTTTAATGTGGTGGGAATGATTTAGGAGAGCTGTAACCAAGTGAGAGGTGAAACCAGAGGCAGTCCTGGTATCCCCTGTCACAGACTGAAGAGCTGTTTTTAGGGAATAGTCCCTTTTGAGGCTATTGAGTTGTCAACCTGACTTTATTGGGCTGTTACCTGTGGCAGCAGTGAAATGTGTCACAGCTGCTCCAGACTTCCTCTGTCAGTCTCAGCAGGCCGTGGAGATCTGTGTCCCTGTTTTCCTTTCTTCACTCTCTTTTAAACAAAGTGTCAAACTTTCTTCCCAGCTTCAGTGAGAATAAATTCATAAATTGAGAAGGCTTCCAGATTCTGTAGGGATTTGGTCTGTGTGGAAAAAAGAAAGATGTTAACATATGCTTGTCATTTCAGACATTATTAGCAACACATTTCAGAGACAAACGCTCAGGTTGGAATTAAGTTTAGAACAGCACTCTCACTTCTTGCCCTACCGGTAGTGATACTTGAAATGCTTTTTTCTAAATAAATTCAATCCTACTTATTGCAAATTCCTTTATTTTTGCAAATAAGGTAAAAATAAACAAACTTAATCTCAAACTAATAATACATAGAAACAATCCAGAGCTCGAATTTTGAGAGGTGAAGATAAATTTTCACCTTAGCAAAGCAAAACAGTTGGGGTTGAGGATATCTATGTGAAGAACTGCATATCCAGGAAATTCAGTATTCATAGTTCCATTTTTTTTTTTAAAGTCAACCCTTAGTGCTACATCAGGCAGCATTTCTTTAAATGATATGACAAAAGTAGAGTCATTTTGCAGAGGGCTCCATGACTCTGATCTACAGCAGAGGTGTAGCACATGGAAATTGAGAAGAACATCCACTCCCTGCATCTGACATGAATCCGCCTTTACCACCATGGGCTCTGCTGCTGTAACCTTTCTGCTTTGAAAGATGGGAGGAAATCTTCACTCTGTACTCCCAAGACTGTGCATTTTTTATGTTGGTAGCTTCTCTCTATATTTGTCTTTCAGTGTAAACAGGAAGGCTCACTTTTCTCTAAGCAGGAAGGTTTATTTAATGAAAAAGAAACTGTGACTTTATTGAAGATAGGATGATGTAATCTCCAGGGTGCCTCTGTCCAGTCATACTTTTACATTTCAGGAAATAGACCTCCTCAGCCTCATCACGCAGCAGAGATGAATGCAAGATGAGCTGTGGAGAAGGAAGATTTGGGCAGGTTTGTGGAGCTGTTGAGATGCTTGACAAATAGTGGTTTTAAACAAGTCACAGGAAATAAAGGAAGTTATCAAGTTTTCCAAATACTAGAAGGATGACTCCTTGGGTGTTTGTACAATTCATCTTGGGTATATTAATGGACCTAACTATAGTGGGTTTTTCACTAAAAAAAATAACTAATTTTTATGTGCAGCATGCCAAACCCCATATTTGTATATTTTGTTCTCAGGTATTTGTGATTTAGTCACGGATGACTCGATAAAGAGAAGTTTAGTATCTAGTACGTGCTGTTCCTGTAGGGGAGAAGAACCTCTAAACCCAAATTTTTTAACCTTGTAGG
Source organism: Falcunculus frontatus (assembly GCA_013398115.1). NCBI lineage: Eukaryota > Metazoa > Chordata > Aves > Passeriformes > Falcunculus > Falcunculus frontatus. The sequence goes on along the minus strand of VZRV01004347.1, from coordinate 1,436,271 downwards.
ACTGCAAGGTGGTCCATGATTTTTTTGATTGCGATTGCTTTCCATCTTTTGATATAAGAAGTAATCACTGGAGTGTAATTGTTAACTAGTTCACAATACTGACCAATAACTGTCTACTTACTCGTTTTATTTCTTCAGAGTTGATAATTGGATAATTAGCAACTGTAGTAATTTATTGAGTTGTTTAGCTGATGAAACAGTGGCTTTTTTATTGTAAAGAGTGGGTAATATATCAGATTTTTTAAAAAAATTAAATCCCTTTTGGCCACTTCTGTTAAACTGTGCAGGAAACCTTTTTGAATTCCAGTATTTCCTATTCCGGGTGCAGTATATCATGGAGCTAATTTTCCTGGCCTTTTAAGAGATGGTCTTAGGGGTGCTGTAGCTCATCCAGTCTGCACATCACTGGCAGACTCCAAGTGCTGATCCTGAATCTTCATCTCTTTCTCTTGAGTCACAAACTTTGCTGAAGTGGGAGATCCATCTCTGCTGGTTTAGTCTCAGCATAACTGAGATTCTTCAAAGCAGAATAACTTCACTTCTGCAGAATTTCTGGGTGATGCTTTGCTGTTTGACCTTTAGTATTTGCTTTACTTGGAGGCAGTGGGTGAAATTTTGTAGAACTACGAAGCAACAAAGATACTTATTTTGATTATCAATGAATATTGGGCACCCAGGACGTCAGCAAGTGACATGTGGTAGAGGTTTGCTGCTACTTTTTGTGACAAGTGATTTGCTTTGCAGTTCCAGCCACGTTGCATTGCTCTGCTTTCCTTGCTTATATAAGGTCGGAGAAGGTTCTTCAGTACCAAATTCAGGATACAGCTACTGTTTCAAGTGTCAGCAGAAACGGCCTCAAGTACTCTGACTGATTAGGAAGGACTGAAAACCAATGCAAAGTGCTTTGTTTATCAAATGAGTCTTTTTCTGCTCATATTTGCATGCACACAACCGTAAAATGTCATAATTCAAGTGGCAATTATGGCAACATGTGCAAATTGGGTGATTCTGCATGCAGCTGGCCAGTTGTGCATGCACAATTACCCAAATTACAAATGCAATCACAAATAAAGCCTATAAATGCCCCTCAACAGTGTAAAAATTGCCTATTTTCTATCACAGGATGATTTCTGGGTAAAGCTGTAATATATTTGAAGTTGTGGATTTTTTTGGCATGGTCAGGAAGTTACTTGGTAGTGAGGGTGTCTTTAAAAATTGTAAACGGCTGATTCCCTGTGTGTTTTTGAACATAAAAAGTCTAAGATACAGTTATAAATCAGAACTTTCCTTTTAGAGGGCAGTGTATTCCTTCTTATGCGTTATCTTCACATGCATCGCTCCAGCAATATTTTAATAAAATGGATAAAGTGAGATATGTGTTAAGCAAGTGAGTTTTCTACTGAATTCACTGATTCGGAATAGTTTTGCGTGTCATTTTTTTTACCTTTTTAGTTTGGGAAAGACCGCACTCTAAATGGGAGCCTCTTGTGTGCCTTGATTTCCTATCACAAAGTGTCTGAGCTCGAGATGAGGAGAAGCCGAGCAGTGCTCTGAACAGGGCTTTAACAAGAACCACGACATTAAAAAAAAAAGTATTTTTTAAGTCAAGATAGCGTAACGTTTTTTCCATGGAAGTAAAAATTAAATGCATCCCCATATGTTCCAAGTCCACAATAAAATATAAGAAGGGTGGGAAAGGGCTTTTGGGAGGTGAGATGCTCTAGAGGAGCATGCAAAGGAGTCCTGGGAAGGTTGGAGATTCTCCGAGGCAGAAAGGCATGGCCAGAGGGAGCCTTGCAGAGCCAGTGCTTGCAGCAAGAAATGGAACTTAGGAGCTCGAGAACACTGTCAGAAAGTGTTTGGTGTAGAAGCAGTTCCTCACTTTGCTCCTTCCAACAAAAAATAATTGAGTTGAGCTTTGCAGTATTGGAAAGTATGTTTCTTTCTGGTGATGAACTAGCCACAATTCATCAATATTCAGTTATGTAGATATGAAATTTATATTAAACTTTAATGTTACAAATGACTCATTTCTATCCCTGGTTCCCTTGTAGGAACAATGGAAAAATATATTGAACAGTGGCACATAAAACTGGGTGAATAAGAACCACTTCTTTATCTTCCATCAAAACTCAATTTCCCGATTGAAATATTTCATGTGGATGAGTAAAACACAAAATAATGAATGAGTTTTAAAATTCTCCTGTCTAAGCAGGCTGATCTTGAGCTGAAAAACAAATCCTTGTGGGTGCAGAATGGCTGCAGGCTGTTGATAGGAGTGGGAAGGAGATGGGAGTAGCTGCATTGCAGGGGAGCAACCAGGAGATAATAATTTAACTGTGGGTATAGGGATGGGTGACACAAGGACTCCTTAATGCCCTAAGACTTTTATCAGTGCTAGTGGAAGGGGAGGAAACAAACTAATGGAATTTTCTCTTTGGTACAAGCCTTCTCAGAATAAATAAATCTCTCCTGGGGGTAGCACATCCCAAGTCACAGATGCACAAGTTTAGAAATTATCAGCTTGAACATCTTAGCTAAAATTAATTAGCTGGAATGATCATTGCTATGTGCACTAACAGAGTCCCCTCTGACTAAGTGGAGAGGATCACATGCTAATGAAGACAGAACGCTCTGCAGTTTGGAGCCAGCAGTGCGTGTCCTCCTGAGCTGCTCTGGAGTGCTGAATGTAATCTCCAGGATCTGGGACAGAGGCAAAATGTCCCTCAAGGATACAGTGCTCACTTTACTGGACACATTTATATATAGGTCATCCCAACATCCAGGAAAAGGAAATCAAGCCAACTCGAGATCTATTTCTTTCTAAAGTTGTTATAATTGATTTGCATTTAGAGATATTCTCCTTCAGCTCCACCACAGATGTCAGTTTTAATTCTTCTTCTGTGCCTGGACATAGTCTAACACAGCTTCTACTTCAAAGCATTTATAATCCAAATAGCCCTGACTGACTTGAGCAGTAGATCTATGTTTAAACAAATGTGGGAGACCAAGGGATGGGAAGATGGGATATCTTGGCTGTATGTAAATATCCATAGAAATATTGTCTATCAACTCTTCCCCCTCTCAAATTTCTTTTTTTAGCAGTCCAGCAGCTTACATCAACCTTCGTCTACAAACATTCAAATCTCAGTTGCCCAAGGACTCCCTTCATTTATTTTTCAGACATTTTAAAGTAATTTGGACAAATCCAACATCATTAGTGTAAAAAAAAGAAAAAAGACAGGACAACAAATAACTTTTTTGGGATGTATCCTCATGAGAAAGTCAGGAAGATGAACTTAAAATACATCTAATTCCAGGCAGTAGAAAAAAGTGGAATGAACATAAATGAAAAAAATATGATATCAGAAGAGATTAGTTTATTTATCATGAGGCTGATTTGAACCCATCAGCCTGCTGTGCACAAGGACAATCTCTGTCCCAGCTGCAGTTCCTCGAGCAGGAGTAGCTCAGGAGCACTAGATTGATTGCCTCTAAGTGTTATCTACTGTTCATAAAAGGGAAATTGTTCTTTCTCATTCTTTTTGGCACCAGTTTTAACCTTGTTTCGCCTAAAATATGATTCCTTAATGCATGAAATTTTTAAGTATTTGGACTATCTATGAAGGCTAAAGAAGTATATTGGTGCTAAATGTGATTATAAAAGGTTCTTTAATAGACTCGAAATGATGCTTTGTGCTGGCCCCAGCCTGACTGCAGCTCCACAGTTTGGGGCTGAGACTCTGCAGCTCTTTCTCCTGACTCTCCTGCAGGGGTGCCATGCCCTGATTTGGGAGCCCCTTCAGGAACTCTGCTGTCTCTGATGATGCAGAACCTGCCCATGCTCATTTCATCCACCCAGTTAATCTCTTCCAGGCTCTTGGAACGATGGTAGGGCAGGCAGTGGACTGGATCCTGGTCAATCAGTTCACTGGGCTCTACGCTTTCCACAACTGGAAATAGCTGATAGAAGAGGAGACCAAGAGCTGCTGATAAAGCAGCCAGGCTGACTCACACTGGTATGGCCACTACAGATTTTCTCTGTTAATTTGTCAGATTAAGCAGCAACAGAGATGTTCTCTGTTTATCACCATAACACAGCTGCTGTTTCAGCTTACAGCAGGCTCCTCTAAGACCAGCAAACTGATCTTTCTTCTTCAGTAGGTTCTTTACTTTACAGCAATTTAAACATGGTCTAAAAAGTACCATGACTTTATTTCTTAAGCTGGAACTTCTTTGGCCGTGTCTCTGACCCGATCAATTCTCTCAGTAGAACAGCCATTTTTAAAAAGCCACTCACAGCACAAAGGTTTGCCAAATTGTCACCTCTCCGGCAAGACATTTGCCACTAATTACACCAACACTGCTTCATGCACACCATTTGTCACCATTCCGCATGAAATGTGATGGTTCCTGCAGAGCTGGGAACTTGTCCTTGCTCTGCTGTGCCTCCAGATCCAAGCAGTGGCTGATACTCCTGTGACTTGTCTGGGTGCAAATCCCTGAGGTTTTATGACAGAAAAATGTTTGCTGTGTATTGTAGGTGTATGTGGCACAGGCAGTGAGCTGGTTTCATATTTGTAGCTAAATTATAGTTATAGATAAATATGAGTTGGCCTTGTGTTTGTAGCATAATTATAATGAAAAAAAGGATACAATAGGTTTGTGGGGAGTTGCTTTCTGGTGTCTGAAGCAGCACATCCAAAAAGCACAGGTGAGAGTCCAGTGCTCTGAATTAATCAGAGGATAACATCAAGCTCCCTGTGCTGGTGCAGAAAATCAAGGTTCCCTCCACATTTGAGGAAAGAAATGATGTCAGTGAAGCTATTATGTTCCTGTAGCTTTAAGTAATTGTCACGAACACAATTTCTAAGATAATTTCAGATGGCTTATTGGATTTGCTTCTGAAGCAAATTGTGTCATTGCAAAGACAAAACAAAAATCCCCACAACATTAGAGCTGCTTTAATTGCCTCTTAATGCGTGGTGTTACCAAAATTAGAAACATGATTAGAATGAAACAGGTTTTTGTAAAATATCTTTTTTCATTAGTGTTATCGTGTTCCCTTGAATGATTCCTGTATTCAGACAAATGTATATCTGGCTTTTGATACAATCTTGTTACAAGCCAAGTGACCTGTCAGTGCATAAAGAACATGTTTGTTTGGTTTGTTTTTTCTCCCCTCCCCAATTTAGTTGGCTTCTGAAGTGACCTCAAGTCCGCTTAGGTTTATAATTACCTTCCAAACTACAAATTGGAGTATTGCGAGCTGGAAGAATCAGAAATACTTTGGTATAAATGTCTAAATAATATTTATTTTATTGATAGCATGCAAACGAGTTTATGCAAAAGCCACATGACAGGTGATTTCTTTTTACCTGTGTCATTGAGCAAGGAAATATGATATGAAAGAATGGTTTGAAATGCTCTTTTGACTGCACCAGCTCTGAAAATGGTTTAGGCAATATCTGCTGCCACAGGTGTTCAAATGCTGGTGGAGTTAATAACCAGTACAGATCCATGGAGCAGGTGCAATATGGCCTTATCCTGGTTTTATTTTGAGCTTATTTAAATTACAGCTTTTTGTTTGTTTTTTAATTTCTTAATACAAAAGTACGTAAGCCTTCTGAGCTTTTAGAGACTTGCAGAGGATGTTGAGAGGGAGCAGCTCTTGGCTGTGATTCTGTCATTACCCTGCCCTTGTCCTCTTTGCATCCACACTTTCATTGCTTGGGAAGAGTTTGGGGGCAGAATTGAACCCTTTATAAGGATCTGTATCAAGAGAAAAGTCCAGGCTGGAATTCTGCTTGATGTTGGAGTAGCCTTGAATAAAGGCCATTGTTTGACTGACTACAGATATTAATTTTTTTGCTGTTTAATTAGCCAAAGTAATACCAAAGTGCTTATGCTATTTCTTATTCCTGATATTGCTTCAAAGGTATTCCAGTAACCTTTTTAAATCTCTCCTAATTTGATTAAGAATGTAATCAGACTGTTATATAGCTGAATCTCATTTTCACTACTGATAATTAATTATTGAAATGCAAAATGTGTATATTCTGTACTAAATATCAGGATCCTCTTGTATTTATATATGGCTATATCACTTTGATTCCTTTCATCACTTCTGCACTACAGCTTCTAATGTGTGATTTTTCATCAAGACAACACACGCTTACACACATTGCTCTGTTGATTAGCAGTTTACTTTTTCCATATAGAAAATGATTAAATTTCCTTACCAGTAAATTAGTGTTAATTCAGAGTCTAAGGAAAGGCTTTATTATTACTTTTCCTAGAAGAGAAGAATATTAGTTTCCAAAAGAAGTCTCTAAAATGGGAGATAGGAAAAACTTTATCTCAATTTTCATCTGTTTTCTCATTAGTTCTGTGCTAGATCACACCTTTTCACTCTTTCTCTTCTCTTTTACTATTGGGGTTGGTTTTTGTAGAAGGCGATCTTTTCCTGAGAAAGAGCAATCTTTCCTGAAAAGCCCCTGAACCTTTAAAATCATTTTATAATTTCATTCTAGTTGTGTCTTAATATTTCCCTGAGACCCCTTCATGCTAAATGTGGTGCTGAGCAATGAGAACACCTCCTCAGAGGGTTTGCCAAGATAATTGCTCATAGCCAGCTGTATATCAGTTTTCCCCTGGGGTCCTCTGCAGACACCAAAGATGAGGATCTCCGGTGATTTTGTTGCTGTTTTAGGGGTATTGGTATTTTGGAGTTGGGATCCACCGTTTATACATTAAAGGGCTCTCAGAGAATTTCTCTGAAATGA